>JAGFBZ010000961.1:3085000-3515000 GCA_018398805.1 Hirundichthys speculiger | reverse complement strand
TCAATACCGTCCCAGAACACACGAGACAAATAAAGTATTCCTTAGGTTTTCTACTCAAGAGGAAGAACAACCTTTAGTAATTCTGCCTCTCTGGGGCTGTGCTTGCAGGGTATTTTCTGAATTTAATTCCATTCCCCCTGTTCACAAAGAATGCAGGATAACCAGCCTGTAAAAATGTCTGCCTTTGATGGTCATAAAACATTCAGGTATCATGACAATTATAGTTATTTTGGTTCCTTTACCAATTGAACAATTCTGAAGTTATTGGTATGAAGGATTAGATGGTAATGATTAGTTGTTACTGTAACAACTGAGTAACAGAAAGTAAAAATCTTTCTTGTTTGAAAGGCAAAAAAGAAAGATTTTTACTTTCTGTTACTGTAACAACTGAAGTCACAGAAAGTAAAAATCTTTCTTTTTTGCCTTTCAAACATGTTTATTAACCACCCTTCTTTATAGGATTTGCCACAAGTCTTCCATACATGGAGTCTGTGAACTGCTTGACCCACTGATAATCACCTTTCAGTGAAGCTGAAATAACATCCTTCAAAATGCTGTTTGAAGAGATGTATCATTTTCAAACAGACTTCGTACTTCTGATATCTCAGGAAGTCAGTAGAATTTAAACCAGGTGAGGAAGGTCAAACCCTCTCTCACTCCAGAGATACTCACACTGCCCGGCCAAAAAAAAAAGTCACCACCTGGATTTAACTAAGCAAATGAGTACAAGCCTTCTATTGGATAATTACTGCATGGGTGATTATCTTTCAGCTGGCAACAAGTTATTTAACTCCAACTGCTGCAATGAGTTGCTTCTCATTTCCTAAACAACCATGTGGAAAGACACATCCCATGGTCGTGGAAAAGATGTTAGTCTGTTTGAGAATGGTCAAATCATTGACATGCATCAAGCAGAAAAAACATCTAAGCAGATTGCAGAAACTACCAAAATTGGGTTACTGTCCTACGCATTATTAAAAACTGGAAGGTTAGTGGGGACCCATCATCTTTCGAGGAGGAAATATGGCCGGAAAAAAATCCTCAATGATCGTGATCGGCGATCACTTAAATGTTTGAGATCAAATCAAAGAAAAACAACAGTAGATCTCAGGGCTATGTTTAATAGTGAAAGTAAGAGCATTTTCCACACGCACAATGCAAAGGGAACTCAAGGGACTGGGACTGAACAGATGTGGAGCCTGAAGAAAATCACTAATCACTGAGACTAACCGGAAAAAAAAAGGCTTCAATTTGCTAGGGAACATAAAGATTGGACTCTGGAGCAATGGAAGAAGGTCATGTGGTCCAGGTTTACCCTGTTCCAGAGAGATGGGAGAATCAGGGTAAGAAGAGAGGCAGATGAAGTGATGCTCCCATCATGCCTAGTGCCTACTGTACCAGCCTGTGGGGGCAGTGTTCTGTTCTGGGGTTGCTGCAGTTGCTCAGGTCCAGGTTCAGCAACAGTATGTGATCAAAGAATGAGGTCAGCTGACTAACCTGAATATACTGAATGAACCAGGTTATTCCATCAATGGATTGTTTCTTCCCTGATGGCACGAGCATATTCCAAGATGACAATACCAGGATTCATCAGGCTCAAATTATGAAAGACTGGTTCAGGGAGCATGAGACATCATTTTCACACATGGATTGGCCACCACAGAGTCCAGACCTGAACCCCATTGATAATCTTTGGGATGTGCTGGAGAAGACTTTGTGCAGCAGTCAGACTCTACCATCATCAATGCAAGATCTTTATGCAAGAAAAATTAATGCAACACTGGATGGAAATAAATCTTGTGACATTGCAGAAGTTTATTGAAATAATGCCACAGCGAATGCATGCTGTAATCAAAGCTAAAGACGGTCCAACAAAATATTGGAGAGTATGACCTTTTTTTTTGGTGGTGACTTTTTTTTTTTGGCCGGGCAGTGTATTACACGTACAACAACCAAATAAACACTGAAGTTAAGATTAGGATATCATATTAATTTCTGTCATAACAGTGCAAACAGATATAAAAAAAATAATATGAACTGAACATTTTTTAACGCCTTCAATATGAGCAAGTAGGAAAAAAAATAGGGCAGAAAAATTCAAAAGAATCATTGGTACCTGGCATTACAGGGTTTTCCTGTAATGCCAGTTATTGGCCTGGTGTAGTTCATATATCAGAGTGTGCTAGGGAAAGACACTGGGCCCCACATTTCCCCTGGTGGGTTCATTAGTGTGTGGTTGTTTGTATGATTTAGAGAGAAAAAAAAGCACTCCATAAAAAAGAGTGCTGATGGATAGGTGAATGTGGCTTGTAGGGAAAAAAAACACTGAGTGGTCAACAAGCCAACAAAGAACTATGAGCGTTAAAAAAAAAAAAAAAATCAATACATGAACAGTTCATGTACGCTGCTCCAAATATTGGCTTCTTTTATCTGTTTTAGCATTTACTTTTTCTTTCAATAGTTCAAAAAAATTGGAAAAAGTATAAAAACACAATCAACTATCCATCCATCCATTATCCATACCTGTTTAATTCTATGCAGGGTCACGGGGATCTGCTGGAGTCTATCCCAGCTCTCTTTGGGCGAAAGGCCGGGGTACACCCAGTCCATCACAGGGCTACATAATCAATTTTTTTTTTTTTTTACTTGCTATTGTTTCTTTCTTTAATTAAGATTTAATAGTATAAGTTACAGTTAATATTTGTTTGGGGGGTCATGCTCTGGGTCTCTGAAAAGCACCTAGAGACAAGCTGTATTGTGATAGATGCTATACAAATGAAGTTGAACTGAACTGAATTCATCTCTGTTACAGATGTGTTGAAAAGTTTCACCTGTGGGCCTCTTTAGAAAAAGAACTTTATCAAGCTAAATTCAAGTTATAAGTTAAGTAAAAAAAAAATAACCTCACATCTTTTGAAGACAAACTTCAAAAGTATGAATATGCATAAAAATTACAATTGTTATTGCGCAGCTTGAAGTAAATCTTAGTGACAATATCAAAAAGAGTAATTCTGAAAATAACAATACAAATCAACCCATTTTACTCAGTGTGACTGAAAAGTTAGCTGGATTTTCAAACACCAATTCTGAAAAGAAAACAAGACAAGTGTGCAGTTGAGAATCAGCATCACCTCACTGAGCCTCTCTGATATGCCCTGAACTGAGGGAACCAGGAAGATTCTCCTGCACAGGATGAGTCTCTCTGTCTTTCTGACAAGGCATATTCAGCTTACATGGACATCACTCAATCTTACAGTGTCATGCTATGACTTCAGAAACTGTTTTGACAGGTCCTAATTTTCTCACGCTTGCTTCAGTGGCTAAGCACACCTCTCGGCTGTGTAAAAAATTACTTGAGAAGAACTGTTTTCTATCAATGACGTCACTGTGATCAAAAACAAATGTGATTATTTTATGCGTCAATCAAATTGACTTAATCCAAAGTTGTGCTGCTTTTGGAAGATACTGTCTATATAATTCCTTAAAGTACATCTGATTTAAAAAGGAAAACATTCACAGAAAGTAGAAAATTGTTGTAAATAAATGCTTGTGTGCCTGTCCCAAAGGACAACCTGCCCATGGCAACACACACATCTCCCAACACAGTCAAATATGATGCAGGAGTGTGAAGGGCTGTGAGCAGTCTACATACAAACTGGCAGCCATACTGTAACAATACTAACTTATTAATCAAACAAAACAATATTATCATGAATTTTTGTGTTGCTTGTACAGAAAATGAACTGATGAAAGCCTGAAATAGAATGACAAACTGGCAGTGACATCTACTGGCAAAGAGTCTACCCTACATCCAGCATGGACACCAATGACAGATGGTTGCATATTTTCTCATCCTTCTCACCCTGCTGTGGAGCTTTTTCCTTAAAATCTTTTTTGGCAACAGTGAAACATCTAAGAAGCAATCTATTATTATTTTTTTATCATATGAAGATGTATCAAGAAAAGAACAAAGGATTCTTAAAAACTGTGAATATCACCTGAATAAATGCATGACCTTCAGCTCACTCAAATCTTAAAAACCAGACAGACTGGAGTAGGAGAGGTATATGAGACACTTAAAATCAATGTTCTTGTTTTTAAAACAAACATATCCAAATATCTTAATGGATCTTAATTATTCAGTTTTTATTTTGTATGTATCCCAAGACTGAGAAAAATATCAATTATCAGCTCTGACTTCTCATCAAGAAAGGCTCTATTACCTTTGTGGTGCCTTCAGGGTCTAACACATTGACACAGGAAATGTACTCCTGCATTGCCTGCTCCGCCTCCATGTCTCCAAGCTGCTTCCAGGCTTGCCTGTCACAATATCAGATCACAAATAGGTTCACATCAGAGGTGTACACTTTTCTCTTTTATGTGTGCACTGAAATGGAAAATCTCTCAAAGTTGAAAAGAAAAAAAAAAAGAAAATTAAAACATGCTTGTCTCAACAATGTGATAAAAAAAAAAAACCTCAATAAAATATCTAATTCAAGTTTTATAAATGTTTAAATACATGTTTTCAGAGAGAAATTTGTGGCTAAAAGTGTTTTTTTTTCTCTTCATTATTAGTAGTGGAAACCTTTATATGGTTATTACTTTCATTTTTTCTACAAGCAAGCTCACATTGAACGTTTTCTCTTTCTTACCACCCCCCCCCCCCCCCCCCCCCCCCCACACACACACACACACACACACACACAGCCATTTCAAGTATATAGTAAACTGATAACTGGAATATTTCAACCATATGTGGGAGCAGTTTATCTTATAATATGGTCACAGAAATCAAACAACAAACCATTTTCTCTGTCCTTCAAAATCAAAGAAGCCGGGTTTTGGTGTATTGCACTTTCCCACTTTGACCTGTGAATACAAAATAATATTAGTTAGCTGATGAAATACGTAATGGACTAAAAGATGTTTTGAAGCACACATCTCTGGACCCTGTCTCATCTATGAAACCTAGAGAAGTTAAAAAAGTGTTTAGAATCCACACAAAGCACATGGTGCTTGTAGGAACCTGTACGTCTATGTCAGAGTGACGGAGAAAACTATGGGTTTGTTTGAAAATACTGAAGCCTATCACCCACCCGAAAACGAGGTAAAAGAGGGTCCCAACTCTGTTTGCCTGTGGCTCTGGTGTACAGCGCCCATAATCCCACACACTAACCTGTTTAAAACGGGCGTACAGGTACAGCAGCTGGTCCCTGCTGGCCGTCTGAATTAAACCTCTAACACGATCAGCTGCCGACTCAAACTCCTGCTCCAGCTCCTCTCCCTCCATCCGCTCTCCCATCTCTATGGTGCTGCAGTCAAATTTTGCCAAACCCAAATCCGAGTCCGAGTCCGAACCTGCTCCACCGAGAGGCTCCCCTGTGTCGGGCCGAGCCGGATCAGTACCCGAGCCCGTCGCAGTGTCCGGAGAGGACGACGGCGAACCAGAAGCCATTGTTATTGTTTTTCGTCGTACCCTTGTAGAACACCAGACCCGTAGATTTGCGGGAAGAACAATAAATGCGAGCGCAGAGTGGCTGTAAGAGGTATATTTGTAGATTATTTCCGCGGTGAATTCCCTTTTAATCCGTTATCATTGTCATTCCGCGATAGTCGGGTTTGTTTCTACCGTTGGTCCGTCTCAGGTACTGTCACCTAAAAACGCCGGTCTGAAGTGATGCTCAGGAAATGGTTCCGACTTCACTTGTGTTTCGTCTCTCAGTGGTTCACTGGTAAGGATCACGCAAGAAGCAACGATTGATAACAAAATCTATTCACACTGCTTAATGAATAACACCGTATATAAAGCTAGTTAATTATGCTTATCTAGTTTTTGCTTTTGCAACTTCCGTTGAAACACTGTCAGAAAGTGACTCCATGAGGGAACATGAAAGCACAACCAGTGCTCACAGCCCAACGGGAATGGAAGCAAAGGGTTGCCATGGCCACTGACGTAAGGGAATACTCCGGAGTTAAGACAACCCTAGGGTCTGCAATTAGATGGTAAGGAGTGTAAACTTTGGTTAGGGACCAAAACGACGTGAATCAGAGCAGTTTTAAGGGAGAATGGAAAATGGCCATAACGATTAGCAACTTTCAGGTCAGTCGCAACTGCCAGGTCAGTAACCTTTAAAAAAAAAAAAAAAGACCTTATGTAGCTGTCCAGTCTCCTGTCATCAATCAACAATTAAGGTAACTTTCGACCGAAATAAATCTTGTGGCATTGCATAAGGATATTGAAATAATGCCATGGGAAATCTGTGCAATAATCAAAGCTGAATGCGGTTTATCAAATTATTATTATTATTATTATTATTATTATTATTATTATTATTATATATTTTTTTATTATTTTAAGACCAGGCAGTGTATAAAGGTTTCCACACGACATTAAGGTTTAAAATGCATTAGCACGGGGTGTCCAGCAGAGGCTGCTGTTGGCATAAGAAAAGACTTAGTTTTGTGACATCACTGGTCATTCAGCTATTGTTTCAGTCAAGACAGAGTAGGCCTACCTTGAAGTACAATGATGACACGGACGGTTGTAATTAATAATGATCGTCATTTGGTAACAGAAACGGTGATAAAAAAAAAAAAAAGATTAAAAAAATCGCACACCTAAAAAAGAATGAAAAGAAAAAAATATTCACTTTTCTGTATTTTACGCAAAAATGCACATGCTAAAAAAAAGTTCTCCAAAAATGGACCTATTTACAAAAATGCATCTATTTTTTTTTCACTCAAACCATTAATTTCAGTAACTTAATTCATTCTGGTTTTGTGTATCCTTCTACATGAAAGAGGCTGTTATTTTTTGTCAAAGTTTTGTGAAGGATATTTTAATCAACAGGCAGTGGAAGGAAGTTGCTTTTGCTTGAAAACATAGATAATTATATGTAAATAATGTAGCTTCATATTACATTTAGAATTGGGGAAACACAATCCTAACAACATTCAGGTATATTTAGCCATAGGTGTACACAAAGAGTTTAAAAATCAAATCATTGGTCATCATCTTTAAAAGTAAAATGAGAAACTTTACAAGCCAAATAATATTTTTAACTGGCCTGTAAACTTGGATCTTACATTGACTTAATGTAAACTCCTCCAGTATGCAAACTCATCAAACTGATCATTAAACCCATCAGTTACTTGGATCACTATACTTCCTATCCCATTAAAAACAAACAAACAAAAAAGAAACCTGACTATTTTTGAAGTGCAGAAAGTTGCGAAACAGAAGTCAACTGCTCTGTTTTGATTCAGTGACTTCATGGGCAGTAAAGATCACATTATTAGTTGGTACCCATGAAAATCAAAGAGCTAGTCATCTTGCTGATGACCCTAATTACTTTGTTCCAAATTTACCCACTTTTTACCTTTGATCAGGGTCATGACTTGAACCTATGTGCACAGTATTGCTTCTCTTCTTAAATCTAATTACACTTTACACTTAATACATACACAATATATTATTATTGAAACCAAACTGAAAGATCAGTCCATCTGGCTTTCATTGTTAGTTAGTTCTTTTTTGACCTCTATTGGAGGGTATAGTACATTTATCTTTAAAACTTTGGAGTATGTGCAGCATAATGACAACTTTGTAGAAAACATAAAAGTAGTAGAGGCCTATTATTAATGCCCTTGCATTACTCTGCAAATAAGATGACAAGCAATATACAATGGCATACTTAAACCATCCAATTTGTTGTCCCATTTACTGATGAATATGGACTAAGGCAGAGGGACTTAGCAATTGTGTCCATATTCTTAATAAGACTGTATATCAGGAGCAGAGAAAGACATGATTATTTTCAATACAAATAAATCACTTCATTGTACTAAACCAACATTTTATTCTAAGTGTATTTTGCTTTTTTTTAGACTCATTCAAAAAGCAAATGTATTATTTTTAATCTTACTGCATTTATCAGTTGCTTAGCAGTAGAACTTTTAAAGAAACTTCTGAAGTAGGCTACTTGAAAACAACAACAACATAATATTAGAATGAATGTTATAAACTGAAACTGAAATAATCAATCCACCTGAGAATAACTGAATGAAATCACTTCTACTCAGTCAGTTGCAATATTTTTTACTCTGAACGCTAGATGAATCTTTAAAATATTCTAGCAAGTTCCCCAGAAAGCAACAATTGTGCCAAAGATCTTAAAAAGGAGAAGAGGAAGAAGAATGTGAAGGGATAACTAGTTATCAGGAGGTCCCAACAGCGCCCGGTGCCAGCGCGCGCTCTGCTGACGCAACCACGTCAGTGTAGTTCATTGCATGGCGGACCGCAATGTCCCTACAACTGGCCAGGGAGGGACCGAGCAAAGTCACTTGGGTACTCTGTCATTCTGCTTGCTGCCAGACCACCTGTTCAAGAGAAGCCGCTGACATTGCCGTCGCTTCCACCGAGTAGTATGAGGGACGGGATCCCCTCGGAGCGCACCGAGCAGGACGAGCCAGAAGTGGAGTGAAAGGGAGCGGAGGGTGCCGGGCGGACGCGCCGCATGTTGAGCCAGCAAGTTGCCTGACAGAACAAAAGTCGCGTCGACGGGGAAGGGGACAGCCGCCCTCGGGTTTAACAGAGCTTTTAAGAGAAACTTGTTCCGGCAAAATGAAGTTCGCGGAGCATCTCTCATCCCATATCACCCCAGAGTGGAGGAAACAGTATCTTCAATATGAGGTAAAGAGACATTTATCTCGTAGGCTTTTTAAAATATGTGCCTGGTCGGTGTGGACATAAGCAAATGTATCATGTTTTCCCGTGTTTTGGGAAACAGAAAGATCAGGATTTAATGTCAGCTATGCTATGCTGAAAAGGTTTTATAACATGTTTTTAAGTTTTTTTTTCCCCCCAGTTTATGTATAACCTTCCTCTTGAGAGCAATAAACTCGGGATTGATAAGGGATGCCCTATTGTTTATGGAGGGGAATTGACTGCGGTTGTTAAAAGCCAAAGGGAGCATTTACTGTTTATTATTGTTATTTGCTGAGTTTACCTGAAAATTAACAGAATTAAGAGTTTATTAACCAACTGAACTCTTTTTGCTCTGGAAAAAATATGTTTTTTTTTTGTTTAAAAAAATCATTATATGAATAATTTTGAAAGCAGTATTAATAATGCTGTTTTCAATTGCTTGCTTTTCTCATTGGTCAAATTAATATTGGTGTCTTGAGTTTCATTTGCTATTTATTTTGTGCATTTTCTATATTTTTTCATCTTCTTTTTATTTTTTGGTCCCACCATCTCTTGTAAGTGAAATTGTCTAAATACAAGGTGAAAAAAAATGTGCTAATTGTTCAAGGTCATAGTCATAATTTTAACAAACACTCACCATCTCTGGATTTTTCTTCTTTTTTTCTTTGAATCAGTCAGCAAGAGTTCATCTACCAGGGTTGCCTGTCTGGTTTATGGTGTTTATAGATTTAGACAGGGATCTTTGTACACATGTTCTTTTTTTAGGTGGTGTACAGCACTTGAGGGGCATTTTATTTTCAAACCCCACATCTCGTTGGCTCTACACTGAGAGCTTTTGTGCAGACACACTGCTCACTTCCATTAAGCTCGATGAATTATAGACAAAGACCCTGTTTTCTTCACCCTAACCAACCTGCCCTTCAGACCTAGCAGAAACTCACTGCTCTGGTTTTATTTTGGTAACGCACCCTGGATATTATTATTAATTTGGGAAGTTGCTGTTGCAGACACAGGGATCTCTCCATCTTTATATGAATGGTATGCTGTCACCATCGTGTAATGAAGACATCTACAGGCACTATAATTAAAGTGGAAACAAAATGAAAGAGATATTTAGAGAGCACTGTGGGTGAAGGATATTTCTACTGTAGATGTTTTTTTTTTTTTTTGGCATGGTTATTATGGTACACACGCAGAGGCTATGTGGTGTCTTTATATGTGCAGACGGAAGCGCACTGAGCCCAGGGACAGACGCATGGCCATACCAGCCATTTTACACCTCAAGTCTTCACCGCAGCAGTCACTGACCTGAGATGGATGATGATAGATATTATTTCCCATCTGTATGTTGTCTTTCTGTTCAGAAGGATATAGAATTTGAAATTTTGATAAATAGTTTTATGTCATTGTAGCAATTTATGCCTATAACTTACACACATGTAAATAAAGCTGTATTAATTGCAAAAGGATAATTGTTAGGCTATATCATGGCTCCTAGAAATACCAGCGGTTAGTGTCAGTCACTGTCAATCATATGTCAATAGAGTCGAGGTCAGTATATCATATTTTTAGGCGTCCCGATCTCAGCCTTTTTAAAACATGTTGTTGCCACATATGTGACTCGCTGTTACTGAATCATGTAAAACAGGAGAGTTGTTCTCCTATTCAGACCTGTGCATTCTTTCACGAATTCTGAATTATGCATAGGTTGTAGAGAAAAGGCGCATTTGTGTGTATTTGTGCGATTGTGAGAACCTTCTGTCTTCACCTGACCTCTGACACCATTAATTCTTGAGTAGACATCTCACATTGAAGGATGATGGACATCTTAACTGAGAATACAGTCAGCATATAAGGCCAAAAATAAAGTAAAGAAGTAAAGTGAGTTGTCTCTAGTGAGATTTTAAACACAGATGAATGCCATGCAGAAGAATGCGCAACAAAATATACGGACGTGTGTATGTGTGTATTAATCAACCATTGAAATTGCCCTTCTCGCATTTATTTATTTGCATGTTGTCAATCTAATTTCTGAATTGTGTATTCTAGAAGAAATCCATTATTGCCACTCGAATGTGATTTTAAATTTGAACCTTTCCTTTGTGTGATAGTTTCATCAATTAAGTCTACCGACCCTGCCGATCCTCCATTTTTAGTGGGCCATATTGTGTGAAAAACTGCATCATCTGCTTAGACTGGTTGGCCAGTGTCCTTGCAGATGTGCGGTATGCAGCAAAGTGGCTGATCCAACAAACACAGGTCCTTGTTAGTGAGGCACTTCATTCAAATGTGGATACATTGACAAGGCAATTGAGTGATAGAGTAATGAGGTGTGCTCCTTTATCCTGTGGGATTGTAGTTATAAACCTATATGCTAAACAGTTGATTGGTATGGATGTGTTGGTGCTACCATTTCTAAAGGCTTTCCTGAAATTCAGAATATGTAAGCTGATATGAAAAATATTTACCTTTAAATGTAAAAGTTAAAGGGCAGTTTAACAAATCCAAGAAACATCTTTTGGAATTTCCTGTTACTCAGCTGACAGTAAATTGTGCTGCAGAATTTTTTCCCCCTACAATGTTAATAGACAACATGCACATTTACAGTGTAGACAAGAAATGGATGGTTGTTATCGATACATCTATTTAAAACAAAGTACAAACAAAGTACAACAAAAAAACAAATATTTAGTTCTTACCATGTTTTGACGTGGCACAGAGGGGCTTATCACTTTCAAATATCTATTTCAGTCTCATTTGAAAGACTATTTGCTTACTTTTAGAAAGTGTCTTCTAGCTTCCACAGTCCCCTGTTTCTACCTCGGCAAAAAATGGTCAAAGTAACTTTACCGTAGTCGTCGCATGCGGCAACTGTATATCGGTTCATGGCACTAAGTCACAGATCAGCAGCGATGAAACGAGCTCACACAGCTGCAATGGACATCATAGCAGAGGCGATTAAGAGTCTAGAAATTAATGACAGAAGACAATACATAAGTATGACCATAGTGCGAATTACAGGGGGGTTTGGGGGGGTTTGACCCCCCAATTACAACTTCGCCCCCCCTAAAGAAGGGACAAATTGTCATTTTTGTCATCTTCAACCCCCCTAAAGAAGGGACAAATTGTCATTTTTGTCATCTCTAGAAAATGTTGACCCCCCAATTGTCATTGTATAATTCGCACTCTGAGTATGACTGAGTAAGAGACCAAACAAGAGTAAAACTTTTGAGATTGTCATAGGTGCGACGTAACCTCCATGCCTTTGAGGGGACTGAGCTAAAAAAGGTGTCATTTCCTTTGTGCTGCTTCAAAGTTTAGTAAATTCAACCTGATATTAACAACATGTGACAAATACAATGTGTGATATTATTTATTAACAAAAGAAAACTTAACCAGAATGTAGAAATGCTGTGTATATAAAAGAAAAAAAGAGTTAGTATAACCCTTATTCAGTAGCTGTTACAACCACACTTCAAAGCAATGACTTGATGCAAACATTTTCTGTATATTATTCATCTCTCAAATCTTTGTGTAAGGTTTTAACCACTTGTCTTTACAACATTGCTTTGGTTTGTCGAGGTTTGAGGAAATTTGTTTATTCACAGCTCTGTTAAGGTCCCAGTCTTGCATAAACTTCAACTGTCAAATAGATGACGTCACATTTGACTTTAAAATCCTTTGGTGTAAGGAAGAGTCAGTTGTCATTTTCACATCGAGATCATGGTAAACACTTGGGATTCCTTTTTTATCCTGCCTTCGCTCTCCAGCCATATATTCACACTGATCCCACAAGGGTGGAATATTGCACCACTCCTGTGTGCTTTCACAAAGTAATCTGGTGTGCCACAATCCCTGTCCATGTAGTTGGAGTCCATGGCCAGCAACAAGTCTGTAATGTCTCTGGTCACTGAGCAGGGGCATAAATTAAAGTTTCTACCTGCTTGTTCCAGTGGGACACACACAGCAGTGCTGACCTCAGTTTCTCA
This sequence comes from Hirundichthys speculiger, assembly GCA_018398805.1. Classification (NCBI taxonomy): domain Eukaryota; kingdom Metazoa; phylum Chordata; class Actinopteri; order Beloniformes; family Exocoetidae; genus Hirundichthys; species Hirundichthys speculiger. The sequence goes on along the minus strand of JAGFBZ010000961.1, from coordinate 3,502,304 downwards.
GATGCGGCTGGTGTTTGTGGTATTTCTTTTGTTGCAGGAGGGAAGACCGATATCTCCACATCTATGGTCATATTGGTCTCCAGAAATGTGGCTCCTCCCGGCTACCCAGCAAGGCACCAGGGTTCACTGAGTGGCTGATGCCACATGTCAAGTGACAAAGTTCATGATACAGCCAGTCTGGCTGGCATCTGCCAGTCAAATCGTTGTGGTTACAAAACGGTTGATTTTTTTTTTTGTTATAACATTCAGCCTCCATCAGTTTCATACAGTATACCAAGGCATTATAAAGGTGTTACAGGGGTGTAAGAAGCTGGCTGTTGGAATGGGGTTAATAACTTAATGACTGCTGAGTGACCTGGTCTTGTGATAGTAAAACAATACAAAACATCAACACTCTACCATTCTGCTTGACAGTTAAATTCAATTTTTTCTGCTTGTATGTTGTTTTTGGTTTTCACTAAAAGCAGTGCTGTGGGTTATGACCAAACAGTTTGGTCTCATATGTCCAAAGAACATTGTTCCAGAAGCCTCGTGTTATCATCTGATGCAGCTTTGTAAATTAAAGCTAAATTGTCATATTCTATTTAGAGACAAGAGGCTTTCTCCGGGTAAATCTTTCATTCATCCATCCATGCCCGCTTAATCCTCTGCAGGGTCACGAGGATCTGCTGGAATCTATCCCAGCGCACTTCGGGCGTAAAGGCAGGGGTCCACCCTGGACAGGTCTCCAGTCCATCACAGGGCCACATGTAAACGAACAACCACTCACACTCACAATCACTCCTAGGGCCAATTTAGAACCACCAATCAACCTAACATGCATGTCTTTGGACTGTGGGAGGAAGCTGGAGCACCCGGAGGAAACCCAGGCAAAACATGGGGAGAACATGTAAACTCCACACAGAAAGGCCAGAACCAGGAACCTTCTTGCTGTGAGGCAACAGTGCTGACCACCAAGCCACCGTGATTTCATATTACAAAAAATATAGTGAGGGACTTCTAAATAGACCATATGTTGCAGTGTATGAAGTGTTTGTTTTAATGAAGGGCATGTGATCCTTCAACCTCACCTCCTTAGGACAAACAGGTGATTTTTAACTATTTTTTTTCATTTGAGTGTGACAAAACCACCTACTTCCTGTTTCACGGTGAATAACGCAGGCACCGCTGTACATTCATACATGGAACCATCTATGGTGCATTAGGACACTTATGACTATATTCTGTAAGCATGAAGCACAAAGTAGATATCAGACATGATACCAGCCACCTGCCGTAAATTTTTCAAACAGGGCATATTTGTGCAATGTAATGTAGTCAGAGTTTTGCACAGTCTGACGTTGATGTGAATCTGTTAGGACATCCACTCCTGGGAAGATTGGAAAGTGTCTTAAATGTTTTCCACCTGTGAATATTCTTTCTTACTATAAAATGATGGACTCTGAATTATTAGGAAATAGCCTTGTAACCCTTCCCATTCTGATGATCTGCAGCGGTTGGTTCTCTGTGGTAACTGCTGATGTCTTTCCTCCTTGGTATTGCATTATCATCCATCTGAATGCTCCAGAACTGCAAAGTGCCAAAATGTCTTCTTTTATAGAGGTGATCTCACTTGTTGATGATCAGTTAATCAAGTGCATTTGATAATCATCATTTGCAGCTACTAACCTCTCTTCATTTCTGTGGAAGCAGTAATGGTGTACTTGGTTGTTCTCCCAAGTTTGCATTTGAGTTAAATTTTTATTAAATCAAAATAAAAACTAGTCCAATGTGTCATGTGGTATAGGTTTACATAGTCATATTTTCCCCATTTAATTTCTGGAAACAATTTTTTTTTTTTTCATCTTGATAACTAAAATTGAAATAAAGAATCAAATTAGAATAGAAGATTCTTCATATAATGCTATTTTGTAGCTGCCCTGAAGAAGAGATGTGCAAAAGAAAAATAGGAGATTGAGGTGTGTCGGTGTTTGTGGGCGTCTTCATAATTGTGTGTATTGTGCGTGCTTTTGTGTGTGTGTATGTGTGGGTGGGAGAACAAAGCCACTTATGTATTTACCTTTATTTTATTCACTTGCATAACCTATGAGGAAGAGGAGCGTGCATGTTTAAGCTTAGATTTAAAATTCAGAGGACAAGATTAATGTATGGATATAAAGTAAGTGTGGGTGTGATTTTAGTAGCTGATTGTTGTTGTTCAAAGGTCAAACAATGTCCCTTGTCTGTCTAAAAATTAATCTGAATGGTGTACTTTCAGATTGGAGCTGGGCAATTAATCAAAACTTATATTGAGAACCTTATCACCAATGTACTCTTGCCCATTTAAGTTATTTCAATTTTTCCTTTAATTCTGTCATTATTTTACCTGCTTTGTGTGTTCATGTACTGTTCTGTTGCGACATACTACAGCATGTAGTGACAGGGGATATTTTTAGATATTTATTTTTTAATGCAAAATATCCTAAAATATCAAAAGTTTTAAAAGTCAAACATATTTACAGTCGGTGATATATGGGGCAAAAAAGTAAAACAAATCTAAAATAACCACTCTTCAATCGTAATCGAGGTAGAATATTCAGTTAATTGTGATATTGATTTTAGGTCATATCACCCAACCCCACTTTAGATGTCTTAATTACTATAGAAAGCTTTGTATAATTGCATGTACACATAATGGGAAGTGCATATAACATGTACATAATGGAAAATATAATCTATATTCTGTGCAGTAAAAGTGTGATTCATTAGCATTTTCCTATGGACATAATGTGCAGCATACAACAGGCATGGCATGGCAACTGCTGAGAGCCCCTCTTTCTATACATCCCTCCTCCCTTCCATCCTCACCTCATCGTTCCTCCCCCACTGGGAGGACATCTGGTCCCCTACCAGACCTGCCCTCCACTCCCTTCCTCCCCTCCTTTCAGCATCTCCTCCCATCCTCTTTACTTCTCTTCATGTAGGGACTCACTTACACAGAGCTGCAGAAACAAATGATCCTTAGGATTTCTGTTAAATCTTGCACATGTTTGATCTGACCATATAGCTCTAAAATATGCTGGTTCATAACAACTCAACATGTAGGCAGCTACAAAGCTACAAAGCTATTTAGACATTAATTTAGACTATATGGTGAACATCAGTTTGACATAGATGCACAGGTGCAGTACTGGTGTCACATCCATGTTTGGCTTTATTGAATGTCCACCATCATCACCTTAATGCATGGTCATCAATACTGATGGACCTGTTAGGCTTGGATGCAGGTTTCACAAATGATTACTGTCAAGCCTGAAGGTTTAAATAAATTCTCCTGAGAGCCACTCTGCCCCTCTTTCCTGTTCTAATCATCACAATGCGGGGGAACAGAAATGGTAAAATTGTTACCATTGTTTTACCATTTTTGTTCCCCACCTATTATTTGGCTCTAGCAAATAGGCTTTTGGTTGTTTCAGTTGCTTTTGGTACACTGTGAACTATAATAAGAAAAGCCAGCAACAGTGCGACATAACAAATGTTTACCTCTTGGACTAGGTTCCAGTGGTGGATTTTCACTGTGCACGTAATTTAAAAGAGGAACTTAGTATCAAGTATTAAAAAGCTGCTCCTGATGCAGTCTGTTCTGAGTGGTCTGCGCCCACACACAGATTTTTCCCAGTGCTTGCTCACCGCTGTGTTGCATAAGAAGCAGGTAAGAATCTGTACAGACATGGACATGTAAGGGACATTTAGAATTTGCATTCCAAGCACTCACAACAACACAACAATACAACTTTATAAAGGTCCAACTTTACATTTGACTTTTGAAATATTTTAGAAGTTCTTCTCTGAAGTGTCATGCAGTCACTTTCTGGACCTATTGCAGGGGAACTGGTTGGGTACAATAAGTACTTATTGTAACATTCATCTCTTTCACATAGAGATTGTGGTATAAACACGCACTGGAGATTCTCACATCATTTTGCCTCCACTCATTCACAGTGATCGAAGAAGTCGCAATTTTCCTTCCCCAATGTGTAGCTACTTTGACAAAGCATTACGATGTTCTGTAATTTGAAGACGGTCTCTTTCCTTTACTTCCCAGTCTGTTGTAAGCAACAAGTCCCAAATAACTCAGGTCACTGACTGCTTTATTGTTTTATTTAGTTATTTCCGAATAAAGCCCAATCCTGAATAGAACGCTATGCACCCAATAGTCGGTGCCCCAAGTCGAATGACAAGGTTTGTGATACAGCCAGTCTAGCTGGTCTTTGCCTCTCCGACTACTGGGTTTCTTTTTTTCTACGTCTTTAGCTGGCCCACTGACAAGTTAGCCAGACGTTCTGATAGCTCTGTCCCTGTGATGGACTGACTTCATCCTTTGTGCAGAGTTTGCAGCCTCCTGCATGCCCCCATTGCACCTTTTGGCATTACCAGTTCACACAGCACACATTTTGCCCCTGTTATGCTTCCATTAAAGCAGTCAAGTCCATTAAATTAAAAAACAAATGTTCCACATGTTTTTTTTCTTTTCATTGTGCTAATGCCATTGTGGTATTTGATGCAATTTAAATAGCAAGTGTCTATTTCATGGCTCTCAGTATTTCTTTTTAAATACCTATTCAAAAACCAGAGTTGCTAACATTTGTGTAATGAGTTATGGTTTACTCTGATTCCTTTTCTCTGCATATTGAGTTGTGGCTACGTAGCTAGAGCTAGCCAGTGAAAACACACATGGAGGCAGGACCAATTTCAGAGCGTGTGTCATTAACACCACTCAACACATCTGTGTGAATCCAGTATAAGGACTCTTTGAGGGTTATGGGGACTTCCTGAAGGACATAATATAACTATTTATTTATTTTTTATTTATCTTTTTAGATTTTAGATTAGATTAGATTACATTTTGTTACATTCAGACTCAGATAGGTTACATCTGAAGAAACATAACAGCCAGCCAGTGGGTAGTAGATAAATCACTTCATTCCTATGGGTTTTATTGAGCCTTTAAGGGCTAGCTGATCTGTTGATCTGTTGTTTGTATGGCCAACTTTTTAGCAGGATTTCTAAACTTTTTTGTAATTTCAGGTCCTGGTGTTGCATTCATCATAATAATCACAATCTGCCCTAGTTGCTGTGACAACTAGGGCAGACATACATACACACATATATATATATATATATATATATATATATATATATATATATATAGATATATATATATATATATATATATATATATATATATATATATATATATATATATATATATTAGGGCTGGGCAAGTTATATATATATATAAAGGGGAACTTCCTAGTCATGACTAGTAGATAATAAGATCTATGAAAAAGTAACTGCTGTACAAAAGCACTTTATGTCTTATGTGGAAAGTCAGTGCTCTTTAAGAATCCAGAATACAAGCACAAGTGAATGAATGTCCTTTGTTCAGACTGGTGTTTTCTTGTTTTTTGATGAGTGATTTTTACTCTCATTTCATCATCAGGCATTCAAGGATATGCTGTATGCTGCCCAGGACCAAGCTCCATCCATAGATGGTAAGGAGACTCTCTGTTTTGATAAACAATTCGAGACACACCGACAGACAGAAACATACTCAGACACACTTATGAGCCCAGTGGCCCCTGTTTGGGCATCCCTAGAATAACAGCATTTCATCTGCTAAAAATAGGTTGAAATCATTGCTAACTTGTTGCTACTTTCTGCACAGTCTAAAAACCAGTTACTATTTAATCCCCCTCTACTTTGCTGTTTCAGCTAACCTGCTTTAAGTAACAGACAACAGTAAACAAGGAATGAGAAAAGTGCCAGGTGTCAGTTTTGCATGCTGATTAACCATTTTTGTTTTTTGTGTTTATTGTGTATTTAGTGTGATGAAAGAACAGGGATTGTTTGAAGTGCCTGGACAGTGTAATTGGATTGTTAAAACGGCAGCCTAAATAATTTAGAGCAGTATAATGCGGGCCAGCATGACATAACAGAAGTGGAATTCAATGGACAGCAATGCTGAGTGTTGCTACTAACAGCACAGATAAGGAGGGCCACTAGCTAAAATTACACTTTGGCTTTATGCTACAAGTGCTACGTAATGAGGGAAAGAATTTAAATCATCTGTTTTCATTTCTGATTAGCCATTTGTGGAGGTAAACAACTTTCTTTAGTTGCAGACTTAAGGAGTGTTTTATGATGCTGTGACATGTGGCACCATGTGTGTACAGATGCAGCAGAAAAAAATAGGACTTGACCTACATATGAGTGTGCAAAAGAGATTTCTACTATGCTTGCATGTTTGTTTTTTAAGTACCTGCATGTGTGCTGTTTCATACATGCGTCACTTAATTTTTGTCTGTAACATAGGTGAGAGGAGATTCTCTGGATTTATTTTCTAAATTAGTCCCCAAAATGTGATTTATGAGTCTTTATTGACACATAATACTTTGTTTGTGTTTGTAGCTGGTTCATGACTGCTCTCCCCTAAATAGTGCATTTATTACCCCTATGGAGCACTGTATGAAAGTTGTAGCAAAGTGATATGAGTCAACAACTTCTCACGGTTTAGACACAGAAGTGTGTGTCGTTTATTTTTCCCAAAATGTCACAGTACTTAAAGAGACCATAACACATTAAACACATAGACCAAGACACTAAACTAACTACATAAAGTGCTTGACAACCTGACAACACTGTATGGTAATGCTGCAATGAACAACTCTAGCCAGGTGAATTATGTACACATACATGTTGAATGATTAAGGCACTACACACGTCCTAGGAGAGATAACTGAAGAAAGCAGTCAATGATGTCAATGAATCAGCTGCAGCGGCTCCATTGAACGGGGAATGCGGAACTGCCTTCTCAGAGGCAGATTGTTGAGGTCTCCTGTGGATTGGCAAAGGGGCGGGAAGTGGAGGCCCAGATGGAGGGCGTCCCCGTCTTGGGGGCTGGGCCAGCTCAACTGGTTTAGCCAGGTCCAAATGAGTCGGTTTAAGACGATCCACAGACACACACTCTGGTTTGACCCCTATATCCACAACAAAGTGCTTGTCCTCGGGCTCCACAACACGAAAGGTGGGCAAAGGGGGGCTCTGTGCCCATCAACACGGACGAAAACATAGCCGAATGGAGTGCACTGAGCAAATGTGAGTGGGGGGCGGCGCGAGGAGCCTGGCATTGTTGAGCAGGGCAGTGCACTTGATTGCTGCAGACCAAGGGGCAGGGGTGCTGGGAATGAATTCTCCTGGGACCTGCAGCGGTCAGTGACTTTGGACATGGCAAAGGTCAGTGGCTTGTGGTCCACAAAAACGGTGAACCGGCGCCCCTCCAACATGGATCGAAAATGCCGGATAGCAAGGTAAACACCAAGCAGCTCACAGTCGAAGGTGCTATACTTCTGCTCGCTGGGGTGCAACTGCCTGGTGAAAAAAGTGAGAGGCTGCCAGGCAGTACCTACCCACTGCTCATAAACTGCTCCCACAGCATAGTCCGAGGCATCAGTGGTGAGTGCAATTGGAGCTGAGGAGGAAGGATGTGCCAGCATGGTGGCCCTAGCCAGGGCCACTTTTGCATCAGCAAAGGCTTTGTTTCTCTCCAAGTTCCAGTTCACATTACGTTTGGGCTTGCTGCCTTTCAGGGCCTCGTACAGTGATTGCATCGTGTGGGCCGCTCTGGGTATGAAATGGTGGTAAAAGATGACCATATTATGGAACTCCTGCAGTGCTTTTACAGTGGGTGGGCGTGGAAAAGCGGTAACTGCCTCTACCCTTGACAGCAGAGGGAGCACCACATCCCTAGTGAACCTGTGCCCCAAAAAGTCAATGGTGGAAAGGCCGAACTGGCATTGTGCTGGGTTAATGATCAGGCCATGCTGCCTAAGCCACTTGAAAAGAATGCAAAGGTGGAACAGGTGCTCGAAAACAGACGAACTTGCTACGAGCATGTCGTCAAGGTACACAAAAACAAAAGTGAGGTCTCGTGAGACCAAGTCCATTAGCTGTTAGAAAGTTTGAGCTGCATTCTTGAGCCCAAAAGGTGTGCCCAGGAACTAATACAAACTAAACGGTGTGATCACTGCCACTTTAAAGATATCAAAAGGGTGTACCAGCACCTGATGGTATCCTTGATAAGGTCCACCTTTGAAAAAATGTTCTTACCGCCAAGGTGTACTGAAAAATCCTGGGCATGGGCAACTGGGTAGCGGTAACTGTTAGAGCATCGAACAATCCCCATACGATCCATGGCCTCAAACTCTGCCTTGGCCAGAGCAAGTTTGGCCGGGTTGAGGCACCACGTGTGGGTGTACTCAGGCGGACCAGTGGTGGTGATGTGGTGCTCCACACCGTGTTTGGCAGTAGCAGAGGAGAAGGTGGGTCGCATGAGTGCTGGGAACTCGGCGAGCAGCTGCTGGAAACCGTCTGCCACAGGGAGTAGCCTGGAGAGATGTATGGAATCGGAGACACTGGAGTCAGTGATGAAAGTGTTGGCCAAAGAAGCCCTCACCTGAGACAGAAGTTGGCCCAGGAAAAGATGAAGAAACAAAAAATCCAGTGTGTGCTCATCCAGCAAATAAAGCATACGGTCCATGAGGCAGACACAACATAGTAGTATTTGTTTTCGTCAGCTGTGATCACACGTAGAGCGAAATGCATCTCAGTCTGTGCAAACCACGCTGAGGCTGACGATTCCCAGAATTCCAGAAGCTTGAGCGAAAAAGGATTTGCGGTCATGACGAGAGACTAATCTGGAATATGTCCAGTAAAAACAACTGTCGGGGTCACCAGTGTGGAAGTCGTAGCGAAGTGATATGAGTCAACAACTACTTACAGTTTAGACACAGAAGCGTGTGTCGTTTATTTTTCCCACACTTAGTTATAACACTTGGTAAACATGGCTCTCACTTCAACAGGAAACAGCCTGCCTAAAAACATCATAGTACTTAAAGGGAAGATAACACATTAAACGCATAGACCAAGACACTAAACAAACAACATAAAGTGCTTGACAACCTGAATAAACACTGTATGGTAATCGCTGCAATGAACATCTCTAACCAGGTGAATTATGTACACATACATCTGAATGATTAAGGCACTACAACAGGTTTTTATTATAATGTTTAAGATGTGTCTCCAGACCTCATTGGGCAGGCTAGGCAAGCACAGTGTGGATAATAGATTATTCCCTGTCTCAGATCTGAGATGTATTCATAGATCACCACTGTGTCTGTCAACTTGCTGCGATATAGGAGACTGTGCCTCTGTCGATGACTATGTCTTATGAAAAGAGACAGGATCAATCAATCAGTAGAAATTCATGGTAAGTCATTCATTTGCTATCAATAAGATATTTTTGAACATTTGTTCAAAGGGGCCAATAGATGTGGAAGTTCAGTCATCTTTACAACACTGTCCACAATTTACTCTTACCCGTTTTCTCCTTAGTCATTACTTTCTTGAGTCTCTTAGTTGCCTCTGCCATGATGTCGACTGTAGTTGTGTGAGCTAGTTTCAGTTTTGTTGTTTTGTGGCATAGTTCTGTACTGGACAGAATCCAAATTACTTCAGGTAGTTTTTACAGCTGTTATGGGAGGCTGCAACAGCTAGACAACACGTCTGAAATGTAATGACATATTCCTTCAATTCAAACGGAAACTGATATTTTAGGGTGCTTTCACACCTGTCCCGTTTGGAGCAGTTGTTCCGAAACAGGGAGCGTTTCCCCCTAAAGATCGGTTCGTTTGGTATATGTGAACACAGCAATCCCGCTCGGATGCGGGTCAAAAAAAGCGAGCCGAGATCGCCTAGGAAAGGTGGTCTCGGCTCGCTTCCATTCGAGACCTGGAGCGGTTCGTTTGCAGTGAGAACATAATCAACACAGCAACTGACACAACTCACTATTAACTGTGGTTCAACCTCCAAGAGAGGGGGGGTAAGAGAGAGAGAGGAAGAGTGGAAACTCCTTCCACGTTCATTTCTGACCATTGAGCGAACAGTTGGTTCATGCATGGCATTTGTTAACAGCTTTGAACCGCTACAGACGGTTGCCTTGTGAACACAAACACCCCAAACTGTATCGATTCAGCCCCTGAATCAGAACAAAACAAATGGGGCACAGGTCTGAAAGCACCCTGAATGTGAAAAAGAAAACAAATAAGAAACTCTTTGGTGTTGCTATAATACCCTTGATAATAATACTTGATTTCAGAACCTATACACCCCCATTTGTCCAATTCTAGTTGCGAAGAGTAGACATTCATTTAATGTAATTGTAGCCATTGATATTGTGTATGTGAACATTGAGATATACATTCAGCTAACAAAATAGAAAAATAGACAAGTTGAATACCATAGTAAAGTATTAAGCTCCATGTGTGTAATTATCAGGACTTCATTTAAGGGTATGCTTCCTTTCCTTCTTGATTTTTCTTTCTTTTTCCCTGCCTCAGTCATTTTTAGAAAAAGCAACACTTTGGTATTCAGAGGATGTATCCTTAGCCTGAGGGGAGACAGTTTACAGAATTATAACCACTTGCTCACCCACTCTGTTTCCTCACTGGTCTGCTGCACCTGATAGAGCTGTGCAGTACAGAGCATGAAACCTGACTGGCAACACTCAAAGACTGACTACAAATGAGAAAGTACAGCAAAAAGATTTTTTTTTTAAGAACTGAAAATACACGCTTAACTGTCTCTATTGTTGTGGTATGAGTTGGTGTGCATGTTTGGCTTTTGTTTAAACGGACATTAGACATTACAAACATTAGACATCAGCACCTCCACTGCAGAGAGCCTCTTTGGGAATGTCAGAAATTCTTTTTTCATTTTTATTTTTTAGAACCACATTTAATCAGTTAAACTCATTTAATCATCACTTTTTAAATAATGTAGATTTATAGTTATTAAGAGATCTTGTTGCAGACAGGCATCCAACACACATGCACATTAAGGTGCCACTGTCTAATTCATTTACCCTGCTTATAATTACAGAGTTGTAAGAACAATGACTACAAATAATAATCACAGTTTTAACAGTAATCCGTGTATTGTCAGCATATGTCATGCTACAGTGTTTCCAGAACTGCTGACATTGTGTAAATGCCCAGATTATTATTGTGAAGCACTTTTATAAAGCTGCAGTTGTTTAATTCCTTCATACATTGTATCTTTTCTCCAGCACTCTGTTAATGACTAGTCAATTACTGTGAGTATAGCTGCACGAGGGGGAGGGGGGTTGTTATGGGAGAGATGGCACTGATAGATACACACTAAGACTGAGCTGAAGCCTCCATGTTGTACCATGCTATCAGATAAAGTTTGAATAGGGCAATGGGGTGACACATTATTGATTTACAGTTCAGGAAAGAGGGGAAAGGATTTTTTCCTGAATCATTAGTGCTTAATATCAGATATGAATGACTCACCACAGACAAACCAAGTTTAGTGACTGGATTATTTTTTTATATTACTCTACAACAATATGATGCTTTCCGGGCTTCTTTGTATGAATTGCTGTAACATTGTTGTCAGACAGAAGTGCAATGGAAATCGTAAACTTAGTGAGACTTCTTATATATTTATCAAAACCAAAACAGTAGCAACTTTTATTGTGCTGAAGCAGAGCGTTCACGTTTATTACTAAATAATCTGAACCTAACGCATCAACGGGCATCTAAACTGGTCATCTAAACTGGTCATCTTATATCTCACATTCAAATCATGTTGAACTGAATGCAGCACAGTTTATTTTATAACTAGTTTTGTTACTGTCCATTGTCAAACTACTGAATCCACTGAGAATGGGCAGCATTATATTTCCAAATGAACTTGTTAGGAGGCATTTGTATGTGAAACATTTGACATTTCAGTGTCAGTGAAAAGACGGGCATACATTCGTGTAAAAAAAGAAAGTGCAAACTGTTTCAATCCTAAAATTTCACCCCTAAGAACATGATAAATACACTAGATTATCATCAGCAAGTTTTACCCCCCTCAAAATAAAGTAGATGTTTTGGCAATCTGCTGGTTTTTAGCATTCTGGTGTATGGTAACACAAGTGCTAAAGAGGAAAGGCATCAGTGATCTTAGAGAAGGAATTGTTGCTGCATATCAGTCTGCAAGGGTCATAAGACAATTTCCAAACAATTTGGATGCCATAATTTGCAGTGAGAAAGATTATTCAGAAATGGAAAGCATTTAAGACAGTTATAAATCTTCCCAGAAGTGAATGTCTCAGCAAATTCACCTCAAGAACATCTCAGGATCTACAGGTCTCAGGTAGCATACTGAATGTTAAAATTAATGACAGTAAAGTTTGAAAAAGATGAGAATAGGTATGGCTAGACAGGTATGACTTCTTTGGAAGGGTTTCCAGGAGATAATCTCTTCACTTTTAAAAAGAAACTAAATGTGGCACTGTAGACAAAAGTGGAGATGCTCAGTCATAATGCACATTGCTACATTTGGTGAAGACCAGACAACGCATGGCACCACAACCAACTCATACTAACAGCCAGGCACAGTGGTGAAGGGGTGATGATTTGGGTTTGTTATGCAGCTGTGGGACCTGAGCACCTAGCAGCTACTGAATTGATCATCTAACTCATCTTTAGGCCAAAGTATTACAGAGAAAACTGTGAGGCTATCTGTCTGACAGCTAACGTTTGGGCAAACTTGGGTCATACAAGAGGAGAATAGTTCCAAGAAACACGGCAAATATACAACAAAAAAGAGCAGAATCTGGTGTCGCTGGCTTGTGTCCTAGTCAGTCCCAGCTCAGGCAGGTTTTTAGGAATACGCAACATAAAGAATAAAATAATAGATTACAAACATCACCTCACTATATAGATGGATAGAAGTATGGATGATTAATTTAATGATTAACATCAGTAAATGGCAACTTCATACCCAGATGTTCGTCGTTCCATCCTGGACACCTGTGCCATCAAAGCCTCCTGCACTCCACATACCTCTTAGTGCTATATATTCAAAATCCATGTGCTGTATGGTCTTCAGAGTGGAATTAGATTGTATTCTGTCCCAGCTGACATTAGCTGAGAGGAGCAGGCAATTAACATGTTTGTAACAGCCTGTAGAAGGAAACTAGAGCCCCTAGATAATACCAACATAGCAATACATGCAAAAAAAAGTGTAACCCTGCCTTTCGCCCGAAGAGAGCTGGGATAGGCTCCAGCAGATCCACGTGACCCTACATAGGATTGAGCAGGCATAGATGATGGATGGATGGATAGATGGATCTAAAACCTTCTTGTGACCATGCCTCTGTCTCAAATCCAGCCACATTTTGATGAATATTTTTTGTGTTTAATTTTTTAAACCTAATCTATTCATTCAAGACGGCCACTTGAATTATACATGTAAATCATCTCAAGCACACCTTTCAGCCAACACTTGATCTGTCATTTTCTGTTCTTGTTTGTGCCACTCGCTCACTCGCTATTTTGTCTGCTGTTGTTAACCGCCATGATGAGAGGTTAGCTGAAAAGCTACTAGCCTGGGTTGTGCAGAGCTGATTGTTATTCTGCTTGAGTATATTTGAACAGCAGCTGTTATAACTGTTTTTGTCTCCGTGCTGGAGTCTTTTCTCGTCCCTTGTGGAGAATAGCATTCGATTTGGTATGATTTTTCTAGGCATGCTCAGTTTAAATAGATTATTGAGGTGGGTTTTGAAAAAAAGACACTGATGGTTTTTTTTTTTCTTTATTATTATTTTTATTCTGTAACATGCATAAAAATCCACATGTGCACACAGAGTTAAAAAGAAAAGAAGAGTTTTGCAGTAGATAGATTCACATCATCGAGTGTGGGTTTAAGAGGTCACAGACAGCTTAAATTCACACAATTGTTGGAAGTTCCCAGAGGTGCCTGGAAAAAGCCTACTTGGCAAGCTGAAAAAATGTGCACAAGTCTGACTAAAAAAAGGAAAAGGTTTCTTATGCATGTCTACAATTTATAAATAAATAAATGCATGCATATTTATCCAGTCTCCCTTGACAAAGCATCTTAGAGATACATGCATATTTAAAAAAAAAAAAACATCTCTGTGTTGGGACACATGCAGACAAACCCTGGCAAAACTGGAGCAGGTCAGACAGTCAGGGTGATAAAGGCACTGGAATGGAAGGGAGACAGATGGACATGTAGATAGACAGGTAGACAGGCATGGGGGTTCAGTACTATGGCAGGCGGGGTCTCCCACCCGCCTGCATTATTGATGGGGCCTTTGACAAGCTGCTGCTCATGCTCACTTCCAAGCACTAATTGCTGGGTTTTTGTGGGGGGTGGTTCCTTATATAATCCTCAGTCTTAGAGCCATGTAGCTAAATTTGATGAAATTCAAGTCAGGTGGGACTAATATAATGGCACAAAATGAAAGACTTGTCTAAGACAGGCACATTACACAATGGTATCTTTGGAGTAAAACCTTTATTCTCCATAATTTATCAGTCTATGTTTCTATAATAAGATTAATCAGTAGCTCCAGGAGAGGAGAAAAACATATAAAGGTAAGATTGAGTCCAAAAGAAACTGCAATGTTACCAATATCTGAAACAATTAGATAACAGGTCAGCTTTTGTGGAATTGTCTCCATAATCAGATTGAGACAATGCTTTTATTTTTTTCTTCTGTCAAGACAGTTTAGCTTTCAGAGTAAATTTCCCAAAGCCATACAGGAGGGATATGGCTGTGGAATTCATAGATTTTTCCTTTGATGAGGTTTCTAAGGGGATCAGGAGGAAGGAGAGCAGTAGGATGAGGGTCAATACAAATGCAGGATCACTAACCCAGGGTCACGGACTAATCGAACCAAGGCAATGAACAATGAAAAAGGTAGAGGGTAATTGGATGAAGATTGGATTAAAGAAAGATGGCCAACACTCTCGCTTTTATGTTGGTTATGATGATTATAAAGGCAGTTAAGATATAGAATGAGTTTGGCAAACAATCACAAATGGATAGGGATTGTCAATGGTCATTGTGGAGCAGGAGAGATAGAAACAGAGAGCGTGTCAGAAAGAGATCCCTCAGGCAGCAGACAGACAAACAGACTGAGTGGGAGGTCTCTGGGCTCATCTCCAATGCAGGTTGCCCTGCATTAGCACTACAGCCATCCCGCAACTGAAAGATGGTGAGAGAAAGAAAACCTTGGCAGATGAAAGTCTTCTATCTATCCATCCATTATTCATCCAAGAATTAGATCTCGCATGAATGAAGTTGAGGAGAAAAGGAAAGTGAGGGTGAATAAGGGGGTGAGACAGAAGGGTGAAGGTTTTGTTTAGAGGAAGAGGGATCTTGAAAGCAAATCTTGTACTACAAGGAAAGGGTAATGAGTTTAGATAAGGATGTAGCTTTATTGCAGGTGGTCTTTTTAGGTTTGAGGGAATTTTAACCAGAATGAGCAAAGGTGGTGGGACAGTGGTGAAGGAAGGAGAAATGATGATGACTTCTTGGTGTTATTTGTGGAGGGGGTAGGCCAGGGACAGGGATGAAGGACAGGTTAATGGTGCTCAAGAGTAACCAAGATCATACTTGAACCCCTTCACCTCATTAATGGAGTTATGAGCACTTCTAAGGCTCATGAGTCCTGTACGTAATGACGATCCCTCTCCGTCTCTGTGTGTGTGTTTATGTGGACATATGTGTATACATCTGTTCTGGATTTGTGAACACATTGTCATTAAAATAAGGATAACAGGAACAACATGTGATCTCTTCTTCTGGATGGACAGAGGCTTAGGAGAGATCCTCAGGATGAAAACCAAATATGTTTCTAAGGAGCAGCATCTTTGTCCCAATGAAAGCTAAGTCATGTAAAGGTTAAATAAACTAAAAACATGGATTATCTCATCTGACTGTTAGACACATGCACAACTGGGGATCATATGGATGAAGCACTAAGAGTGATCTCATGAGACACATGTAAATATCATCTGTATCTGGGTCTCAAAATACTTAATTTAATGAAATAATTAATTTTAAGACTTTCAAATCTTCCAAATCAGTGTAACCTATGTTATTAGACAAGTTGTGTAATTAAATTATGTTGAAAGGGAAATTTTGACAGCTTTGGCTGACATCCAACAGATCAGCCAGCCTCTGCTTAATTTATTTTTCCTCTTCTTCTAATTATTATTAGTATTGTTATTATTATTATTATTATTCAGACATAGGAAGAAATCCACACTCACATGATTCAGTTTGTACCCTTCATTCAAAGACTGTGTGACAGAGTGTAAGAAAATAACAATGCAAAGCAGGGAAGTGATGATGGATGGTTGGAGAGAAGAATAAAGATGGGTGACCTTGTTTTAGCTGTGTGTCTTCATGTTTTTTCCCACACTGTCTCTGCTCTCTGCCACACTCATATACAACTAACTGCAGAGGGTTTCCCACACATGCATACAGATACTCAGGCACAGAAGGAGCTGCTTGCTACAGGGTGAGTGGGTGTGATTATGAACTGGAGGTGATGACAACAGGGCCATATGCTGATGTAATTCAGTTTTTATAGTGCTGTAATTAGAAGGCAACCGATTAAATAATTGCACGACTCCCACTCTAATCTGTTTTTATTATTCACTTAAATGTTAGGGAACTGTACAAAAACTTAAAGTTAATTAAGAGAAAATATATAGAGACAGCTTTATATGGAGACAACTGGAAGTCTTACCGTGTCCTGCATCTGTCTGGAGAGATGAGAGAAGCTGGATCAGATTGGCTCAAAGACATGAAACGCATGGTAATGATTTACTATTGGTCTCCTTTCTTCTTTCCTCATTGCTGTATTGACTCTTGGCTGATTATCAACATCGTTGCAGGCTTCAGAACTACACCTCCCAACAAAAAGATTTATCTCATTACTGTACTCAATGGGGACGTTTGTCTAGTAGCTGATAGTCCATACAGAGGTGATACATCAATGGTTTGAGGACCACTATGGAGGCTTAACATTTGAATAGTCTATTATAAAGATGGTATATACTTGTCTTTCCTGGAGAATGAAGAGAGACACGCCAAGACAGTTGAGACTGAGTGAAGAAGTGAGAGAGAAATGAAAGAGTAGACATGAAAGAAAAAAAAAGGTGACATTAGTGGTAATTGGAGGAAAAGAAGCTGAAGCCTTGGGGGCCGTCCATTCCCAAATATTACAATTACTCACATAAAAGATGTGTGAAAAGAAAAAGAACAGTAAACGGAAAAAATATAATGGCCAGTTTCGAGAGTTTTTCATTTGCTTGATCAATAAATTTAGATTCACTGCACATTCACATACTTTCCACTTGTGGCAGAAATAATAAGTAGTAATTTAAGTTTAATATATTTGTGGTCATGGATGATAGTCCTTTTGGGAGAAGAAAATGACTGGAAGATTTAATTTCTTGTTTTATTTACGCAACATCATCTTATAATCCAGGGAGCAGAGTTGAGAGGAAAAGAGATCAATAATTCATTGGCATTGTTACCCCCAAACCTCCCTCAGACTGTCTGCAGACTGTCCATTTTTATATTAAATGTTGAATTATTAACCGTGTGTGAGATTGGAAATATGACGAGGATCCCTCCTGATGGTCCTGAAACCTTATAAACTTCCCTGTCACTCATAAGGGAGCAATAAGAGCATAGAATCATCTACACCGTTGAACAAATGGTTAAGCACAACCTGTGACTAATGTTTTCATAATGTGTCTTAATGGTAATCAATGTTGGGTATGCATGAGATTTTTACTATGTTTGTGTTTTTCCTGATCTTTGAAGAAGTGACCTTTCACGCAGCTGTATCATCTCAGAAAGATGCTTCTCAGTAGCTTTTAATCAGAAACAACATCTATTTTGCATTTCGCCCTCAGCCAAATAAATGCATGGCTTCTTCTTGACAAGCGCCATCTGACAATTAGGTCTCATAATCACCCTGTTAATATGCAGCTCAATTCAACAAAGATTAGCTTATTGTTCCCCTGCCATTAACAACAGATATTGGTTAGAGGAATATTGTTGATTTGCTGAATATACTTGGAGCATGTTTTATCGATCCATCCCTTATCTATACCGGCTTATTCCTGATTTAAGTCACTCTTCAGGTGAAAGGCAGGGGTGCATCCCAATGGTACAACATGGACAGGTTATCAGTCCATTACAGGGCCACACATAGGCAAACAACCTATGTGGAGCATGTTTTATATGAACAAAATAAAAAAAATTAAAAGTTCATTTTAAATACTAAACTAAAGGCTGTTTGTGTGCTTTTTTAGTTGTTATTTTAGTGTTTTATTGTTCTCTACATTTAGAAGGTGGATAACATTTCTCCAAATTAGCAGTTTTGTTTAAACCTCAATGTTTGACCTAAATCCAGGCAAAAGAGAATGAAATAATTGATCTGATTTTTGTCACACCACCATAAGTAGTTGCTGACCACTCAGCCAAACTTGAATAATTTAAATATTCAGAGCAAAAAATAAAAAAAAATTAAATTAACAAGGTAAAATAATGAGAAGAGTGGTATTCTTTGCTGTAAGATGATGGAGGCATCTCTTGTGAGCTGAAAATATCCACGAATCAGACATTCATTACTTTATTTTTAAGCAAACTAAATCGCTTAGATGTGAAAAATAAATGTTACTGATGAGAAATGTTTCGTTCACTTTCCTCTTTGGACCAAATCACCCAAATTATTAAATTAGTCAAGCAACTGAATTTATTTATAACCATGACAATAGTCAAATACTAATGAAATATTTGAGTTTGTGAGAATGGACTGGCAACTCACCCCAGGACACCCTCACATGGTCTTTGCTCATGTCCTGACTGGACGGAAGAGAGGCCCTTCTCAGTATCGGTGGGTGGTCAAAATGCTGATCATCCACCACACTGGAGAGATATTCAGGTCTGATTTGGTGGCACGCTTGTACTGATACCAGTGAATGATCTGAGTGGGAATTCAAGGCCCAAGTGTCTACTGATGGTAGACACAGATAGTGGCTGCCTCTTTTCATGCTCCTCTTTAAACTCAGTGAGTATCTACCCCATACCGTTCAGTGACACTAAAAGACTCACATACACCAACACACACCAAAGAAATGCCACTTGCATACACACTCTCCACAGCATGCTCAGAAACAAGCATGTGCCTCAAAGTGATAGAAATGTAAGATCCTTCAAAGTCTGCTGAGAAGACGGCAAACACTTCAGGGAACCTGTTTTGTCCAAAATGTCCTTTCTTTACAAGTTCTGAACTTGAATAAAACACTTTTTAGCCAAAACACATTTTTAAAAATTATTGCAGGCAGTTGTTTCTTGGAGGATTATTAATATTCACATGGCACTGGTGCAACCTCAGTGATTTCATAGAACACATAAATCAGTGTATGTATAGATTAATTTGTTAAAATTATGTCCTGTGCTTTTTTTTCAGGGTTCACAATTGATAACCATAAATGCAAAATCACTGATAATTAACCCCCCCCCCCCATTATTATTTGTTGTTGTTGTTTGTTAGCATTGCGAGAAAAAAACAGGGTTCTTCCTGCTCAAGTAAATCATCTTAATGATATGACACTCGAGCACCCCAAGGTCAGAGCACTCCTAATTAGATTGAGTCAGGAAATTGCTCCTAATCTAATAACATTAAGTATTGGATTCCTTCCTCCCTGCCGGGATGTTAAAGGTAGAATGGGCAGTATGATGGTTCATTCATGAGTAAGAGTTACAGCATTACAATGCAAAAATGGAAACAGAAGCTTGACGGGGAAATGTGGTATGCAAAAGTGAATTAAAAATTAATGCTACCTTTCACAGTATGCTCTTTGGCCTCAGTTTATGTTGATAGTCTAAATATGACTCTAAATGTTGTACCATTGTCAAAGGTAACAGTCTGCTTATTGTCACACAGCTGTCACAAATAGTAACATTACTTACTGAATTTATAAGACTCTGATTTATATTGACTTGGAATCATGTCAATTTCAAATGATGTCAAAACCATAATCATGGTTTATATTTTTGGACTACTAATATCTATACAGTTATATATGTATATACGCTTTATATATGCTTCTTGGTTGATGTCTTGAGATGTTGCTTCAATGTTTCTGCATAATGTTCTTTCCTCATGTGCCATCTACTTTGTGATGTGCACCAGTTCCTCCTGCAGCAAAATTCCCCATAAACATCCCCTGTCAGCCCCGTACTTAAGAGTTGGGATGGTGTTCAAGCTTTCAAAAAATAAAAAATAAAAATCATCCACTGGTGTTTCTCCAATTAATCGCAAATGTTTATCATTTAACCTATCAGAAGCTTCCAAAGCCATCATCATCATCTGAGTTCTCCCAAATTGTTCAAAGGCATAGTAATATGTAAACTTCTGACTTATGAAGAAAGTAATTTTTTTTTTAATTCTCTCTCTCCTTTCATCCCAACAACAAAGTCCCCACTCTCAGCCCTAGTCTCTTGCTTTTCCTCTTTTCTCTTTTCCTCTGGACAGTCCTTCTTTCTCTCCTTTGACCAACAGTATCCACCAGCATCCTGACCCTGTAAATACAGCGCTGATTACGATCATTGTCAATATATATATATATATATATATATATATATATATATATATATATATATATATATATATATATATATATATATATATACAGTGATGGAAAAAATTATTAAACCACCATTTTTTCTTTACTTTCTTGTTCATTTTAATACCTTGTACCACTAAATGTCATCATGTGACTAAAACAGACAGAAAAGAAAACACTGAATGCATAAAAGCAGTGTTTTTGGCAGTACAACGCCATAGCTATTGATGTAAAAACTTAAATGATTTAGGTTATAATCAAGAAAACCATGGAAAATGGTAAGATATCAGCTCTTAAATAAAACTCTTAAGAGCAATCTTTGTGGTTATCGTTATGTTTGTCCAAACAAATGTACCTTTAGTTGTACCAGGCATTAAAATGAACAAGAAACTAAAGAAAACAAGGGTGATCTAATAATTTTTTCCATGACTGTCCATATATATATATTAGGGCTGGGTGTGTTAACGCGTTATTATCGCGTTAACGCATTAATTTATTAACACCGACATTTATTTTATCGCGCGTTAAAGCATGTTGCTCACGTGCTTTTGTTTTGAAAAGTCTGTGACTGGCTGCTGCAGACCCGGGAGACAATCGGCAGGTAAATATGCGCAAAAGCTAAAACGGAGAGCGGTGAAATCCGTGTACTTTACAGTTCGGGTAGCAACTCAGGTAGCAATATTAACAATTCTGTCTGAAAAAAAATTCCGGACTACAACAAAACTTTTAAATCCCTTTGTTCAAGACAATCGCGTCATTCCTCCATTTATCATCAGTCTTGCTCCATGCATTCACTGTCGTACTGTTCTCTAGCTGGTTACTTCAGTGCGGCTCCATCTAGTGGCACAGATGTGTAATGACAACAGAAAATCTGTTCCTCAATTATAAAACGACCCCCATTTTTAAGAATATTACTTCTAGATTGAAATATCATCCTGGGTGTCCTGCAATACTGGAAATGAGCATCAGAAGATTCTGTGCTCGTCATGATCTAAGGAGAAAAAGATTTATGTCAGACGCAGAGCTGGAGAGTGCTTTGGTTCGATCTACAGTATATATGAGCTATGTTTTCATTCAGATTTCCACAATACTGCAAATATTATAGTATGTGATTCCAGCGCTACCTGATTCCATGCTACCTGAACTGCCGTGCACAAAGCCATTTCCAGGTCACGTAAACCAGACAATTAAATATTAAAAACAAATTCAGTCCTCTGAATCCATGTATCATTCGTTCTTTCCATTTTCAAATGTCAATCAAAAATTGAAAAATGAAAAAATGACATTTTATTTTATTTTTTTTAATCTAACAAAAAAATGAAAAAAGAAATAAACATATATACAAGTACAGGTAATTAAAGAAAAAGCAGAGTTTTGATCCAAATCAGGTCCAAGTCAACTCCAATCCAAATGACAAACTGTCAACTTTTCAAAGACATGCACAGTCTTTGAAGTGCATTTTAAGTATCTCTAAGCATGCATCCTCTTGTTTCATTTCAAAAACATACCACTCTTCCAATCACAATCACAGAGTGTGCAGGATGTGAGTAACTGCATAATCTCAGGTATGCCAAACACACTTGAATGGTGTATGATTTCTGAGAAAATTTTCTGTGTGCCCCTGACTGGTCTACCTTGAATAGTATATGCCAATATGCAGTTATCCACTACGGCAGAAGTTGGTCACAGCGGTCGTGTACCTAGCTTCTGTTTGTGCCATAGCCTCATTGCTTTTATGGTTGCATGCAACGTACTAACGATGATCCATGGACCAGTATGCAGTACATAATGCTACGTTGTATATGCAGTATGCAGTTTTGAAAAAGCCACTGTTGTACGTGTGTCCCCACTTACCCCCCCCCCCCACACACACACACACACATACACGTTTCACCTTTTTCCTCTGTCACCCAGCTGATCCTCCCTCAGCTATCTGTTTGTCACTTCATTGGAGATAAGCAGAGTCCACCTGCAATATCACTGTGACTTTAGATATATTACTGAACTGTGCTGACTATAAAATGCATTCATGATGTCCCTGGCAGCTATGTCTGCTTCGCCTGACTGTGGATTTTCCAGAAGCAGTGCAAAATGTGTTCTCCTTCTCACAAGAAAATGCCTTGTTTCATGTCTGCTAATCTGCCAGCTTCTAAATAGCTGCCACCTAACAGAAATACTGCTGCGTGTTTGTGCGTGCATGTGATTGTGCCAGTGTATTTCACCCTACATTTCAGTTCATTTCTCCCCCCTCAAAGTGAAGCTGTTTAGTGTAACTCTTATCGAAGGACTGCAGCTGCTGTTGTGAGAATACCAAGGGGACATCTTTACGCAACTCACACATGCACCTTGTTTAACTCACGCCAAGCTTTCCACACACACCCGAAAAAGCATGAGTAATGTCATATTTTTATTTTTAAAAATATGATGGTTTTATGATGGTTTTGTGGTACTTCTGGGAATGGAAGATGATCTCATTAAATTCTACGCTAATTAAGGTGCACTTGGAAAAAAAATAGCACATACTGTTCAGTCACTTTATTATCTAAGGATTTTTAATCTTTATTATGCTCATTTTACCTTGAGAGCCTACGTGACAGTATACGCTGCAACACACACATTAGAGTTTGTAAAAGATTTGACATTGTTGTGTAACTAAATGTGCCGTGTTGCCTTTTAATCTGAGAGGAAAAGCTTTAGTATCCTGTATATAAATCATATGCAATGTTGTAATACTCCACAACTCTTTTTCAAAACATGACATACTTCTTGCTGATATGTTTAGTCATATGGATGATGAGGAATTTTAAGCTATGGCAGCATCCATGGAGTCAGATGCTGGCTCTAATGTTACTTCTCTGACCCCCTGTTAATGGCATGGCCGGCCTGTAGGTTAATGGATAGTGAATTTCATCTACCGCTGCAGTACGGCCGTTCTACGTCTGGAAGAGTTGCAGTAGTAAAGCCTGCTCTTGTTCTGCTTAGATTAATGGTCTCAGTTTGGACTATTGACACAACACTTATCTTGTTTTTATGAGTCCTGTGGCTTCTATCTATAAACCCTAGAGGCACAAGTAAGCACGGTGGCACACACACACGAACGTTCACACAGACACACACCTTGCTGAGGCTTCTACACAGAGTCATGTACAGTTTTACTCTTTGTAACTCAATTTCTGTTTCCAGATCAGTCCTCATAGAAGCTCGAGATAAAGTGAGGAGGTCATTTGGTCTTTTAAAAGCCGAAGTTCCCCACAGAGAACTCACCTTTACCATTACTACAGGTCATGCAGCTACAACATTTATCTTCAGTGGTTTCATTTGCAGTAGTTTATTGGAGTTGATGTTAAAGACTTAGTCTCCTGCTTGTTGTTATTCCTCCTCAAGACGTGGAGTAGTAAAGAGGAGAAAGTGGAGGGTTCATTTATAAGAAAGAGCGAGTATCTTTTTCTCTGAATTATTTTCTGAATTATTCTTTGAAATGGTAGCCTGTTTGATGAGTTCTTGTTACTGTAAAGTGAGACCTGTTTGCTGATCCTGTCTTTAAAGGCATCCAAGAATTGTGTTATTTCTGTGTGGAGGACTCTTTTTAGATTTTATTCAGCATATGTTGAGATAAACCCTATCCTGCCCTTTGTCTGATGATGGCTGGGACAGGCTCCAGCAGGCCCCATGATCCTGAATAGCATTGAACTGGGGATGGATGGATGGATGGATGGATGGATGGATGGATGGGTGGATATATTGAGGTCTGTCCTTGGAGCTTGCTTTTCAGCTCTTTAATTTCTTGCTACTTTTTTGTATTATGGAGTCACATTGAATCTCCAGCTTCTTCATCTGTTCCTGGAACTCTGGATTTTTTTTTTCTAAATCTGTTCTTTGCTTTATTTCACACCTCTCCTGGATATGCTGATATGAAACTTTTAATGTGTCAGGTTCACGCCTGTTTCTGATTTCTTATTCCAATCAGCCACTTGGCTATTTGCATAAGCCAGCTGATTATTTTTAGTCAAATTGTCTGCTAGGTTAAGGGCAAATAGGAGAGAGGTGGAGGTAACTGAGTGGAAGAGAGGAGTGGGGGTGTGAGAGCAGGAGGAAAGGTATGGAGGGTGAAGTTGAGACAAAGAGGATGGAATAGTGGAGCTAAGGTATGGATGGAGAAGGAGACAGTAAAGAAAGAGTGCAGTGATGCAGGCTGAAGTTAGGATGAAGACTGAAAGCATGGAGTGAAGGGGAATGGAGAGAACATTGAAATAAATTCTTCCTCTCCACCTGCAGTTTTTAACTTTTCCATAAATTCATTCTTTCCTAACTCCAAATCTTTGTTTGCAGACTAAATCTTCTCTTTTTCTTCTTCTTGCTCTCTCCTTTACTTAAGCTTTTTCTTGACGTTACACTCAGAAACAGACCCACGCATATACGATATATGATGGTTTTTGTTTGATTTTTCTTTTTATTTACTTTGAATGGTTTGTTAAAAGAAAACAGAGAAGGAAAGTAAAGTGATAGAAACAGAAGAATTAAGAGTACAAGAGTGGTGTGTAAGGGAAGAAGTAGAGGTTGGTTTTCATTCATCTCTGGTTCCAGATTGTCTTTTTTCACCCTTTAGAGCAAAGCCTTCATTTGCACCATTGACTGTTTATAAATCTGGATGAACCTACCAGTGACATCACCCATAGGTTTGTAAAGAGTGATTTTGAAGCCTCTTTTTGCTCGTATTGCATGGTGCCATGTTGCAAAGAGGTGGAACTAGCAGCGCTGAGACGCCGCCTGAAACACACCCACAAGTTAGCTGTTTTAGCTTAGCTGACTTGATTTCTGATCCTAATTAGACCACCCTCACTGTAAATCCAAACAGTCCAATGACTGCATGATGTCATATTTTATAATGTCACTAACACTCCCAATTATTAGGAAATGGATGTCAAATCACTTGCATTATTAATTTTTCCAATATAGTTTGGATAGCCCCAGATGTTTAGGAAACAAAACTTTTGAGCTGCATTTTTTATTTTTTAATATAAAGTAATGCTTGCAGTTTTCTGCTTGATGTTTAAGATATTATAAACACATACAATGATCTTGTGGGATAGTTGCAGCATAGGCATTCAAACCATCAGCTATTATTTAGGTTAGCACCAATAAGTGAATATTGAATTGGCATGTTATCATAGGTGGCAAAAAAAAAAAAAAACTTTGTACTTATCCCATCATTGTTATTTTGGAGTCTATTAGTTCAAAACACCACTATAGTTCAGATATTACACTGGTAATATCTGAACTGTTATGCTGCATTGCAGCAGATCAGAGAAAGAGAGAATGAGAAAGAGCAGATGAGATGTCCCTGTAGGCTCCACTTCCTCTGTACCTGCAGGATCAAACACAGACTGTGAACCGAACATCACAAGAACCGTCAGCTCCAGTTAGGCAAACAGATTGCCTTGCCCAAACTTGTGTCTGTCAGAGTGAGAGGGGTGATTTGTGTACTGTATGCAGGAGAGACAGGGGAGATGAGAAGAACTGGAGCAATACAAACAGTGTTACAGTCAGCAGGTCTACTGATGCACACACACACCTATACACACAGACACATGCTAGATATGACCAGGCAGTTTGTATGCCAGATTATAATAAAAGAACTGTTTTCATATGTCAGATCCATACAGATTACAGTTAAGGTTGCTGGGTTTTACAGCGGTTTTAGACTATATAATTTTGTTGAATATGTTTTTCTGTCATTCCCTGTACACTTCAGAGCTGTGGATCATAGCTTTCCAGAGGGAAAGGTTAGTTTAAATCATATTTGCCACCATTTAGGGGAAAATGATGAGGCGGGGAAGATGGGTCGCTGACTCTACTGTGTTTGGAATCAATCTCGACAATAAACCCTCTATGTGCTACGCTCCTTTAATATGGAGATATGACAGAATTTTGGAATTGCTGTGACTGTTTCGTGGAGACAAATAAGTAAACTAAACTAAATAGAAAGCCAGGTTTTTTAATTTTCTGATAAGTAGATTAATTTAGAATTATTAGAAAATCTAGAAATTTTTGTCTCAGAACTGGTTTTATTTTCACAGCGACTTGAGGAAACATATCTAGACAGAGAAATTTTGTTCTTTTCGCCGAGAGAGCGTTGTAAGCTGTGGTGCGGAGACAGTCAGGTGTATACAGAGTTAGTTGGCCATGATAATAGTCCATCTATTGAACCGCAGTCGCTTGACATCAGTCATGATTGGCTAAGATTTAAGCTTGTGATTGGTTGATGGTGGTTAGATACAGACTGCTGATGCTTGCTGCCCAGTTGCCTGGAAACAGCCATCCCTCTCTGTGTTAGTGGCCTTGGCAGAATGACAGACAGCATAAATGCTCTGCAGAGGAATGTGTCAATCTGTTGAGTCTGCTAAAGATTTCTTTGTTTGTGCGGTGGATCTGTGTCATTCTCTGCATCACTGTGTCTCCTAATTTCTCCTGTTCAATGCTGTGTATCAAACAGATTTTTTTCTTATCTTAGAGACAGGGGAAAACTCAAAGTAGCAATAGAGGTTCTTCAAATTCTTGTGATTTTAATCCTAACATCAGTTCCCTCGAAGTTCATTTCCTGAGCTTGTGTTTACTAATTTATTAGAGCCCCTATTGTCCAAATACAGTGGCAGTTGACCTATCATATCATATTACTGCCATGGGGTTACAGTTCCTAGCCATTTGAAACTTTGATCAACATTGAATTAATAAAACAATATTCTTGAGTAAATACAATTTATACCCGCAATTTCCACAACTACCTGAAGTGTACATAATGGTTTAAGGAGTAATACATTGACATTTCTTTGCCCTGTTAGGACCAAAAGCAATCAGGACACTGTCCTCTGCTCAGGCCTGAGGCCACTAGCTGCACCATTCCTTGTTCAGTGCTGCATGCTCTGGCTCTCCTCCAGACTCTGAACCCAGCAGACCGCCTGCTAATGTGTTTCTCTTGGTGGGCAGACAGAGACCGTCAGCAGTACTGCTCATTCTCCTGGACACTTGTGCTGTTTTTGTTTGAGCGGGCGCTTGTGTGGCCTCTCTGCAGTCGCTGTGTATCTGTGGGTGAGGTGTCCACAGTAGGCTGTAATAGCTCATATTCCCCCCTCTGAGAGCTTGGCCGTATGCTACCTCCCTGAGAACACCCACTGATTTGTATTTCAGTCAGCATCTCAACCATGTACTCTCACAATGGCTTACTAACCAAAACACGATATACCTTTTCCATTCTTTGCACGCGTCTCTTGCTACAAGAGAGAGAAAGGCAGGAAGAGGAGACACTTAAGAACAGGAAACAGACAGAGAGATTTACGCCGGAGGAGATGTGCAGTTGTTTATGTGTGAACACACAAAGTAAATTAACTCATAAAAAGTAATGTGCTCAGCGGTCAGTTGAATGGTCAGCAGAGCATAAACTGACCTCAGATGTCTCTGCTCAGCTGATATGCAATGAAATGGCTCCATTATAGTGTATTTATGTGACTTGGACTTTTTCTCAGCAAAAACATCTTGGAGCTACATTTATACAGGATGTGTGTGCTGATTTTTTTCCACAATTTTTTAAGCAGAACTCACCCTCCTACATGGTGAAAAAAAAGTCCATAACATCCACAGAACTCCAGTTGATTACCTTGGCTCTGCTACCTCAGATACCTTAGCCACGCCCTCCTTGATTGCCTCTCAAGGCCACTGACATGCTCCCGTTGAACCCTTGCCTCAGTTGCCTTGACAACTGTTCTCTCACTGGGCGGGGTGCCGCTTACTTTCTCAGTGATGGTGTGATAAGTGCTACAATTATGTAAATTCTGTTCAACCAAAGTGTTTTTGCAGATCAATCACTGCAAGCTGAAAACCCCTCAGCCTCATGCTTTCATCTCTTAAGGTCTGTAGATGATAATTCATCCTGCATTTTTGCACTTTTTGCATGCCTGTCCTTTGCATTTTTCACACTTTTTTCAGAGATGTAAGAAATATAAAAGCTCAAACAATTCATTAACGTTAATGGACAGCTACATTATAGGGTCAGATAAGCACTTTATTTACAACTACTTTAGACGTACAGATATATCTAGATATTTTTAAGAAATAAAGCACAAAGGACATGGAGAGCACTGTAACATCACTCTGTAAGATCTAAACCACAGTGGTTAGTGGTTATCTTTATTGAATATTGGCTCAAGAATTTATGACCAAGATGCTGCAGTCTATGACTGGATTGCAGATTCTGTCCTTCTGCAGCCTTTGACAATGCAAAATATTTAAGTTGTTCTAACGTCCAGCATTTCGAGTTGTGGCATCATTGGTTTCAAAAAGTGGACATGCTATTAATATTACTTTCTTCTGTCAATTCTTCAGGTTTTTAAAGGGCATAATAAGGACGCAGTGAGAGTTTGAAGAGCTTTTATATGCAACACTGCAATATGGAGGAGGTGTTATATTTAACCATTTGAATAAAAATTTAAAATTTCTGTATAAATCTCAAATATAATAAGGCGCAGGACAGATTTTTACTGAATCGATGTTGATTTTTTTTTTTCCCAATTTTCCTTTATAAAGAAATCTTTCTGGTTACTACTTTGTATTTAAATACTTTGTATGATTAATCAATTTCCAATCAGTTTTTTTTTTTTAGATATTCATGTTTCCTCAGGGATATTAACCCAAACCTAATTAGAGTAAAAGCTGGTACATTATTAAATATGTTTTTTATTTAGACATCCTCTACTCATTTAATATATCTGCTTCCAATGACATTTCATTATTTCCACAATCCTGTTAGCAGTGCTTAGTTTGGGCCGTCTGTGCATGTGTTTACGCACATTTTGAGAGAACTCTTGTCCTTCCTTTCAGTCACAGCCATGTCCCTTAGAAACATCTCCCAGGGGCTGACACACTTACAGCTTTGGCACAAACTCTCCTTGTGTTACAAGTCTTAAAGCGTTTCCCTGGAGAGCTCCAGCTTGGATCCTGGTTTGTTAGTGTTCTGTGATTCTTCTGTCTGCTTTTAGCTTTGCCTCTGTCTGAATTAGGACCAAATTTTAATTTGTCCCTAAGATATGTTTCATTTCATTTTATTGATTTATTCCAATAATGTGTTTTATTTCAATGAGAACAATTTACGCTTTTTAAGGAATTATTATCTGTGACAAGTAAAGTCTCAAAACAGTATTAGTCATATTGTGAATAATGAAATAATAGTTAAATTGATAAAGGGACTTTCCTGTGTTTGCTTTGGTTTCTCTTTTTTTTTCTGATGACATACTTTTTTTCTAATTTGTTTCTCATTATAATTATGGAAGTTTTACATGCTGAAAAAATGTATACTGTTGAGCCTTTTAAAGTATAGACATAGAGTCATAATCTTGATTGGGTGCTGTTTTCTCAAAGGAAAAGGCTAAATTATTATAATTGTTTAAAAGTCAACATGGGCACTCAGCCAAATGATTCTGAAGAGCTCTGCAGCAATACCCACAAACATTCATTTATTCAGGGTCACAGGAGCCGATCCCAGTTAACCTCGGCAGGGTACGGGCAGGGTAGACCACGGACAGGTCGCCAGTCCATCACAAGACCACACAGACAAAGAGAACAGACAGCTATTCTTAACCTCGCTCACACTTACAGTCATTTCAGAATCACCAGTCGAACTAACGCACATGTTTTTGGTCTTTAGGAGGAAGACTGAGTAAAATCAGGCAAAAAGACCACCTGGAACCTCTTTGCTATGAGGCCACGTTGCCGCTACACCACACAGCAGCCCCACCGACAAACAATGCATGAAAGTTCAGTTGTACTCTTTTACAATACATGATTCAGAGAGAGATTTGACAGCGCTTACATTGTTGTGTGTGCGTTGGTACACGCTCTCTTGAAAGAGCTCATATGAACTTTGGGGAGGTGCTAGTCTCTTGTTGTCTGTCAGTCGTCCACCTCTCCGTGTCCCCTCTCAATCACACACCGTCCACCCTTCATCTCGTTCTTCAGCTTCCATCCTTCCCCGCAGCCACAGCCTCTGCCATCCTCTGTTGGATGAGTGGTGAAGCAGGGATGTGTTCATAGGTGTTGAATGTATGCTTCCCCACCAGTAGAAGCAGAAATATTAACATCTGACCTTTCACACCCTGTGTCGTCGTCATACTTTGTGTGCCTGGTCCATTATATTTGCATCGCCTGTACAAACATGGGAGTCAGCTGCTGTGGCGGTTGGTTGCAAATGAGAAATGCACATGTAAAAACAGTCACACTCATGCTGAGACATTTGTCAGGAGTAGAGTTAGATCAATTCCCCCCCTTGTGTCCTTTTAAATGTTTTTAGGTTGACATTAGAATAGTAATTAACACGGTATAATTCCCTAACGTCCTAGCTGAAAAAGGTCATCAGCTGCCAGAGCTGGAGATGAGTCACATGAAACTTGTTCAGCTGAATTACATCTAACACCAACCCACAACTTTCATATCAAAATCTGAAAAAAATGGCATATTTGTGCTCAGAGGTAATGATTTAGTTGAAATTTGGGGCTTCTCATTCAAAAATAGCTTTAATGAGTCATTTGAGAAAGGACAATGTTTTTTTTTTGTTCATGTTATGCCCATGTTTGTTCATTGAACATAAAACTGGCCCAAGGATTTTCCTGTTAGGGATATTCTAAGAAGACAAATTGGGCATAATGCAATTAAGGAGACTGACATCCAGCTGTATCCATGGTAATACAATGAGCCACCCAATACTGGGCCAGTGCATTCACTAACGTGTACACACGCACACACCCACGCACACACACACACACACCCGCACACACACACAAAGATTCCACTCAAAAAACACTAATGCAACAAATGTACATACACCAAAAGAAGGTCCAAACCCTTCTTTTTCATGAGTTGAACTGCAGAAACATGAGAGGAGGGCTGAATGTAGACAGAAGAGCATGTTGCTTCAAAAACAAAGCACTGTGGTGGTTTGCTTTGATGGCACATTAAAGGGATGCTTTTAGTGGTGAATGCTTGTTTTTATAGCTGATAATTTATTCTTAGACTGAAAAATATCTGGATTCTTTTAAGGGAGAAATGTCATTTATCAGCTAATATGGTTGGCTGACAAATTTTGACAAATGAAATCTTGGATTTCCAGCTGTTTTTTTTTTTTTTTGTCCTCTTCTTTCACATTGTTCTTCTCTCAGCATATGCCATGTTTGTCACTGGCTCTGTTTTCTGGCTTCTATCCATCTCCTGCTGTCCAGAGGGTCAAAGTCCACTCAACTGTATTCACTCCTCTTTAACCCAGCAACCCACAAAGGACCTTTGCACCGTCATTGCTATGTCTGAAACTGAAGAAGCACAGAGGCAGCTCAGCGATCCTGCATGGCACCTTTGCAGGATCACTAAACTGGCAGCTATGGGAAGTGTTACACAGGAAGTGTCTGGTGAAGACTTGGATAAATTTCATGCTGTATCTGTGCTCAGATAAAGTTACAGATTGTTATTGCCTGAGTCTGCATTTGCCTGAAGCATCTTAGAGGTGAGGCTGTTAAATTAGAGTGTTTCCTTTTAAGCCCTTTGGCAACACTAATACAGCAAAGGGTGAGATTTGTTTTGTTCTTCCTGTACAGTTTGTCTTTTAAAGTTTGTAGATATGTGGGAAAATAATAATGATGATTATAATTATCAGTAGTAGTATCATTGTTATTGCTGATGCAAAGCCAGCAGCACGGTCGATACCTGTGGATCCATGTGGGCTGCTCCTGCCACATCCATCAAAATAAAGGTTGTATGTGTTGAGCACAGCTTCACGCTGTGGCATTTTAGGGTCCTTAAAGGACAGTTGAAACCTGCTGTAATGAATAACCCATCAGCTAGGCTGGGGCTCTCAGCAGCCACTAAGGCACTGTCTGTCATATCCATCATGAAAGGGAGGGTCACTTAGACAAACACACAGGTGTGATGCCACAAAGGGAGCCGTTTTCCTACAAAGCCACCAGCTCCTGCTTTTCGGGCCGTAGGCTCTAATGAGATGTGTTAATTGCAATAAAGTTTTAATTTGTTTCTTGTAGGTCTGAATGGCAATTGAAGGACGGGCAAGAAAAGAAATAAGAAGGAAAATATGTGACTAGAAATGTTAATGTGGTTGGGAAGATGGTAACGTGGGGGTTAGAGGGGGAGGTTGTCCAGGTCCACAGGGGTACGAGAGACACAAAGAGCTACAGCTCCCAAAGGACCTTCCTCCATCAGCCCGCCCTGCTCATATTACCAGCCTGATTAAACTCATGCGCCAGCCAGTAATGTAGCTATTATATATGTTCTCTCTTTCTCTCTCTCTCTTATAAGTATTTTTATATCCCTGTGGATATACACCACATGACCAACTCCTATGGCACAAAATGGTTTGTTAGTATGTTTGACAGGCGCATATTTTTTTTTCTATATCTGAGTACATGTTATGTTGCTATGTTTGCTTGTTTAACACGATCAAAAGTATGAAAAAAATCTAGCATAAAAAAATGAAAATCCGACAATATTTATGAACATCAGTCAGTTCTCCAGAGAAAAAAAAATCTCTGGAGTCTGATGTGTTAAGACTGCAGAAGAGAGCTTTGGTTTCCTTTTAATTATCACAGCTATATTTGTTGCGGAGTGGTTCTACAAATCTATGTTAATGGTGACATCAAATCTGTTGATATGAGCAACAGATTTTCTTTCCTGTGAAAATTCCCCCCCAAAAAGAAACAATCAGAATTTCCGAGCCAGACAGAAGCAAGTTTTTTTTTTCTTTTTTTTTGCAACACACACACACACTTGTAAGATGTGGCCCAGTGGGGCCTTTAGTATGAACGGGTTTCCATGCTCCTGTGCCAGTTGTGTGTTGATTCTATGTAAAGTATCAGTGATAGCCTAAAGGTTATAAAATAACCTAAGGGGAATTGAATCATCTAGCAGCTCTTCTAATGTGCCTTTGAGCCAATTTTTTTATTTTTTTTCCCAAACATCACATGATTGGGTGTACAGAACAACTATTGTATTTAGTTTTACTATAAAGACCCACAAACAAGTCTCCTGTCTTGGAATATAACAGCTGACACAACAGTGTTTGATGAGTTTTTTTCATTGTAAGCCAAAGTACAAGAAGTAAACATGGTGCCGTGTCTCCAACTAAAGCGATATCCTCTGATGCCTCCTTCAGCTTATCGTATTCTGGAAAAACTCCAATATTGTCTTATCTTTCCATCTGTCAGGGACTGGTGCGTTTTCATTTTCATTCCACACTCAGTTAGTTGATACTGCTCTTTTTCCTCTGCTCAGTGAGATGTGCCTCACAAAAGATCACAGTATTGATTCCTCGGCACACAGAAAAAGATCTGTAGCTTGCCATGCAATACAAAGGTACTGAGTAGGCCTAATCAGCTCTTATTGATTATTTTCTGCTGACTGTGGACTTCTGCTGCGCAGTTTTCAATTCAGCATGCCTACAATGAAATGTGTGTGTTATAGTCCTGTAACTGTGACACTGTGAGGATATAATGCCGTCTGGATCATTTATCTTAACGCAGGGATAAAATGGGAATAAATCAGTATCAGCAAGCCTGCATTTTATCAAATAATCAACACAGATGTGCTCAATCATGTCACTATCATTGGGTCATATCCAGACGCGAGGGCACATACGCACACACACACACACACACACTCACAGACCAGGATGGAACACCTGCTCATTCGCATGCGTACACACAGTCCCACAGTGATGTGAAAGCAATTGGCTGCAACAGAGGAGAGGCCAGCTCCCAGAGATGGTTGCTAATGGCTACAGCATCCAAGGGAGCAGAAAAAGAGGTCGATAATGACAATGTCACTCCCAACCACCCAGCTTTCAAAAATGGAACAGGATTCACATAAATACACAAAACTCATGCATGTCTATTGGTGCATTATAGAAAACACATACACACATGCAAGTAGACAGAACTCGGCACTGAAATTGAAGAACGATTTTTTTTCTTCCAGCCAGGTGACTGTTTTTACAGCCGTCCAAAACTGACGGTGCTCCAAAGGGCCTTTGTGGCTCTAGGTGCAATGTCCGAAGAGATTTTTTTCTCTCCCTGTATTACAAGAATAATTACTGCTACTATAATCAGCACATTTCCTCCTTATATATCCACTTAAGGTCAAACTTAAACTAAATTTTCTTTTTACCGGTCAATTTTATTACCAGCTGTGATTGCTGCACAAAAATGGTAGTCTGCTCTTTTCATTAAATCTGTCCAGGTTTTTCCAATATATCCTAGATTCTTCTCGTGAGAGAATTCAATTCTTTATGAAATCCATCAGCATTGTCAGCTGTTTGCAGCGTGCACTGGAAATGCACCAGTATAGTTTTCACAGCAGCTTCTCTGTTTATTTCGCAGCAATGCCGTCTTGCTAAAAGTGTTCCACTTTGAATGCCTAATTCAGTTGTATGACTCTTAATTTTAACACATTTTATTTGTCAGACTGACCAGAGATCTCCCCAGTCTTACAACAGCCTGTATGTTGTCAGTGGAACCGCAGGCCAACCAGTTTACAATGGCACTGATGAAGATGATGAAAGGTTATGCAAAGCTTTCAAAAGAAAAAAAACACACACATTTACAACACAGGGACTGCTACACTGTCTTTTTCTAATATGCATTAATATTGATTTCCACAATACCGCAATATTGCAACCAACCTACATTATTTATTGTTTCTTTTAAAATGCACAGACTCTGTCTCTTCTTGTGACAATACATCATAACCAAAGTAGATAAATGTAGCTTTAGCACGGCTGAAGACTCCCTCTGTGGTCCTTTAGTCCTTGTTATTTTCCATATGAATACAGCAAGTCAGGGATGTCTTTTAAGGGGCATGTCTTTGTCCTTCCTTCCACTAAGCCGCCTGTGGATCACTAAAATAGGCTCTGTACCGAGGAAATGTGAGGATAAGAGGAATGAGGATGTAGGAGAGTGAGATTCATGGTGAATATATTCTATCTCAGAATAAGCTATTCTATTTCAGGAAGAAATAATGAGGGGGGAGACTAAATTGGAAAGAATGAAAAGAGTTGCTAAATCAACAGATTACGGGGTCCAGTCCTCCCTCCCTGACCAGCAGAGTGTTAAAATAAGACGTGAATAGCATATCCGACCTTCTTTTTTTTCTCTATAGAGCAGATGATGATTAATATCAGTCATGTTTGCTAACACTGAAAGGAGAACATAAACCTTATTGTTGTCTTAATGAGCCGTGACCATGTCGACAAGCCCTGACTAATGGGGTTAAACTGACAGTCAGTTTTTTTAACCCCGTCCTTAAAGAGGCTTCATACTGGATTCAGTCAGGGTCACACACAGATTTATTTAACTTCCTCTGTTTTGATTGTTCTGATGAAAAGAAAAAGTTAGGAAAGGAAAAAACACAGGAGCAGGGCAAAAGGTATCTGAAGATTAGAGACACACCCCCACCACCACCACCACCACCTTTTCTGCATCCATGATCTCGCCACTTGATTTACCCCAATTCTCAGATTCTTGGACATCTCTCCTAATTGTGTAAATAAGTTTGACGGACATGCAGTCTTCATTTTTTAACCTGAACCAAGAAATAATTTTCCTAGACTGGCCAAGCGCATCCTCAAGTCTGTGCTACCGTGTTGTATGGTCAGTGTCGCACCATACGCATAGATATGCCAGCATAGCTGTGCAGTCTTTTCTAGAAATAAGTCAAGCTTCAAGAGCTATAACTTATGTCAAGAGTTGAGAAAAGTTTCTCCCTTCAGTATTCCTGTTTTGCAATTTTGAACTTACAATGTTTCGATGAGTTCATGCTTTCTGTACACACATATGCACCTTAAAGGTTTAATCCACTTGTATCACAAACAACACAAAGTGCCAGATTGCTGAAAACTAATGGACTTTAAAAAAGTATAAAATTGCTTCTTTAAAACTACAAAGTGCCATAATTGTGAAATTGACATAGATGTATTCACAAAAGAGGCTGTCTTGTCATTCTATTTGTATGAATCGTAGTGACATTTAACTTTAACGTGTACAAAACAGATGTTTCACAGGAGAAGGCTGTTGCAGTGGCAACATCCTGTGTATCCGTAAACCCGTGGTATGGAGTGCATTTGATCCAGTTAGATACTGGGTCCCTAATGGCCGATGATCAGGAAATCCCAGTAAAAACACACAGAAGACTAGAGCATAGAACCAGAATGGCCTGCTGTGACGCATGTGATAAATATATGGCATGGATGCTGACTGACTTATGTGTTTCAGTGGACTTTGTTTTATTTAGTGGTTTTTGTTTTTTTGTGTGATTGATCCAGAAAGTAAGCATCAGATATTAATTCAGCTTTGGCTGGATGTTCCTGTAATGGCAACCAGAGCATTCTGGGAATTTGAACTGTTGCACCTTTTATATCTCGGTGTATGTGAATAGCATCAGAGGACTTTATTACCACACAGATATGTGTCATAAAAAGTTCAGAATTATACATTTTTTGCTGCAAATATGAAATTTACCTAAAGCTTGAGTGTAATGTTGTCTTTTCAATGTTTGAAAAATACTGGTACCTAGTACCTAGTTTTCTAGGTTGAAGTGCTTTTTTCCACACAACGTGAACAAAAAAGGAGGATATTTTATACCCCAGAATCATCCGAAGTGCTGTCTTGTACTCGTCCTACAGCCTGACTCCACAGTAGCTGTTTCTTTTATATAGCTTGCATAGAATCAAAACCTTTTTAGATTAGATTTTCTTCAATTATTTCTTTATGAGAGATCCATGCGGTGCGTGAGTTTGCATGCAGAGACACTGATACTTACCCACGTTCTTTATTGGACTGGTGCCAGGAATAACATCTGCTTTATCCAAGCCCTGGCCAAGACTGGATATGTGATATTGATGGTAACTATCAGATTAAAAAGATAACACTGAAACAGCTCAAAATGCAATTAGATTTAACACATACGGATCAAAACAAAGTTTGCTCAGACTGGACAGGGCAGCTCATATGACAGAATGTTTAACTTCAGTGTATAATATTTGCAGAGCAGACCATACTGAGATTTCTCTGTTATTCTGGATCTAACAGGCTTAAGATGTCTGGCAGGGTTTGAGAGACGTGACTGAAGCTGAAAGTCTAGGTGAACATTTCCTGCAATGAGATGAGTGAGACAGCTTAATTCACCCTGTTATCAGTTTGCCTTTTCCATCCTCTCTCTATCTCGCTGTAGAGAGAGGCAGGAAGTCAGTGAGACTTGAAGCAAAAACTATTCTAATCTTCAAGGCTCTGTGTGGTGCTGGCAGGAGCGAGAAAGGTCTGGGCCAAACTTTCCTCTCATTCTGCACGCAGGAGATAGCACATCACAACAGTAGCAGCTTAATAAAATAAGAAGAGATGAGGGATAAAGGTGAAAGAGAAAGGAAAGACTGATGAAGATAGAATAAAGGAAGAAATGGCTCAGACTAAGGTTTAGAAGGTTCTGTGGCCCGTTTCCCTTCCCTGTCCTATGAACCTCACATAACTTCTTCCTTGTGTCCCATAATTCCATTAACCTCTTATCTACTTTAAATAATGCCCATTTACCCCTCAACTGAACTCGAAACTGAGTGCTCACAGTGTTTTTTGTTCCTAAATAGTGTCGTTCCAAATGCGTGTCTGTCCCGCAGTCAACTGGGTTGTATACAACTGGGCTTGTAGTGAATACAGGACGGCTTGATGCAGATTTGATAAGAGAAAAAGGTACATTTTACTCACAAAGTGTCTTGGCACACATTCATAGGTACTTTAGTAACCCTGTTATTTTCTGCTTCACAGCAGATGGCATGGCCAAACCAAGCCGCTGTAACAAGCATGACCCATTTCATATGGTTCTCAAAAACTTTGCCTATTAGTGTACTTCTTAAAAATCCACAGCATCATCAACTTATCTTGTTTAAGGACTCAGATAGTTGATACACAGGAAAAGTTTCTGCATCTTTCATACCAACTTTGTCAAAAGGTCTGTTCAACAACTTGAACTTTCTTTTTCCTACATCCATCCATATTCTGTACATGCTCCATCCTATTAAGGGATGTGGAGGGACACGCACACACACACACACACACACACACATACCCTTAGCAAACACACCAACTCCTCTTAGAAAGGCCCCAGCTGGGAATTTAACCAAGAACCTTTTTTGCTTTGAGGTGACCGTGCTGATCAAAACACCAACCAAATGACCTTTCTTCCCCAGTACAAGTAATTTAGAAAGCAGTCTTCTGTCTTCATGGACACCTCCGTGTAAATATACACCATGAGGTGATATCCACTTTCTCTGTACTTCTACTGGTATCAAGAACTTTTTATTACCATGTATTTGTATTCCTGGTTAGGAAAAGCACAACTGCTACTAAGCACATTAATGTTGTCTGAATTGTTCAAGTGTCCATACCAGTGTGGGGATGAGACATGCATCCACACTGATCCATTCATTTCATTTTTACCACTGAGTTTTTCCTGCCCATGAAATGTGGTGTGGCAAAAAGGGCCCATTGTATCTTTCTATTGTATTGTGAGATTTACGCTCTGATATCATTATCCAGTGTGTTTGGGTTGTTGAGTCTTTTCCTTCTGGGTCCTGGGATCATCTCACACCCAATCTGGACTGTTGTATCTGATCTGATATTCATTTTCGCTCCTGGTAATTTACCAATTGTGTGTGCCTTTTTGCCCCTCCCACCTCCTCGCCAACATACACACACATTATCACATTTGCATGTGTGTGAATAAAATATTTTATATTTGCACACTTTTTGTTAACACTAATCCGAACGTGTTGAATGTGTAATCCCCTGCATCAAATGTCAGTTTTCCCACTATAAATGGAAGGTAGTTTACTTTTTGGAGCTGCTTAGCTTGCACTCTGGCAGTATAAATAGAACAGAATGGATTTGGAGCTATGGTGGTTCCTCACCCTGCCTCCGGTCCTCCCGGGCTGGCAGTCTAGCCCAGTGAGTGTGCATTCTTAATGCTCCCTTGGCCTCGATGAGAGAGATGATTGGTAGAATTAATTGTGGCTGGAGGGCTGAATGGGAATAAGTGAGAAAAAAAAGGCGCGGTAGAGGAAAGGAGGGAGGGATGTCTGGCTAGTTTTAGTGTTGTGTTTCCTTCTTTCAAGCCTTGCAGTGGAGGACACTGAATTTGCTTTTATGCATTTGCTCCTTTTGTTTCACTAGATTGGTATCAGTCCGGAATTAAGTCAGTCTAATTCTTTTTTTATAGCTCAGTTTGTCTTTTCTGTGTATGTGATATACAC
This sequence comes from Hirundichthys speculiger, assembly GCA_018398805.1. Taxonomy (NCBI): domain Eukaryota; kingdom Metazoa; phylum Chordata; class Actinopteri; order Beloniformes; family Exocoetidae; genus Hirundichthys; species Hirundichthys speculiger. Next base: position 3,462,389 of record JAGFBZ010000961.1, on the reverse strand, counting down.
CTGAGTGCTTGCAGGGAAGAGATAAGCGCATCTACTCTTGCAGCAATCATAATGTAATGGTCTCCTCATATCCCCTGACAATAATCCTATCAATGAGGTGTCATTAAATGGGATAAATGGAGCTTAAAAACAGAGACATCCAGTTTTTATAAGAGGTCTTTGTGTGTGTTTGTTTTTGATCCTATGTGCTCTCCGTTCTCTCAAGCACCCACTAATGACAGATGATATCTACGCTCCAAACACAGAGGAAACCATTGTTCCTTCCTCCTCTTGGTACATTTTGATTCATATTTTTTCCTTTAACATCTTAACACATTCTTGAGTAAAGACAATCACATGTATTTCATAGCAACGTACAGGAATTATACAGAATTATGAGTCAAAGCCAAAAAAAAAGTGGTTATGAGGTTTGGAGTGACATGTGGGTGTTGGTATTGGTTGTATTATATTGGAAATCCTTCTCAAGCCACTTAAAGGATCTTATGGGTACCTTCATAGAAGGCTTGTGTGGGAATATATGAAGCCGAGGGTGTGTATATGTACATGAGTGAACTGTTTTGGGGGTGAGTGGAGTAGGGTTCTGGAGAGGCTGGCTCATCATTTATTTATTCAATCTACAGAAGAAGGGGGTTAGCAGAGAGGGGAGCTGTCTTCCACAAGTCACACTGGGAATACTGTAGGTCAAGACTTGTTTTTTTTAGCTACCAGCACAATTCTTTGTCTGGAAAAACTGAAACCACTGAATAAAACACAATGTACTGCTTTGGTTCTGCTGTACACTAACATTTTGTACCAATTACATCTCTTTCCCATATATATAGATATATATATATATATATATATAGATATATATATATATATATATATAGATATATATATATATATCTATATATAGATATATATATATATATATATATATATATATATATATATATATATATATATATATATATATGTATGTATATATCACACACACGTATGTATGTATGTATGTGTGCATGCGTATAATGTAAGCCTTGAGGGCTACATGGCTGTAATTTCCACTTGTTAAACATTGTTAAATCTAATTAAAACATATTGATTTTTCTGCATGTTTGGATGAAGTACAGCCTTAATAAATGGAGCTATGATGCTGTGAGGAAAATAAAGAGGCTCAGCTGCCATAAATTCTCTCTCCTGGTTACACACACAAATACATCTTAGTTAGTGGCTAAATGCTCCTCAAACACTGGTCCATTTATTTTTCTGACTCCAAAGAGCAGTTATGTTTATGTTGACATTTGAAGTGTCTGGGCTGAAGCAGTAAGCATAGACTATAACTCCACAGCTCCACAGGGAAAATACCAATATTTCCTTGCAGTCTAAGACATACACACTCCATGAAATAAATGCCATTGCTACAAGGGACCTTTTAATATTGTCTGGAGGAAAGAACAGGAAGGGGTCCGCTGTGTGCTCCACTGTCTGTAAGTGTGCACAGTTGCAGCTGTTTCTCTACCGAAATTGGCAAAAATAGAGTTTGATGTTGAAAAAGTATGAATGACTATGATATAAGGTGTGATAGGAGATGTGATCTCAGATTACAAACATTTTTCTTACATTTTCATTCATATCCTTTTTATATCCTCTTAATTTTATAGTCTTTCTAACTTCAAACCAGTTTGATTAACTCTGTTGAACTCTTGAAAGCCATCTCTGTTATCACCCAGCCAGAGTAGAAATAATGAGAACCCATACTGCGTCGGCTGACAGAGACGCCGTCAGATTAACATGAACATTGATTACATGTTGTACCACATGCTGCAGCATTTCTTCTGCACCACAGTTAATTTCACAAAGCAGTTGGGAGAGTGTAACTATGAAGCGTAAGTGTTGGCTTTAGAAAATGTGACAGTCGTTGCAGTAGTCATGGTAATATAGGTGGAGAGTCTGTCATTGAAGCCTCAGCACAACAAACAGATGTGAGCATGAATTCGACAATGAACAATGAACCTGACTGTTCCCTTTGTTCTTATACATCACATGCCTTGTGCAAAATCTGATCAATATAGGGTGCTGTGTGCATTTTCTGTGTGCAAAGACACAAATACATGTGCTCCTCTGTCTGCTGAGCAGTAGACCCAGGTGCAGGGTCATTGCATAACCCCTGTCCTACCAAATAAAAACTAGCCTTTCCACTTTCATCCAGCACAACTACTACCCCGTATCACACAACAGTTGGTCATTAACCAGGTGGCAAACATTTTACATATTACATCCCTCCAACTTATCTTGGTCTTCAAGTTACAGGTAATATTCATGACATTTTCCTCTTTTCTTCTGATTGGATGAAATACCACCTGGCTTTTTAGTAGACACATTATGAATATTCTCTGATTGAGTTACAGCAGGTAATTAAGATAATATGAGGGTATGCAGCAGTGTAAAGTAGATAATTTCACAGAAATCCCCTGCTCAGACGAGTGGCTTATGACAAGCTGCTGGTTATTACAATAATGGTTTGTATGTGTGACCAAACTGGCAGCATTAAAATGCAGTCTCCTTGGATACCTCGGCCTGTTCAAACATAAGCTCAAGTACCAAAAGCTACCAGTTGTGGCTACAGACATTGTTGCAGTTGTCCCTTCAGGATTCATAAAGAGACAACTGGATTAATATGCTTGCTAAATAACATTTCGTCATTGAGCTGTGCTGTTTACTCTATGTAATGTCTAATCTTTTTTTTTCTAGACACTGAGTGCGTAATTAAGCTTGACTGATAGAACAGTAGATGTAACTTAATTATTTGAATAATAATATTTGGTATATAGATGTTAAATGACCCGCAGTTCACTAACTGCTCGCTGTCTTTTACCCTCTTACTAATCATTGGTGCTCTGTCATATGGCGTATTAATGAGCAGTGTAACCTTTTACTTTGAATTACAGCTCAGTTTGCTTCTTGCTGGTGGGTCTAACCTAACCAGCATGTTGGACCATTAGTCATTGTGTCATTGCATGCCGGCCAGGTGCTCAGTCACTCACCTAGCTCGCTGATGTTGGTCAGCTGATCGCTCGGCGGTTCCAGATCCTTCCCTCCATCTCAATCAGTCTGACATGCTAATGACCTATTCAGACAGTCTGGTAACCAATAGGATGTCTGTATTTCTAGATATTTCTGTTTTTCTTTGTGTCTTTCACTCTTCACGCTTCACTAATTCCAAATAATCTTTATTTCAAATACTATCTCAAATTAAGTAACGGTTGTAAACCAGTAATTGGTTCATTTAGTGGTTTGTATACAGGTCCATCTTGTTCTGGATGTTTAATGAGCTCCACTATTTTTATCTTTCAGATCCCTCCTCAAGTCTCTGCAGTGTGAAATGTATACTTCATAAGATGTGTCCCTTCACACTTTAGGCTGTGCAGTGTTTTCACCTGCCAAGAACACTTTGACTTACAATTGGTTATCATAATACAAGTGAAAGTTGTTTTTCATTTACTTTCCTTGTACCAGCAGAAATATTCTTTTTCCCACCTTTTCATTACAATCGTACTCACCCATGCAGCAAACGTAAATGTGTTTGTCCATGTATGTGTGTGTGTTTATGTGTGTGTGTGTGAGGAGATTGGTCATATTGACTGGCTGTTGCCTAAAGGCATCACTTTTTTATTACTGTATCAAATAGAAAACCTCTGCATATATCACTTGCAGTCTAGGCTTACTTCATGTGATATTTACAAAGCCATTTCACTGCTGGATTTAGGTACTTGTGAGATGGTGCTGAGAATGCATTATATGTATATATATATATATATATATATATATATATATATATATATATATATATAGTATCTAGATAAGATTCAGTGTGTGTCTGTGATTGTGTATTTAGACAGTGTTTGGCCGGTGGCTACACTTTAAGCTCTGTCAGGTGTTGGGTAGCATGCTATGAATGAAGGAGAGGATTATTTGAGACAGAGCATCGATGCTGATTGAATTGGCTGGTCCTGAAAAAGACATGCCAGGATTTGTCAGACAGAGGAGAGACAGGAAGACGCTGTTGATCTAATTCTAGGTGAATGGATGTCTGTTTGCTTGAGCAGTGCTGGACCTTAGAGGAATACACAGAGTTTCTGGAAGATCACCTAGTTCAGTCATGCGTGGCTTAATAAATGCAGAGACACCAAAACTAGCTGATCACCGAGTCTGCCATCACTTCTTAGTTGTCAAGTGTTCCTGGTCATGCAAATGTTTGAAGTAGATGTTCAACAGATGACCCTCGCACATTCTTCTCTTGGGAAAAGGGCCAATTTCTTTTTTCTTTGTCTTCCAGTGACAGATGAGGACACAGTGAAGAGATACTACGCAAAGTTTGAAGAGAGGTTTTTCCAAACTTGTGAGAAGGAGCTTCTGAAAATCAACACATTCTACTCAGGTTTGTCTTCACTTTTGTCACTCTTCTGGTTAAGTTAATGGAAAATATATTAAGACTCAAAGACAAATAAAACTTGATGGACACTGGTAAAGTGTACTTTTCTCTTAAGGCGCTTTGGAAAGTGAAACTTTTATTGTCTCTACAAAAGAACAAATGAAAACTGAGAAAATTTATCTCGCTCTTTCATGGAAAGGAAACACTTTTAACTCTGTTTATGTCAACAGAACTTTGGTTTAATGGAGCTTTTCTGTTTTCATTACTATTTTATAAGATAGTCAATAAAATAATAATACTTCAGTCATCTGTAATAAACTCCTATAATTAATTAATTAATGTCATTAATCAGTATCATTAATTGATTTTATACTGCCTTAATACATTTACATGTGATATATTTTGTAAATAACTATTATAGTTTCTGGCTAAGTAGCTATAATCCTATCTCATTTCGATATTAGAGTTGCTGTAAAAGGATTTGTTTATTTATTCTGTAAGTTAAGAAACACATGAACATTTTTTAAGCCCTAAAAGATGTTGCATCTAAACTTAATAGTTTGATTAAAGTTGCCAGTGGTAATCATGTTGATGGGAGCTGGTCTGCCGATGTGTATTTCAGGGAGCGAGGGAGAATGTGTGTGCTGTGTAACATGAGATGGTAGCCATAACATATTCTGGTCCCAGAACGTTGCCTTCTAGTCTTGAACTTCAGTTCAGAGGGAAGTGAGTGACACCCACGGCAGAGGCAGGCACTGCTTCCTCTGGAGGGCATTTATGAAACTGCAGGCTGTCCTCGGTCAACAGATGGCAACGATTGCCTGGAAAGATTGTTCTGCCTTATAACGATGGGACATCTCTGATGGATGAAAAGGGCAACAGACAAATTGGCTGCAGATCATTGTGGGCCTCGTTAGCTGGACACTAGTTTACTGAAGTAATGAAGTGACTTTGAATCTCTTAAGTTTCCCAGTTGAACAACATGCCATGTTTTTATCTCTGGCATGAGCGAGGCACTCAGTGAGCTGTTGTAGAGAACATCTTGTTAAGCAGTCTGATTTTGACCTATTATCTACCACAGATGATGACAATGTGTATCCTTTGCAGAAACAAACCCTGGCCAGCATTTGTCTCAGAGACTTCTGTGCCAATCTGGACATCTGAGGAGTACTTCTATGTAGTATATTATTGTGTGCCTTTAAATACCTTAAGAGAAAAGGGAAAAAAAACATTAGAATGGAAGAAAACAATCATGTTGTTGTCATTTATAATAATCTCTGGGCTCTGTGTGGCCATGAAATCTGTTTACAGCAGCTGAGGCACAACCGCATCGATATCACACTCAGTGAATCACAGTCCCCTCAGCAAGCTAGAGGTGTTGGGATAGTTAAATGTTGTGTATGAAACCATCAGTGACAACGTCACATTCTCAGTCACTTTATTTATCTACCACACACTAGGGTGAAGCAAGAAATTACAGAGCTGTGTCCTACAAACAACTTCCTCTCATGCCAATTACTCAGCGTGTTTGTGTGTATGTTTGTGAGTGCTTAAAAAAAAAGAAAAAGAGCTGGCCATGTAGTTTAGTGGTGATGACTTTACATGGGGAGCCTGCCTCTCGCACATCTCAAGTGTGCTTCAGCATCTTCCTCTGAAAGGGGTCTTTGACCTCTCAAAGCTGTTCTACTGTACTGCACTAAAATTCAGCCTCTCGGACAGCACTTTCAGCATTATGTGTTAATTGCACTCCAAACTGAAAAATGCATTTCAGACTACTGTTTTAGCATAACAGGTGTTTACCCTGTCTGCTTCTGAAAAGCTGAACAAAAGGCTCCACTAAACATATATCAGTGGGGATCTAAACGACCAGTAACTGTCCATTTAAGGTCCATTAGGCACACACAACTATCCAGCCACGTCTTCTGTCTGCCACTGCATTCCAGACTGCAGGATTAATCTCAACCTACTGGAGGCACCTAGTCAGTGTCCTGACTTTCCCACGCTTCCTGCTGTTCTGGCAGACTGTACAACGCCAGCAGAGGGATTAGTGTGAATTTAGATGTAAAGGGAGAGCTGTGGTATTCCTGCGAGGCAGGTAGTGGGACATCTGGAGGATGTGTGTCAAGGTGAATTCAAGAAACAAAGCGTCAAAGTCACCAGTGAGCCCTCAGCAGCAGCGGTGCTGCTTTTCTCCATTTCTCAGTTTTTACAGCCTTAGTTTCCCACACTGTCAGGTTGGAGCTGTTGTTCAAATCACATTATCAACTGCTGTTGCATATACCTCTGCAAGGAAACATGAATGTGCTTATCCTGGCTTCAGGTTTAGTAATTCAAGACCTAGTCACAGCTGAAATGTCTTCAAAAAGTGTTACACACACGGTCAGTTTCCTTAATAAACGTGTGTAAAAATAGATTGAACGCGTATGTCCAGTAACAACAACATTCCTGAGTTAAAGCCACAGTGATGAGCAAGGATGGGAACAGTGAAGATTTGTGGTATAGCCAGCCTGAACGCACATCTAAACCAGTGCATAAGCTCGTAAGTGTAGCACTAGACATGAAGTTGTCAACATGGAAATTGTTTCTTCCAAAACAGCATGACTAACAGAAGACTGAGATGAAAGAAAGAAAGTAGAGAGAAAATAGAAGGGCTTTATTGTTAGGTTGCTGAAATGGGGATGACCTCGGATTAAAAAAATAAATAAATAAAGCAAAAGAAGAATGGGGCTAATGTCTCCCAGAAAGTGTGCAGAATTTTAAGAGAAGTTAATGAAATGCAAGTTAGTGCGCAGGGCCTGTGTTCTAGCCTCCCCACCTATCCGTATGTATTAACCTATGTGTGACCTAGATAATAGCTTCTCAGTCAGCAGCATTTGCATGTTCAATCAGGCCCCATTCTCCGGCTCCCTGGAGCTAACAGCCAGAAACAGGGTGGATACTGTATAATAAACCTTGTTGTTGTTGCTTGTTAAAGAAAGCTGTCCTGTACTTTTTCTTTTTTTTGTTTGAATTGTTTGATTATCAAAATACAGGTCTGTTACAATGAAGAACTGTTTGCTTAACAGCATCAATCTTGTCTATTAAGTGTGTTTTTTCAGTTCTATTTCCTTTAATAACTGATTAATCAAGTCGCAACAAATTTTACGGTGATGTATTAGAAAAATGTCTTAACTTTAACGTACCTAAGATTAGATTAGAAATTACTGTGAAAATGACTCATGTAATAATTCAACTGATCCAGCTATCAATTCTGAATAATGAGGGCTTGTGTCTAAAATAATGGTTAAAACTAGCTTCAGTTGTGCTGTGTGAATGTGGTTCTGTATGTATTGTCTCCTGTCCATCTGTAGAGAAGCTTGCTGAAGCCCTGAGACGATTTGCAACACTGCAGAATGAGCTGCAGTCATCACTGGATGCTCAGCGTGAGAGCAACTCTCCTCCAGGCCTGCGAAAACGCAAAACGATGTTCCATCTATCGCAGGAGGAACGCTGCAAACATCACAACATCAAGGAACTGAAGCTAGCCTTCAGCGAGTTCTACCTCAGCCTCATCCTGCTCCAGAATTACCAGGTTTTTTTTTCAGCACACATTTGCATGCATTCTGGATTGCTGATTAAAGTTTTTTTTTTTTGAAGAAAATAAAGACCTGATGAGCGTTACAGATTCGTAACAGACGTACCCTTGCTGCCTCCCACAGAACCTGAATTTCACTGGTTTCCGCAAAATCCTCAAGAAACATGACAAGATCCTGGATACCTCACGTGGGGCCGATTGGCGTGTGGCTCATGTGGAGGTGGCGCCTTTCTATACCTGCAAGAAGATCACACAGCTCATCACTGAGACAGAGGTGCCTGATCATCTTATACATGCTATAATGGAAAGACATCGAGTTAAACCATACCATGATCATACGTACCTGTGTGTTTTGTTTTGTTCTTTACATCTAGACCCTGGTAACCACAGAGTTGGAAGGAGGTGATCGCCAGAGGGCCATGAAGAGGTTGAGAGTTCCTCCACTGGGGGCAGCTCAGGTCAGCAGTGCAGCTGTTTGGACTGAAATTTGTCATCTACGAACAGTATAGTCAACTTTCATTTCTCCGAACCCACTAACTTCCCATTTACTTCAGGAGGAAGAGAGGTTACTAAAGTAAATGAGTGTAATCAACTAATATCCTGTGAGAGCAATCTTTGCCTTTTTCTTGCTGCCATTATGTCTTTTGTTGGTGGTGAACATAAATAAATGGTGAAAGGTTGGTTATGAGGGAAACAGAGGATGTAAGATTGGAAAAGACAGGGAGTTAGCCATCAGAGCCTTTATTATTGATTTTATAAGTGCCTCTCAGCCGTTATACAGACAAGATTTCTTTTAGAAATAATAGACGCTTGTGGTACTTTACCCCAAAGTTATTTCTACATTAATTACTGCCATGTCTGACTTAAATAGTTTGACGTCTGATCCCTCCATTTCCGTAGCATGCTCATTTGTAATGAGTATATTAAATCACATCAAGCACAAAATAAGAAGCCAAAGTAGCCTACAGTAGTTTTTTAATTGTATATTGTTTTATTTAGAAAAGACTGTTAGTGTCTTTGTGCTCTGTGATGGACTGGCGACCTGTCCAGTGACAGGGTATAGAAGACTGATGAATGGATGAAAAAACTGGATGTGTATAAACAGTAGATGTGAACCATTTTTATTTTGTATACAGTGATAAGGTGTGTGCACTAAACATGTTCTTCCTGCATTCCTCTGACACAGCCTGCTTTGGCCTGGACAACCTTTCGTGTGGGTCTCTACTGTGGTTGCTTCATCATTCTCGCCATCGCCTTCATTCTCAAAGGTAAAGCTACGTTTGTATTTTCCCTTTGAGCCCAATGAAAGGCAAGTCTTCATGGCAACTCTCACATGGAGGCCGATTTCTCACATGTCTATGTCGAAGCATGCGTTCTTGTTTTATATTTCATCGTTAAAAGCAGGAAGCCTGCTCTGTTGTTGTCAGGTGTTGTGTTCAAAGGGTCTCAGAATGTGTGGCCTCTGGTGCGCATCCATCGCGGTGGCTTCCTGCTGATCCAGTTCCTCTTCCTGTTGGGCATCAACACTTACGGATGGAGACAGGCTGGAGTCAACCACGTCCTCATCTTTGAGATCAATCCCAGGGACAACCTCTCACACCAGCACCTGTTTGAGGTTATACAAAGACATGTGCAAACATAACTGGCTCTGTTAACAGAGGAGAGCGAGATCTATCTGCATGACTTTCACTTTATTGTCACAACACACTGCAATTTGAGAAGACACGCGCAAACAGGCAAAACACCAAGAAATAAGGAGGATAATGTCATCAGTTTGATAAGGGTGCAAATACTGGCAACACTAGCAAATAATGAAACAGGGCCAGGAAATCTTCCTGATCCCTAAAAACTCTGTCCATCCTACCATTGGCCTAATCCTCAAGGGGTTGCAGCGCATCTTTGATGCAACATTACACACAAGCGTCATCCCACTGTTTATGTTTACTCAGCAATTAGACTGATTGCTGATTGATATCCACCACTCTAGTATATAATTTAAAGATGGAAGTAGATATATGAACATACTGTGCTGAGTGTCTAATGGAATAGTTATGGCTCACTACAGGAACACGTCTACAATACTGCAGGCTTGATGACGCTGATCTACAAGTCTGATATGAAATTAAATAAAATGCATGAGATGATTGTGGCTTAAATTCACCACCTCACCATCTGCACCGCCAGTTTTCCCTGTCTCCCTGTCTCCAAAATGTTGGTGCGCAAGGTTCAAAATTTGCATACAGGTGTGCACATTCTTTTTTTCATAGATCACAATTTTTGTGTGAAAAATGACGTGTGCAACTATCAGGCCCTGTTTTGTGCACATCAGCATTTATACACGAGGCCCCGGGTACTTAGTTTGGTAGAAAAAAACATACTTTGCTGTCTTTGTCATTTTTGCGAGTAGAATGTTATAGAATTATTCTTTATCCCAAAATCATAATGTAATTCTGTATTCCATTAATATTTGAATTGGCAGGTTAATAAGCAAAGCGCCAAAGAATAATGTAACAACGATGCTGAAATAAATCAAAACAGCTTCATTTCACAGCATATCCAATGCTGTGAAATAAAGATTTGCGAGTAACTAAATGTAATATATTGACTGACTTGTGACACATTTACTTATTTGAAGCTTCAGTTCACTTACTTGCAGCATGTCTCATTATTTGCTTGTGTTGCAACATATGTTGTCAAATTAATAAAGTTTTTTCTATTCTACATTTGTATATATTTGTATTCTATATTTGTCTATTTGCATGTGTTTTGTTACATTTCACTGTGTTGAGCTCTCTCAGTCACCATAAGAAGATTTTATTTATGCCTGATGAATACAACACAGAACATAATTTGCACTGCATTAATTAGTTTGCATTATTAATTGTGATTATGTGTCCAAGCAGCTTTGTTTTAATGCTGCTCTCTTTCTGCTTTCCTTCTCTGTGATGCAGATTGCTGGTTTCCTGGGCGTGTTGTGGTGTCTCAGCATCGTGTCCTGTCTCTTCTGTACCTACATCCCCATGCAGGTCAACCCTCTCATCCTTTATGGCTTCATGGTGCTCTTCCTCATCAACCCCTCCAAGACCTGCTACTACAAATCACGTTTCTGGCTCCTAAAACTGCTGGTTTGTTGTCTCATTGACTGAAGAGTTTGCCTTGTTCACATCATTTAAAGAAAATATTTAGATTGTAAATCGAGCTGAATCAAAGATGCACAAGTTGTCCTTATGGGAGTATGGTATTAAAAGTTAACTGTAACAAAATGCAAACAAGATATGATGGTATGAGATACTTGCTCCATATGAGGAATGAGAACTGGTTTGCTGCAGATAAGGAGTCAATTTCATCTTTGGTAAGAGTCAAAGACAGAAAAAACATATTAAATAGTTGTTTATGTGCACTTTTTGTGTTTTCACAGCTGTGTATTTTCTGCTGTTTTTTTTTCTTTCTGCATTTTAAGTATTCCCTGAGTGTGTGTGTGATTTTGCATGTGTGCACACATCTCTATCCCTTTCAATGAATGCATGTACCTATTTCAGATATTCATCTCAAAGCGCATGTTTACTAAACCCTCTTGTTACTCTGTTCTTTGTCTAAACTGAGCTACAAGACAGGAGGAGATATTGTGGGGGATGTGTGTGTGCGTGTGTGTCTGTGCATGTAGGCGGGGGGGTTGCTGAGACGGGGCAGAGGGCTGACAGATAATAGAAAGCAGCTCGTCTCAGGGGAGGTGCAGCCTGTGACTGTGCAATCATTACAGGCAAAGATCTATCAGTATGCTGATGCCCTGAGCTCTTCTGTCCCTCCTCCTCTTTCTCCACTTCTCTTTCACCCCTCCTTCTCTCTGTAGACCCCTCCTCAGTTTCGTATCCCTTCCTTTACCGCACTCCGCAGTCCCCAGTAGGTTTCCAGATCCCTACTCCAATAATGGGATTCCAAACTCTCGGTCTTAATTGATCTTGCGGCAACTCAACAGCTACAGAAATGTTGGAGCAAATAAGTTAATTTTTATGTTGTTGCGCGAGTAGATTCAGCAGTGAGGGATGTAGTAAAATTCAAGCAAAACTGCCCTCCAGTCTTTAATGCTCTGAAATGTATCATCACCACATGAGCTGATTTCCTCTGACTGCAAACACCACATAGAACATTTCATTATAGGACAAACTGGTGCTCCAGCATCATCTTTACTAGTGTTTGTTCAAGAAATGAAAACCTTACCTCATGAGTGCAGCAGGCAGGATTAGCCTTGAGACATCCACAGAGTGGATATGAGTGAGGCAGCCGCTCAATCAATACCAACTTTGATTGACACGTTAGGAGAAATACGTGATGACCTGATGTGTGTGTGTGTGTCTGTGTGTAAAACAAAAAAACCAAAAGATCATTGATCTTTGACATTTGCAGTGGAATGAGAGTATACAGGGTTTTTGTCTGAGAGGCTACGCAGAGAGTTGCTCCTGAATGTCGGACGTGGCCTGCGGGATAAGTGGTAAAAGTCGCGCAGGCTTGTCTCATTTTTCAGAGCGTGGTCAATAGCTGAGCTCCCGCCAAAGCCATATTCCAAATGACACGCTCATCGACACAGGTCTCAAAGCACTGCCAGGTTGCTTTTGTGTTTGTGCTGTGCACCAACGATTAGTGACACACAAATAAGCATTTCATGCACTCCAATACAAAGCGTGGCTCATCAGAGTATCCTGTGGTGGACTGATAAGGCTGTCTGGAGGATTTATCCTTTCATTTGTGTCCAATCATTAGTAGAGTTTATTTCCTCTCATAAACTTCTGTACCAAAATACTGCACACTAATTATTTGACTCATTCTTTCCCACTGCTTAAACCCTCTTTGAATTGAGTGTGATATTTGAGGACAAGTTTGTGCTTCTTAAGTCATTTTCCAAAATGCACATACATTTTTTTTTTTTTTTTTTAGTTGAGGTTTCCATGCACGTCACTCTCTTTGCAAAGGTATTCCTTTGCGTCTCCTCCTCTCACCTTCCTTCTTTTCTCCTGGATTCACCTCCAGTTTCGTGTGTTCACCGCACCGTTTCATCGGGTGGAATTTGCAGACTTCTGGCTGGCGGATCAGCTCAACTCTCTGGTGGTTGTGCTCATGGACCTGGAGTATCTCATCTGCTTCTACATATTCGAGCTGCAGTGGAGCAATCAGAGATGGGCTGCTACCCACGGTTAACGGTGAGGTATTAATCAATGGTCACAGAGTCTTTACCTCTCTCTTCATCTCTCCTTCTACTTTTTTTCATGTTAAAAAAAAAAGAAAAACAGAATTTGTAAACTGTAAAGAAAAAAAGCACATATCTAAAGGAGATACACATGCAGGTGTCATGTTGAGGAAAGTGAGAACGCACTGAGGCACTGAACTGACTTAAATCATTTTCTTTCTATATGTTGGCAAACAGTGTTTGAGCTTTCACCTGATGGTTCAAATTTTGACAGAGATAAAGGCACAAATCAGATTTTGGATGCAACAGTGATGTACTTTGTTAACAGGGTTTCAGACATTTGAGCTTTTCTGCCTGAAAATATGATGTAGACAAGGTTTTAATTGCTGTCCTCTCCATCAGCAGAGAAGCCTCGGCTTCTGTTCTGTCCATTAACACCGAGCTAATGGTGCATAAATGTTTGGGCACAGAGAGGTCAACATGTGACTCTAATAGTGATGAGCTCTTCTGTGCTGAGAGGAATGTAGTCAGGCTTTACTGTAGAGAAAAGGTGGTGAAAATGACATGATATTTCTCTGTTTCTGTTCTATTCTAGATTCTGAAAACTTCGTGTGCCACAGCTACTCATACGGTCTGCGTGCCATCATCCAGTGTCTGCCGGCCTGGTTCCGCTTCATCCAATGTCTGAGGCGTTACCGTGACACCAAAAGGGCCTTCCCGCACCTGGTTAATGCCGGAAAATATTCCTACCACCTTCTTTGTCGTCACCTTTGCAGCTCTTTATGCTACTCACAAAGGTAGGATGTGGGACAGACAAACATGTACAACTAAATATGTATTCAAGGTAGTAGGTTTGGTTTGTACGGAGCAGATATGGTTAGTCTGTCTGGAGCTGAAAATCTACAAACTAAACTATTGGCCTGTTGTTGTGTAAGAGGAGCATGTAAGCACACAGGCTTTTGAGCTTTTTGTGTGTGCATTCAGAAAGCAGAGGTGACCTTGAGTGCAAATGCTGGAAGCTGGCTTTGGTTTCCTTCTCGGCGCCGAGAGCTTTATAATGGAAATGAAAAGATTTGTCAAATACAGCAGTAGCTCAGCCAGGTTCTGCTCTCACCGTGTGGTTTCACTCTCAGAGCAGGAGGTCAGAGAGGGTGAGAAAAAAATCTACAGTGGAGAAAAGGAGAAGCCATTTAACTGAACAACTTGAAATCTTATGGAAGCAAAAACTGGAGGGAGAAAACATTTGAAAAAAAGAGAGTGGCAACCATTAACAGTCAAGTCAATCTCACTCTGGCAGCTTTCGCAATTAGCCTGAAATTACTCTGATGCAGAAGTGATATCACAAAGGAGCTCATGTTCAAAGGCAACAAAAGCGTCTTCTTAACATGCAGTCTTTGCACACCAGTTCTCCATCACAGATATTTATCCACACAGCTACTTTCAAAGCACTTAATTTCAGCGGTCATGTATTTAAACTCTGGCATTTTGCGAGCAGTCGTTTGTTTGCCAGCAAAATGCCAGCTATAAAACTTCATCTTCAGCCTTTTAAACTGCTAAATGTTATTTCTCAGCCTGACTACATTTTTTCCAATATAAATTTAAATCAATCCATTTGCTTCCCAAGCTGACCGCCTGGTGATATTGAATGAACCGAGAAGAGACACAAATCTCTTCTTTTTTTCTCTCTCTCTCTCTCTTTGACTGTTCAGTGGGAAAGGCGTCCATTAAACCATATCCTCCTTCCTCCTCTGGTCTGAAGCCTATGTGCCCTTCCACTAATGGCCTCTCTTCATGTGTTATTCTCTATGAAGTTGTCTTTCATCCAGCATATAATGGAGGCTGAGACTGATCGCTGGTTGAGTGAAGAAGGAGGCTGGGAAGACAGACATTTTACCACGTATTCACATACACACTGACAGTTGAGGAAATAGCTTGTTGGAGAGACATTTTAAACATGTCCTGCAGAAACTTGGTTTCAGGTGCATTTTAAAGCCTTTAAAGGATGAATATGGCCACCAAAATAATAGAAATGGTGCCGAGAGAGCCTCACATGCAACACACGACAAAGGAATAAAGATTTTAACTTTATGTCTGAATTTTGCCAGATCTGTCTCCATCCTTTAGCAGTCCTGGCAAAAGAGACAGCAGGTTGGTGTCATGTTCACACCACTAGGTCCAGCTGTAAAAGATGCCTCGAGTTTCAGTCAGTATCTGGCAATGGCCCCAGTGTCTGTGAGTGGATGTGTCACCTTCACTGTTTTTTCAGTGCGCCCTCACTCCCTCACCCCCTTACAGATTCCTGGAAAAGCCCACAGTTAGCTCCGGGAAAGCAAAAATACTGAAACCACATAAAACAAACAATTCCAGGGGCTGCTGTAGAGAACTGAGTGGTGTTCATTGACCAGTACTTCCGTTTACTGATCTCAAGCTCTTAGAGTGTGATCGACTGCCTGCTGTCTGTTAAAGAAAGTCGCAGGCTGCTTTGGTTGGGCTGTGTCTGTCTTGGGTTGAATCTTTTCAGCTGTGGAGCATAAAACTTAGCAGATTTTGTTCCCTAAGAAAAGCTGTCAGCATTGGCAGTAACTGATTGGACAGTTTCATGAAAGCGTAATCCCTGCAGATGCTCATTACATTAGGGATGACTGCAAAGCTTCTGGTTTAGGCAGACTTCCAAAATCTTGTAAAATACAGTATGAAACATGACGATAAAGATTTTTTTCTCAGGATCAATACAGCATCAGATTTATGTACATCTACTTCCCTGCATCTAAAACAGCTATGGCTCATTTAGATTCAGGGAAGTCACAGGCCTGTTACTAATCTAAACTCTTGGGAATTATTCAGTGGGCAAGCAACCGGAGGATGTTTCCCATCGAAGGATATTTTTTTAGCTGGCAAGGGTGGTGTAAGTCTGACAGAGAAATGCTTCTTGAAGAGGAAATGATACAATGCCAAAGGTAAATCTCGGGGTGTAATGGATGCATGGCTTTAGAGGCATCCATCTGCCCGTGGCGTCAGGATCAAAAACAACTCAAATAAACCTGACCAAAGAGGAACATAACTCCTGCTGGTCTCTGTGAGAGGTTGACAAGAGTGGTGGAGGTGGAAATGAATCGTGCAAGGCTCCAGTGAAAAAAAATGAGAATTTAGTGCTAAAAGAGCACTGAGGGGGATGTAGAGAACTTAGAGATAAAGGGAAAAGGTAATAGACAAGAAAGGAGCACCATAGGTGAGGAAGATCAATGTTAAAGGTGTTGCCATTATCTGATTAGAGGAGAGGAGAGGAGAGGAGAGGAGAGGAGAGGAGAGGAGAGGAGAGGAGAGGAGACGTGTGTAATCACCAGCCCAGGGTGAGCCTGCTGGAGCCTGCTTGAATAGAGATGAGCCCAGAACTGACAGCTTTTATAACTTAATTTAATGTACTAACCTCTTATTCATTATCAGAAGAGAAATTGCTGCACACACATGTTGACCAATGAAGATAAAAGACTGTCAAATTTTTCTCGCTGTGCTTGAATGCTAGTTCAGCCCTGCGAAGGCCAAACAGATTACTGATATAGTCATACCCAGATGTCGATGCAGACTGAAGATCTGACAGAAGTGTATCGTCTGTGGTGGTGAACACAGACAGAACTGTCAGAGCTCAGCTCTTCGTTGCTGGAATTAAGACATTTGTTTTGATGGGATCTTTTGGCAGAGAGAGAGAGAGAAATCACAAGGGCAAAACCTGAAATTTAAGTCCTCAAAGCACAAAGGCATGAGCTGCAAATAGTGTATAAAAATAAAGTTACTTATTGCAGAAAGTTGCCCTTCTCATCTGCAAATCATTATTGCAAAATGTAATTTTGCTGCTGGTGAACTTGAAGATTTATGTGGTGACTTTGTAAAGTACAGTTTTCACCAACCAAGAAATCAAAGCCCACAAGAAAAACCTAATGGAATACAAAAGATAAAAAAAAAAATTATGCTCTACAACTTAACATCTTTCTTTTCTGTGGTCCTCCTAGATAGTTTTATTTCCTTTGACATCAAGAGGTCAGTTTTTTAACAAAACCAGTGTTTGAAAGAGAAGTTTCTCTCTATAGACCTGTCTCCTGACAACTGATGGTAATGTGACAACCAGCAAAAAAGGTTGCTTTGCAAAGTAGGAAAAAATGTTGGAGTGAAAATAAACTATAGATGAGTAAAGTTCTTGGATAAAAGTAATGATATAACAAATTAAGGTGGTAACCTGTTTTATGGCCAGACCAAATATATTCACACTGCAAAGTTATGGAGAATTTGCTACAGCCATGTAATGAGAAATCCTGATCTCTAGCTCATAAACTGAGATGCACACAATTTATAGAAATATGAGCTTTGAGTCTTGCAGGATTGTTGTTATGCCTACTTGGAACTTCAGTCAAATACTCAGTCTCTCTTTATGTTTTTTTTATTATTATTATTATTATTTAAGTTAGTCATAGAAAAAGATGTTGTTGGGGTGAGCGCTGCTTCATTTTCTCATCTGTGCTGTTTTCAATCAACTCTAAGTCTTCAAGCAGCTGAACTCTTTTTTTCCTTTTTATTCATCCATAAATCTGTTACCTAGACCTGGTTATTCCTCTGTGGGGTCACAGGGAGCTACTGGAGCCTATCCCAGCTCTCTTTTGGTGAAGGGAAGGGCTACACCCTGGACAGGTCGCCAGTCCATTGCTGGGCCACATGTAGACAACAATCATGCACACTCAGGTCATTTTAGAGCCACCAATTAACCTGACATGTATGATTTTGAACTGTGGGAGGAAGCCAGAGTACCTGCAGAAAACCGTCATTATTATTATTATCATCATCATTATTATGAGGATTGAAAACTGCTTAAGCAGAGCTTTTACAAATGTCAGTGTATTGTGCAGTTCAGCAAAAAAGTAAAGTCAAGTACATGAAATGGTCATTTCTCAAATTAGAAGTACCTTGCAATTAAACAGTTATGCTCCACCATCGTCAAGTTCGAAGGTGTTTTGCCTTTATTTCACAGACAAAGGAAAGCTCCCTCAAGTGGAAATTGTGATGTGGACGTTTTAGTAATGTTAGGGGTGGTTTATCATTAGGTCTCTGTAGGATTCCCATTTACCTTGTTGAATAATCAGTTGCCATGGCAACAGTTGGGCACTCATTCTGAAAGCAGGAACTTGCTCTTCTCATTCAAGAATTTGTTTCCATCAGTAGGAAGTGGGACTTCTGCATAAAATGATCTCTGAAGCGGTCCATCTTTACTGGCATAACCTCTTGGATACCTGTGGACAGCAACTGCGGCACCGTGTGTGTGCGTGTGTGTCAGTGAAAGGAAGGCAGATAGAGACTGAGCATATGTGACAGGAGCCAGTGACCACCGTTAGCCCATACGGAGCATCCAATCAATGTCCATCTCAGCATGCTTAACCTCTTAATGGTTCGTCTGCAAACCAGTGTGGTGGAAAACAGCACCAGCCTTCACACAAACTGAAGGGTTAAATACCTCAGCACTGCACACATCAAAACATATTCTCCAGTGAAAAGAGTTTATTGTCAGGGACTAAGTTTATTCTACATCTGGGAGATCTGTGTAGCCGTGGGGACAATTTATATCCCATCGTTCAGCTAGAGCAGCTGACAGCACAATGGAGGCAGCAGTTATCAGAGCAATGCAGGACAAGTTCTCTGTTCGAAATGTCCCTGCTCTTAATCCCTGGTGTCTCGTTGGCTGGTGGAAGGAAGAAACAGTGACTATGACAAATGAGAGTAAGCCCAGTCTCTGTCTGGTGTCTGCTGTCTGGGTCTGTGTGAGTCACTGTGAGAGGCCACAGGGTGCTGATATCAACACCCAGTGAGGAAACAGAAAATCACAGCCACGATGCTCCCACGCAAGAGAACAGGTGAAACTGCTAATGACATACTATGAAACTGCGCAGGGCACCAACCTGTATAAACCTAAACCCAACATGAAGATTCTTCATTCACTTCCACATTAGCTGAAGACACATTCACTATCTGATCATCATTACAGACATGGCGTACTTATTGTTATCTGCAACTGTAATGTTTTTTTCAGCCAGTGATTTTACAGTTGTTTGCAGTTAACTCTATCAAAGTGGATGCTCTTTAAGATTCACCACATCAGGAGTGTAACAGGGGAAGCTGGTATTTATTTCTCTCTAAATGCTTCCATGGCACTAAGACATGGAGATCAGAATAAACGAATGCTTATTATTGCGTATTTTTACTCAGGTAAAGTCATATTATGAAATAAGTTGAATTAAAAGCCAATGAGTAGCCAGTTAATGGATTATAAACTAAAGCTTTATATTGGAAAATTACCACTAATATCAAAACTCTTGCAAACTAGGATGGATATATTCCATATTTTTAAAAACATTTCAAAAAATGTTTTTATATATTTTAATATATGAAATATGACACAGAATACATATATGATTTATAGAATCAATTAAATTTTAGCTATAGCCTTAGAACCAATATGTAGGCTCTGTTCCTATCTTCTTTTAATATAGATGTTAGGAAACAGACAACGTGTTAAGATTGGCATATGCTTAATTAGATTAACTGGTTCAGTGGGAAGATTTGATTGTCCTCTAACGAAAGGTCAGTGGATTGATCCCTAGCCCCGTCACAAGTCAAAGTGTCCTTGCGTAGGACACTGAACCCTACATTGCCCTTTGGTGTGCTCACTGGGGTATAAGTTTAAAAATCAAAACACTGCTGTATTCAGAGTGGCTATGTAACAGAAGCACTGTAGTGTGAGTGTGTTTGTGTGAACGGGTAAGTGAGAAATACAATGTAAAGCACTTTGTAGAACCTGGATGAGGTTAAAAAGGCACCACATAAGTGCAAGACCAAGACCAGAGCATTTACTTAGAAATTATAAATAAGTTACACTATTCATACAATATTAATTAAATACAGTAACTTAAAAGTGACATATGGTATATTCCAGACAGCTACCACCAATAACCATTCAAAAGAAGAAGAAAAAAAAATGGCGATATTATTTGAAGAGATTCTCTGTGTATGATAGTCATGCCCCAAATAAATTAAACCACTGTTCAATGTTTCACTGCTTTTGTTAAATGCTCAAGTATCTGGGTTCCTTGTCTTTTATCTGCCACAGCTGTTTCAAAGTTGAGTTGGAATCAGTTAGACCAAAGGATTTTTAAATTCTTTCTTTTTTTTTTTTTCTTTGAACTTCTTATGTACTTACGTGTCTGGTCTCTTGTTGTAAAGTACTTTGAACTGCCTGTGGGTATGCCTTCCCTTTTGTAAAATAATTGACATCACCTGGAAGTTGTAGCTCAGGATAAAAGGGTAGGAATCTTAAATGAACAAACAGGCAGCTAAACCGGTTTTATCTGAAGAGGTTCTTGAGGCAGCTACATCTTAAATAAATCAATTATTGCAGGTACGTTTATGACAGGAGAGCTCCCTCATGTGGCCAAAGTGTTCATGGAGAACAAATGTCAATGAGCTGGTGGTCTCCTTTTCCTGTCCAAAGTTCTTTGAAGGTTTATCAAAGGAAATTCTTTCACACCATTATATGACACCTGTTGCTCTTGTTTTCATTTCAGAACAAGGACATACGGACGCTGAGATGTTCTTCTACATGCTGATTGTGTTCTCAACCATCAGCTCCCTGTACACACTAATCTGGGACCTCCGAATGGACTGGGGTCTGTTTGACCGTGGAGCTGGAGAAAACACTTTCCTGAGAGAAGAAATTGTTTACCCACATAAGGTGGAGTTTTGAAGAGGTGAAATGCATTTGATACACACGCATACACACACACACACATCCTGACCCTGTTGCTTGTGTGTCCAGGCGTACTACTATTGTGCCATTATCGAGGATGTGATACTGCGTTTTGCCTGGACGATTCAGATTTCTCTGAGCACAATGACCAACATCTACTATGTGGGAGATATCGTGGCCACTGTGCTGGCTCCTCTCGAGGTCTTCAGGTGGGTCAGAGCAATATTATTTCTGCCATTTAGATGTGGATGAGGAGAGCTACTCTTGAAGACCCTAGTCATCATATTGCACAAGCTTTCAAGGCAGATTTTGGCACCCATAGCGACTTGTACCACCTTCTCCCCTTCTTCACCTTCCTCATCCAGACGTTTTGTGTGGAACTTCTTCCGTTTGGAGAATGAGCACCTGAATAACTGTGGTGAGTTTCGTGCGGTGCGGGACATCTCGGTGGCACCACTCAATGCTGATGACCAGACGTTGCTGGAGCAGATGATGGACCAGGAGGATGGTGTCCGGAACCGCTCGGGCAAAAAGACCTGGAAGAGGTCCTACAGCCTGTCGCTAAGACGGCCCCTGCTGTCCTCCTCACAGTAAGTTTTTAACTAAAGTTATAATATCAAATCCTAATCAAAGAAAATGGCAAAAACTCCCAAAGTGGGAGAAAATTTCAATTTAAATTTTTACGGGAAGCCAATGGAGGGAGGCTAACAAGGGAGAGATGTGATCTCGCTTGCAGATTCATGTCAGCACCCTCGCTGTTGCATTTTAGATGTTGGAGGCTATTCAGAGAATTTTTCGGACATCCTGCTAATAACACATTACAATAATCCAGTCTAGAACTGACGAACGCGTGGATTAATTTTTCAGCATCACCCTGGGAGAGGATGCTCCTAATCTTGGCAATATTTTGGAGATGAAAAAAGGCAGTCTTACAAACCTGATTAATATTCTGTTTAAACAACATATCCTGATCAAAAATGACTCCAAGGTTTTTCACAGTTGTACTGGAGGTCAGCATAAAATCAGCTAATCTGTTCCTCAGGATTTTGGGACCAAAAAAAAAAAAACCCTCCATTTTATCCAAATTTAAAAGCAAAAAGTTGGAGGACATCCAGGTCTTAATGTCCTTAAGAAATCCTTAAAGTTTGCCCAACAGTTCCAATTCCTCTGGTTTCATGGATAAGTACAACCGCGTGTCATCAGGATAGCAATGAAAATTTATGCTGTGGCTCTGGATAATTTTTCCCAAGAGCAGCATGTATAAAGTTGAAAAGGATCGGTCCCACCACTGAACCCTGTGGGACGCCATAGCAGACCCTAGTCCATGCAGAAGAAACATCATTAACATGAACGAACTAGAAAGCTGTCAGATAAATATGATTTTACCAACCTAACGCTGTCCCTTTGATTCCAATAACGTGCTCTAATCTGTGCAACAAAAGGCTGTGATCAATGGTATAATTCAAGATGCAGTGAATGATGACCATTTGATTCAAATGAATGAATCTCATGTTCAGGAAGCTAGTATCAGATAATACACATCTGGAGACGTGGGGAGTTAATCCTGCTGAAAGTAGCCATTTAACAACAGGCATACTTTGGTCATAAAGTGATGGCATTGGGAAACGTCCCCCATACCATTATGACGCCCTACACCTTTATGCTGTTTACATTAAAATTCTGACTCCAACCAGGGATTTTTTTTTTATTAGATGTTAAAAGCCATCAAACAGGGTAAGGTTTATTTCACTGTTTTTTTTTTTAAATCCTCTGTGATCATAGTGTGTAGTGTGGTTTTCAGTTTTTCTGGCCCAAGCACTTCAACTGTATGCTGAGAGATGCTCCTTTCCATGCTTTTGCTCAATGAATCTGACCACTCACAGTCGTACACCCAAAGAACTGGCAATCATTGGGTGTTTCTACCTTCTGACTCTGGTACAGATGAAAATAACCACAATGGAAAATATACCCAGCTCTCTCACAGTGTGGCATGGAAACTGCACTATGCAGGAGAGGAAGCATTTATTTCTGCTTGGGTGTCATGCTCTGGGTTTCTGAAAAGCACTTAGTGACACTTGTCTTGTAACAGACTCCATACAAATAAAGTTGAATTGAATCGAATCAAGCATGTAATGAAAACTACACAGCACATCTCTGCAGCAGCCTTCCCGCTACTGGGCATTTACTCCAGCAGGGTCATCAGGAGGGCCCACAACATAATCAAGGACAAAACACACCACCACCAGACTCTCTTCACTCAGGGAGGTGTTACAGGAGCGTGGACTAAAAGATTCCTGAATAACACCAATTCCTATTCCACTGTCCATGCAGCTCAGTGTTGAACTGGTTTATGTGAAGGGAAGCAGGCAAAGAAAAAATTTTATTACATGCTTTTAACATGTTTTCATTGTGTAAATTACAAACGTATTCAGTCTTGAAATCCTTTTCTGCAACACTCAAATAATTTTTTTTTCTTTTTTCAGATCAAAGAAGGACACAAAGGTGCTGATTGATGATACGGATGATGATGCCTTCAGCTGAGTCCACACCGTCAGCATGTGCACACACACTTTACTACGCTATACTTATAAGGACCACCTTTACTCAGCGTCTACCCTTCTCCCTCATAGTTGAATATATAGGCCTGACTTTTAGAGTAAACCTTTAAGTCTTTGAGGACTGTGTAACTGTCCTCACCTTTGTCAAAGTTACCTCAACCTTGCAAATAATGCTGGTCTTTATAAGTATAGAAAACACCCAGTATACTGCACAGACATAACACACATAAAGATAACCTGCTGAAGCACAAGCTTAGTGTCATATTGGTACTGTTGAGGAGAGCGCTGACGCCGTATTGTCACACAGGTGGACAAACATCAACTTTCACAAAGCTGGCATGGCAAGACCACACTGCCCAGGATTATCCTCTGCTGTTTTGAAATGGACTTCTTTAGTACCTGTAGTTTACTTTGTAATATTTATATTATTTTAGATTCTTCTTTCATTTATCCTGGATTCTTTTAGAACAGGCTGCAGACGACTGTTTACACACCTTTTTAACTTCACTAGGATCCACAGGGAGAAGACAAAGCCAATTAAAAGACTAAATACTAAATAAAAAACCAGAGGAAGGACTCTACACACAACAGCATATCGGATTAAATCAACTGGTTTCAACACGTTGATTCTTTTTATACTTTTATTTCTTTGAGTTGTAGTAATGTCAGTGGACAATCGCAACCTTGGAGGCACACGGACAAACAGTGGATTTACTACACAAAATATCAACAGAAGTACTTTAAAAGGGATAATTTAAACATTTGTATTCAGTGAAGTTTCTTTGTAATATATTAAAAATATTTTGATGTCCATTATTACTATAGTTGTTAAGTACTTATACATGTGTTGTTTATGCTATTAAGACTAGTTTGAGCATCCTCACGATGATTGCTGATGTATTTTATAATACGTGGAATGTTTTTCTTGGTTAAACCTGTGCCATAATTTTTTAAATCCTCGTATATCTAGACCTCAGATTACCCCAACCTCAAATTAGAGCAGTAGTGGCTTTAAATCATTTTATCTTAAAGTGCTCTTTTACACTAACTTTAGTGAAGTTGCATGCTTTACTGTTCTCAACATTGTTTAGAAGAACTTGATTCTTATGTATGTTTATGAAACACGGATCTATTTGTTCATCCATTCTGCCGGAACAAGAGTCAGAAGATTGACATAAATTTAATGACTGGGTAATTTAATCTAATGTATTTCATTTGGTTGTTTTAGCAGGAAGATTGTGTCTTGTTAAACTCATTATATCAGTGGATCTTAAATGAGGAAAAGGACCAGGGATTGAAGATGTTGAAAACTGAAACAGTCAGAATGAAAATATAAAAGGAGCCTTCTCTGCTGCACATACAGAGGAAGCCTCAAAGATATTTCAGCCTAAAAATGCATTGTCCATTTTCAGGCTGAAATTTCTTACACTAAAATTCATTTACATAAAATAAATGCAATCTAAATGCTAGTTTTTGTTTTTTATGTTTTCTAAATTTGAATTAAATGCATTTTTTTCTCCCAAACAGAAAGATGATACAAAGTGTTTGTGAACCGCTGGCACTTAAACCATACATGCACATTGTTTCATTTGAAATCGGGTTCCCAGTTGTCCCCAGATTCCATAGTTTGTTTTTGTTTTTTTTTTTTGTTTTTTTACCTCCCTCCTTTCCAGGTTGTGAGAGTTTGAACACAGGACACAAGAACAAAAGTAAAACATTCAAGCATTAAAAATGGAGAACTAGATAGCTTTAATAACCACCAGGATACTTGGTAGAGCGATGCGTTGGATAATTCATGCCACAATCAGTCAGGTTTATTTAGCTTTTGTGTCAGTTATTGTTCAGTTTTGCCTTAAAATTACTTCAGATGTCGTGGTTTGTTAAATCGGATCTTATCCTCTAAAATTAGAGAACAAGCAAGTTAAATGAGCTGTGCATCTGACGTCTGCAGTTATCTCCTCCTGTCTTAGCTCAAATTTGAAAAGTTGTTTGAATTTTAAAGCAAGGTCCTGCTTCTCTAAAAGGGCCCCTGGCTTTCAGATAAACAGTGCTTATTTTAATATATAAGTGTTTTTTTTATGTTCAACCTGATTCATTTGACTCCCTGCCCTGATGTTCCTCCTTGTGACTACGCTGTGTCGCCGTCCACAAGTCATGAGATATAACACAGAGGCCTGCTGGACAAATCTGTTGAAGAAATTCCAGTTTCTTCTGCTTCCTATTTTCCCGTTATCAGCGTACAGACTGAAAAGCTTCTCTGACCAGTAGGCTTGGTCCTGTTAAAAGAAAGTCTCTGAAAGCAGATATCTATGCTGTGCATTGCAATAGATTGCACAGATGCCACAACATGCACGACATACAATACATACACGCGCACACAAACAGACCACATTTGTCCCTCTAGTGTCGGAGCGCACAACACCACAGCAGATAGTTTTATAAAAAGGCTGTCGTCTTGCCTGCATGCTGCTTTTGATTTACTTTGTACATAGATCTTAATTTATTTGACATAATGTGTATATTAGTAATCGTTATACCGACAATGATGGACTTGATTTGTTGCCATTTTTGCTCCAGGACAAGGCAGTATTTTGTAGTTGATGAGGAGCTTTTGTTGTTTGTTCACAATCCTGCGTTCTTTTTCATGTGTAAAGCTGTTGAAATAGTTTGTATAAAGACAGAAAAAAAAAACCCTGGAGGATGTGTTTTGATGTGTCTTGTGATTCCTTCGTATTTCAAAGCTCCGTCACAAACATCGGTTTCCCTCCAAGGCTTTTGGAGGTGGGGACGTGGGAGCAGATTCTTGTCTCCGGAGGCTGGATTTGCCTCCTGTGCATTTGTGAATGTGCATGAAAATACTGGTGACATTACATCTGTTGTTTTGAAGTGTCCTGCAGACAGAAGCACTTTGACGTACTTTAGAGGGCACAGCAGCAGACTCTGGTCCAAAAAGGATCCACGTAACAAAGTTCTCCCACATCGTTATCTGATCGCTGGGAGCCTTGTGAGGTGCTTCTCTGTGGGAAAATGTTGTTGTGACCTGTGAGTGATGAAAACAAAAACAAGGTTATATTTTCTAAAGTTTGTGTTCGATGATGGTGACAAACCCTGACATCCTGTTTTTCTCATGGGTGAAAACCACCAATTCATCTTTTTTTAATCCACTGCTTGATGAAACCTTCATGGTGTTAAAGTGCTTACTATGTGTGCATCCTCTCCTCCCTCCCTTGCTGTTGTTTGTGCCCTCTCTCTAAACTAGCTGAATGTGATAGTGCCTGTAGTTTGTAGTAGATGGATGTTCTGCTTTGATAAGATCCTTAAAAAAAAAAAAAAACACTAAATACACTGTGGCTTAATGTGATTTTAAGGGATAAGGGAAAATGTCTTACAGTGTGACCCATCCTCCGAGTCCCTTTTACAGAGTAGTTTCTACATGTCGAGTGTATAACAATGTTCTATGATGGTTTTTCTGATGGTATTTGTATTTCTGTATACACTTTGGTGATCCTGTCATATCTGGGTTTTATAAACCACGATTATTTTTAAAACTCACTCTGTCTCTTGACTCTTTTTTTTTTTTTTTTTTTTTACCAATTTGAAACAGTTTCATTTTTCATTCTCTGAGAGTTTCTCTCTCTGGTGGTCAAGAAAACCCTCCGCTTGTTTCCCCTGCAGTTGGAGCCCCGCTGCAGCTCTGTAAAGATACTGTAAATGCACACTTGAAGACAAATGCTCAGCCTCAATCATCTGTCATGCATGAGAGTATTTGCTTATTTTGCATTTGACTTATCACTAAACTTTTTTTTTTTTTGTGCACAGTATTTCACAGCTGACTTATAAGGGGGTGATTTTGTCTTGGCAGCATTTGGAGATTTTCTTTCTTTCTTTTTCTTTTTAATCCCCCTCTCCATCCATTGTGGTGGGGAAATTAACTGTGGCAAAGTTGCACTGTGCCAAAGAGGAGAAATTACTCATCCTGAAACACAAACATCTTTTTTTTTTGTCTTGGCAGAGAGAAAGTAAAGTCAAAAGAAAACAGTTTCTACTGAGATTAAGCATCATCCTACCTGCCTTCATAATACAAAAGAATACAGCTGTTCTCTGATAAAATGAAAAATGTTCATACTAGACCCTGGAAACTGCTGTGAAAACAATCTCGCTAACATGTTTTTCTTTTAATTCTTTAAATGTATTGTGATCTGTACTGTGTGTATAATTCAACAAATCTGAAATATAACTACATCTCTTATCAATTATTTTCCCACAATATATGCAGTCAAGTTAAAAAAAAAATTCTATATCAGGAGATAATGAGCAGTATCTAGTCTTTACCATATCTTAAAATAAGGTAAGTAGAGCTTCACATTAACAATGCATGACATATTGCACTGTACCATTTAAGAAGATCTTAGCTGAAATGTAGAAGCAAAATGTGAAAAACCTAAGGCCAAGTAGTGGGCAGGAGCTACTAGTGAAACATTTGATTAACTGCACATCAGTAGATGTGACCACCTCCATAAATTAAGTTTTAGCAGTATGCTGGTCTTGAGCATTCATGTCTTAATACAAGGAGGGATATCAGAAATGTTATTAGAGAAGCAGTTTTTGCTGCCCCTACCTAAGAGGCTTATAAAATATTTCTGAGTCAATCTTTCTACGGTGAGAAAATTATTCACAAGTGGAAAACATTCACAACCGTAGGCATTTTTTCCAGGAGTGGATGTCAAGGCAAGCTCACCCAAAGATCTGACTAATGCTTGGAGAAACTGAAAAAAAAAAAAAAAAGGAATAATAAAAAATCCCAGAGCTACATCTCAGACCTCAACTATCAAGATAATCATGTTCAAGACAGCACAACTGGAGGGGCTGAACATAGAGCGCATAGAAGGACAGCTGGGTTTGCAAATCTGAACAAAGACTTCTGGATCATCCCCCTTTGGACAGAAGAGACAAAAGAGGAGATGTTTGTTTATAAAACAGCATCGTGTCTGGTGAGAACCAGACAAAGTAAACTCAAGCACGGTGGTGGAAGAGTGATGATTTGGACTTGATTCAAGGTGTTTCAATGAGCCAGTAAAAGTCCAGACCTCAACCCAACTGAAAGCCAGTGTAAAAGGAGCTTAACATAGCTGTGTATATACAAATGCACAAAGCAAGAAAGTAAAACTGTAAAGATCAGGCCGAAACTCCACAACTATATAAAGGGACTTATATAGAGAACAAGTTAGTTCAAATTAGTTTTTTTTTCCACAACCTGCTAAATCATGGGGTGTACCTAGTTTTTACACAGCTACTGCCTTTTGACCTAATTTTTATTTTATTTTTTTTAATATCTGATGCTGCAATGTATTGTGTATTTTTCATCTGAGTTTCTATTTGTTTAAATTAAAACCTGCTAAAGACAACATAAAAATGTAAATTCATTATTCTACCAGCCTCAAAAATCCAGGGTCAGTTTGGCTTCAATGATAAAGAGGAAAATCAACGGGCACCAAGGGCTGCAAACATGAATGCAATGTAAATTAAAGCCACTCATGTGCCTCATGGTGAGATTGATTTTACACTAAAAATTTCAGTTTGCATGATTTTAATCCAGCACAACAACCCTGAAATAGTTTTTACCTTATAACACTTGGATTTGCCTTCAGGCTCCAAGTAACTTGAATGTTTCACAAGCAGTTTAAATTTTAACCTGTAGATAAAGTTTGAAATTAAACAGGGGGAAAAAAAGCTCAGAACTGCAGCCTTACAAGTTTTTGAAATGATTATTCAGTAGTCAGATGTTTAAGGAGATTTTTTTTAGCATCAACATTCAGCTGTATTAGAGTTGATTTACCTTTTACTTAAGTTACTGTGTTGCTCAAGAAGCCCTCCACTATATGTTGCTCAAATAAATGAAAAAACAATTGAACACTTAATAAAAATCATTCTTCCAGTAATCATCTAAGAAGGTCACAACTAGGTTGTTTATTTTGTAATAACTGATACAGGATAAACGTTATACATTCTTTTAACACTGATGATAGTTTGCTTTTATTTTCAATGTCAGTATGCAAAAAATGGACAACACAAAAACATGTTTGGTGAAATCATGAATATGATACATAATTTGACTGCTTTATCAATATTAAACCAATTGGTTTGAGGGACTCTTTGATGCCCGGATAACTTGTTTAGCTACAACACAAAGAAGAGGAAAAATACAAAATAAAAAATAAAAAGAAAAACCCACAAATGTCAACAGTTGGCTGACAGCATACACTGTAAGGAACCACATAATCTCTCAATTTATCAACTGTGTAGATGCATATATAAAAATACAGGATCCCCGTATATATGCACATAACAGGAATAATGCAGTTACTGTAGTTGTAGAGCCTTTTCTGGACCTACAAACAGTCAAAACAAAGAGCAGGATACACATACATACACACATTTACCATTATCTCTCCATATAAACACACATAAATCAACCAACAGGCAGAAGGCTCTCTGGCTTTAGAAGCTAAAAACTACACTTGACATAAAGAGAAGGAAAAGAAAAAAAAAAAAAGAAAAAAAAAGACATTCACATTTCAAAAAAGAATTCCTTAGGACCTCTCACCTGATGAGTTTTCTCTGTCCATTAGTCCTATTAACTTTAGTGCCACGAGAAAAGATAAAATGATGAAGATGCTGTGGATGACGAGCGCCATTTGTGCCATCATGTCCAACCAGTCCCATCGATCAGGACCGAGCTCACTCCTATTGATTATTTCACTGGCTGTTGGTCCTCATCTCCACATCATCACTCCTCACGCTGCGCACTCATTCACTGACTCACAACATTTCTGCCAGTTTCTTTAGCTATGAGTGCAAGTGAATGAGTGAACAAGTTGTGAAGGAAGGCAGAGTAATGGGACTGTAGTTGTTTATGTCTGTGTTTAGTGTACAGATAGATGACCTGTAAGTCCATGCATTCATCTGCGTGACTGTGTACTCTGTGTCCATCACCATGCAGACCTTTATGGTGAGGGGGGTGCTTTGCTACTGCTGTAATGAACTTGATATCTGTTGACCATCTGTCCTTTCACCTCAATGGACAAGCAGGTCGTCTTGCAGGGGATAAAGTCCTCTTCCCCCTCACCCATTAGCCAGTTTTGCACTGAGCGTTCAGCCGCAGCTGTGACACGATTGCCCAGCCAGCCCTGGTGCCACTTGTCAAAGCGTTCGTGCTGGCTTGCTGCCACCCTGTGCTGCGACTGCGGAGGAAAAGGAAAACTGTCAAGAGCCTCATCTTTGATTTGACGCAGAAAATATACCAGGCAGGCCTAGACATCATATTCAGACAAGCCACCTGATGCCCCTTACACGCCTTACTGACTCAAACAAACTACATGCTTGATGTGAGCCAGAACTGGCAAGTCTTGGTCTAAAGAAGAGATGGGATGGAAGCTTGGATCAAACTCAAAAACAGCTGACTTTCTACAACCAAAACTTTAATCTATCTGTGTAAATACAATAGCACATCAAAACTGTAGTTTGGACTTTTCTGTTTAAAAATGTGGACTCAGGCCTACCTTCCTAGCCTTGACCAGTGCCCCTCGACGATACATGTAGTCTTCAGAATTCATAACAAACACCATCTTGTGAGTGTTGAGTTTAAACCGACAGTCCAGACTGCCAGCATTTTCTACACCCAGCTGGCGGTGCCACTCTCTCCTGCAACGCATCGCCTCCACTTGCCGTACCTGCCAGCGACGGAAACGACGTAGGTTCCTAGTGGACAAGACACAGTTTACCTTAAAAAGTTTACTTGAAGCAAAATATTTGTCTATTCTTTGAATTACACACCAATCATATCCTGTTTAGACTCCTAATCAAGCTGAACAACTCACCAAATTTAACAAATTTTGTAATTACTATTTTTAAATATCGTGTCTTAAAGTGGATATTTGAATGCAAGGATTAGTGCACAGTTAAAAAATAATAATAAAAAGTAAGACAAGAATACATTTTTGTGCACCCTATTTTTCAGATGTGTTACGCATACTCACGATCAGCCAAGATTGCAATTGATTTCAGTAGAGTATAGAAATGCATTTCATGTGAGATAAATCATCATACCTGGGCAGAAATACAGGTTTGAAGAAGTAACCCTCTGCCTGAGAGCACAGACTGGACTCTGTTCCTACAAACTGCTCCATGTAGCTTGAGAGGCACTGACAGAGACAAGAGCAAGTTATAAGTTTGGTTAATTATTGGTTCCACTCTACTACTTGTGTTGAGGGTCCGACAGGAAACACATTTTTTTAAATGTGGCATTACCTGAACATCTAGTGGGTCATCAGCCTGAGCCTCCTCAGTGTCCAGCAGCTCAATGGTCATTGTTACCTGTCCTTTGTTTTGGATAAACATCACCTAATAAAAAATAATGCCAAGAAAGAAAGGGAGACCACATGTGCATCAACTTATTACACATGAATAAAAGCAGCAGAATAAAGATTTATATTGTTACAGATATTTAAGCTAGGAACAATGTTTGTGCAAGAAAAGAAAATGACTGACAGCTGTTGCAGTGGCCTGGCTCATTTAATAAAAGTCCCTTTAAATGACACTTTAAAGTAGAATCATTTCAGAACCAAATTGATTCCATCAAACTAATGTCATAAAATGGAAGATAAACCTCCAATTATTTTATGTAAAAAGGAACCAGTAATGTTCCATATAAATGAATTTTCCCCATTCATCTGGCACATTTAAATAAAAATGGGCATATAATGTATACAGTGTATAATCAGCAAGGAAGAAGACATGTAGTATTACAATAGATTAAAGAAAGAAAACGAGGAAATGAAAACAAGTACATGGGTATTGTTAGACATCCTCTGTGTTCAAAATTATCTACCATTATAAAAATGTACTCATCATTGTTTTGATTAGTTAAATATATTTTAGGAATGAAAAATAAAGACAAGGTTCCTAGAATGATTACCGAACTGATTGCCAGGTCAAGTAACAGATCTTTCACAACTGTGCCAAACACAACTTTTTCCTTTGTTAGATAAGCAAATTTGACTAATTTAAGAGATGAACAATAATGCACATCATCCCAGAAAATTTAATAAAAGTACATTCAGTGGGTTTTTTGCAGAAAGAGCAATTTGGTCAAAACCAAAATGAAATCTTCAGAATTCAGCAGAGGAGTCTTCACAGAGAGTCGCTAAAAACACGAAGGTATGTTGTTTAAAATGGGTCTAATTCCATTTTTTGCTATATTTTTTTGTGAAAACTAAAATAACAGCTGAAAGGCAACACTTTAATGGCATCTCGCCCATTTTATTTTGCATCCATTATGATGGCATATAAAGTCAAAATCATAAAAACTGAAATTCCAGATAGTAGAAATGTAAATGTGAAAAAGTTTCACTCTAACAAATACCAGGGCCAAATTTTGTATCTGACTGCTTACCTTGAAGCAGTTCTCTTCAGCCATAACTCTTTCAGCTTTCCACTGATAGCTGGTCTCCCAAGCTGCTCTAACACACTGTGAGGACAGGTTTCCGCCTGCTGCTCCCCGCTTTCTCTCAGCCAGGTAAAGATCAACCACCTGTAGACACACCTCATCGCTCACCAGATGCTGCAACTGATGTCAGAGAGGAAAATATTAAATTTTACAAGTTCTAAAGCAGAAAGTGTGTTCAAGGTCTATAACGTGTGCACAGTGCCAAAGTAAACTTTTCTTACCTGCCGGATGATGTTGTGGATAACCTTGTCAATGGTGAAGCCAATGTAAGCATGGATAGTGAACATCTCTCTAAGTGTGTCTTCATACTGTGTTGAGTCCAAGTTACCATCCAGCAGGCTACGCACCATATCTAGGAAGGCTGGGTAGTACTCTTCCAACTCAACCTCACCTGTTGGCAGAAAAGGATGTCCATTTTTTTTTTTTTTAACATCAGTATGCTGTTACATCTCTGTTGAATCATGTCATGAAACTTAAAGTCACTATGGATCTGAACTGAACACCCCATCTGCACCTCTAACACCATAAATGTTCCAATTTCCAATGCTATTTCCACATTCATAAATTTTCATTTTGAAATGTAGAAATTTTGTCACGGTTACACCTGGCAGACACACTGCTTAACCAAAGTCAACCCATAAAATGGAAAACTGCTGAAGACCTTGCTTCAGTTTATAAGCTCAACTGTTGCCATCTAGATGGACAGTATCCTTTTCTGATTTGCCAAACAAGCATAGTGTGACCATCACATCCACATTAAATTGCCACTGTTCATCCTTTGAAATTCACACGGGTGGAGGAGGTGCCAGTACCACATTGATGTGTGATTACATGGTGGCATGGTTGAGTGACAGAAGCAGTACTAGTAAGAACAACATGTTCTGCGACGGGCTCAAGGTTGCACAGACTCCCCACTGAGTAAGAACAGAAGTGCAAAAAAAAAAAATAAGTAAAAAATAAATATATATATACACACACACACACAAATGCCCTGCTTCTCTCCCTCTCTTATTGTACAGCCCAGGAGGTGGCAGTAATGCACCTTTTACACCAACTCTTAAAGACCCAAGGAAGAACACACATCTCACACACACCTTAACATGAAACAGAAAGCACCACCATCTATGTTGCTATTTCTATAAGCTATTATGCAGCCAAAGTCTGTGTCTAACAACAGTGGGCACTTGCAACAGTGCGAGTGCCCACATGCGTAGGAGGAAACACATTGTGTGATGTGAACGTATTAACATTCTAGATGCATTTGGCTGCAAATGTAACGACTGATCATTGCAGCCATGTTTATAATGATTCTTGAAAATTTCAAAGGTCTAAAATAAGTGCTAACTTTAAGCCTTAATACTGACAGTCTTGAATGATGAGTATAGATGGCCATGTGATGTGTGTTTACAGCAGTGTTATGTGATTGGAGATCACATGACTGAAATGCTAGTGTAGATGCAGACTGAACAATTACAGCCCACTTTGAACAAATAAGACAGTTGCGAACAGAGGTAAAATGTAGTTTTCATTCAAAGCTATGACTTCACATATTTGCCAGAGGTAAATTAATGGAAATGTGGTGGCATATTTTAAACCATGTAATCATTTGTTACAGTCTACATGGTAAAATGTTTGAATTTAGGCATGTTCAATGTCACTGACAATGCGATACAGCAATTTCTGCGATGCATTTCCTTAATGGTGAATGATATGTAGGCCAGTGGCATGAAAAATCAGACATTTTTCACAACGGATAGCCGCTAATTATCCAATTTCCCTGTAATCTATATAGCTTTCATTCTGTTTTCTTGAACAAGCTTGAAATGTTTCAGAAACAGTCAAATTCAATTTTTTCACTGACCGTTAAGGTCTAACAACGTAACAGACTTTTTATAAAATATCCTTACTGAGCAAACTCAGATTAATCAAGTGAAGGGAAATTGTGGAAAAAGCTAGAATGCTGTGCCTACAAAAAGAAAAAAAAAAAGCGCTATGCTTTTAAGAAATTCGAATTTTTGTTTCCTGCACATGCTATTGAGACATAGTCTAATAATAGTCAATCCAATTCAAATTTTCAGTGCCCATTAGTTGAAAATAACCACCTAATTTTCCTGACGTCCATGGATGCTAATGTTCACACTGACATCACAATGACATGACTGATCATTGTTCAAATTTAAGTTGAACTACAAAATACCCTTAGTTTTTTTTCTTGTCCGTAGTCTAATGTGAATATTAAATGAAATCACTAAATTTGAAGAACCACATAAACATAACCAAATGCTGAACTTACTCGGTTGTTTGAGGCGTAGTTCCATGGCCAGATCACATGCCTTTTCCCTCCTTCCTTCTGCCATAAGCAGCCTTTCTCTGCTTTGTTCTGCTCTGTGCTCCAGTAGCTGCCGTTCAGCTTGTCGATAAACCCGCAGTAACCGTGAACATAAAGTTTGGTGCAGACGCAGAAAGAAATACCAATTGTTGTTGACGAAGAAAAGATTGTAGACACCATCCAGCTCCTTCTGGTGTTCTGCTTCAGGGTCACGGAGGTCCACTTTCTCCCCGGCCGCACCAGAATTTGTCTCCATAGGGGTGGATACAGTAGTACCTGCAAGCTGGCTTGTGCTAGTAGATGTGGTTGAGGCCTCTGTGTCTGTAGGTTGAGGTGGGCTGCAGCGCCTCCTCCTGGACTCACCATTAAGTTGCTGCTGCGGCTGAATCTGGGACTGTGACTGAACAGGCTGAGGCTGAGACTGATTTCCTGTGGCTGCTGCTCCTGATACATTATTAGAACTCCCATTTCCTCCTCCACCTGCTGCTGTTGTTACACCTTCTCCCCTTCTCCTCCTTCCTCAGGCTCTGCCTCCTCATCAGTCCATTCCTCTGTGTCACTAAGCTCTCCACGGCGGGAAAAGAACAGGTCAGGGACAAAGTGCTGAATGATTCGCTTGATGTGGTCTTTGTCATCTTTGTGGATAGTGGGCTGACGTTTGACATGGTAGATGATAAGAGAGGCAGCATCTTCCAAGATCTGCTTATCCTCATATGTAAACACCATGTGAGGTTCACTCGATGAAGCTGAGCCTGAGCCATTGCGGGCCTGTTGACCAACTCCACCCTCTTCTGTGCTCTGCTCCTGACGCTAAGATTAAATAAAATAAATAAATCAATACAGAAACGTATACTCCATCATAAAAATTTCATGGATGAAAATCATAGACACATAGGTTTCATTTAAATTTATCTTGATTTCAGCAACAAAGGCAAAACACTGCACCTTTACTTTTTTTTTTTTTACACTTTCCTCTGGCAACAGCTTTACACTAAAGGTTCCAACAAAAACAACTACATGCAAGCAAATGACAAAACCATCTTAACTTGAGGTCCATTTACTTGCTGTAGAGGTTTCACCTGAATTGTATCACCCTCATCTGCAGCCTGAGAATGATTGTTTGCCATGAAAGATGGATATTTGAATCATTTATAAATCTTGACAAATGACTGAGCCTCGAGTTGCGATTATCATGTTAACATCTATTACAAAGATAAAGAATGAAATGTCAAGCTCTACTGTCAATATGGACTAGAAATCAAACATGCTCAAAATCTTGACCAGAGCAAGATGCACCTTTAAATGGGAAACTCACTCAATGTGTATCTGCTGATACATGTTGTATGGCAATAGCTGAAGTAATGTTTTTGTCATCTTTACAATTTGAAAATGAGAAGGGATCATATTCAAGTTACAATGAAATTGACAATTTTACAATAGGTAACAATTCTACTGAGTCCAATTATAAATGTTTCTAAAGTGGTATAGATATATACAGGAAAATAGTATATAGGAATGTTATTTGATGCTTCATACCTTATTCTCTCTTCATTATGACTTAAAATTAAGAAACTTCACCTCATCATAGATGCTTTCAATCTCATTGAGAAGACTCTTTGACCGCAGGGCCTTCATGTCATTCTGTTTAAAGTTGACTCCTTGGTGATCGAGGGATTTCAGGTAGGCCTTCTCATACTGCTCCCTCCATATCTTATTGAAACCCTGTTGAGCCTCTCTCCACTCCTCCTCCTTGGCT
This sequence comes from Hirundichthys speculiger, assembly GCA_018398805.1. NCBI lineage: Eukaryota > Metazoa > Chordata > Actinopteri > Beloniformes > Exocoetidae > Hirundichthys > Hirundichthys speculiger. The sequence goes on along the minus strand of JAGFBZ010000961.1, from coordinate 3,425,291 downwards.
TTCAACCTGGAGGCAAAAAAAAAATATAGCTTTAATGTTGGCAGACTACAAAACACCATGCTTGCCAGTGCACTTTCTTGTACATGTTTTTCATAAATATCTGCTGGAGACTGTTTTTCATTTGCACTGTGATTACTGCCTATTGTTACAGATCTTATACGGTCAGCAATTAGATGCTCCACTTGCTTAAATCTCTCCACTAATTATGTAAATGAAGAATGCAGACCTTTCAAGGAATAAAAAATATTTTCCATTCATAATGATAAGACAATCAGTATCTGGAGCACCAATATGTTAAATTACTATAAGACAATGCCCATCTATGTGGATATAAAAGCACAATGTAATGTCATTGCAGAGGATGGTCAGGCATCAGATAAAAACTACTATTCTTATCTAGTCCCTGAAGTTCTAAAAGAAAATTACAATACTGACCTCTTAAGAACCACAGGCACAGCAGTAGCAGGACTCCTCTTCAGTCCTTCAATGATCTCAGGGGCTTTGTCACCATAGATACGATACACTGCACGACGCTGAATGACCTCAGAGGTGCCGCCCAGGCAGTCGTCCAGTCTGAATCTGTCTTGGTCCTCTGGTGAAAGTCGAGATAGCTTCTTCTGTACGCTCTCCAACACCCTTATGGTGGCCAAGTTTGTCTCCAGAACAACATCCAACTATAAGCATAACAGTTGTAAAATTTAGAGGGCAGGTATTAGTAAAATTCAAGGTCAGTGCTTCCTACTGAAAAGAGCTGTTGATGTCAACATACTATGCTTACACTCAAGGACTCTTGTCAGTCAGACCATGAAACCATGAGAAGAATGAAATGCAGAACACAGGTCTGCGTAATAAATAGCACAGCAAGGGCTGAACTAAAGATACATAAATTCCAACGTAAAGGACTTTAAGTAAAGATATAAGATTGGGTTGTCAAATATATTTGGACTGTTATTATCTTTGGGTGGCCTGCATAAATATAATTGTGTTCCAAATATTGTATGTTCCATGATCTTCTCTAAAACAGCAGAGTCACTCATAAATGAAACACATAATGAGTAAGTTGCATAAGGATCGTCTTTCAGTGGGAAGGTTGGTGGTCCAGTCCTGAGCTTCCCGAGGTCACATGCTGTTTGTCCATGGCTAAGAAACTGAACTTCACATTACCTCTCAAATGTATTCCTTACAAGCCACTGCAGATAAAATTGTGTGCTAAATGTATGTAATGTACCTCATACCTCAAATCTTTCATCCTCGCAGCGATGCAACTGTTCCTCATAAGGGGTTTTCTTAGAGCTAACAAAGGTGGAATCCTCTGACCAGGAGGGAAAGGACACCCAAGTGTCATTCAAAACCTGTTTAAACACACAAATGAATATGAAAACGTTATGAGTGCGAAAAGTTTTCTTCACAATAAAACAACTTATCAACACCTTTTTTGATTATTTGCTGAGATTCACTTGATTTTGATTCACATCCTGTGTTGTGTATACTTGTGCCCAGACATGACTGTGCACATACACAAGCCTATGAGCAACATATTCCTGCTGTTGGAATTACACTTTTGCATTAATCTATGGGTGGCAGTAATGTACTAGGACATGTAGTGATGTATCAGCAATGGCAGGAAAAGGAAATAAAATCTGAACGTTGTACAAACTTTTCACAGAAACATCTGCAAATGATTTAAGAGAATTGAAATCCAAATCAGTATGGTTATCAGTACCTCTTTACATAGGGCAGTGCGCCCACTGCATTTAGGCTGCTGATAAGTCTTCGGCAATGCTCTATAGCTGGACCCCAGGCGCTTGCAGGAGGCATAATCCACCTCCCTGCCCCCTCCCCCCTCCATGTAACGATCCGAAAGCCCTGACACAGCATGAGAGAGCTCCTTGTCCCCCAAAAATGACTTGAACTGTGTGTACAGCTCAGGAAACTTCCTGTAAGATGAAATCATGATGAAATCATGGGTGACAGACAAGATAGAAGCAGCTCAGCTAAAGTGAAGTGTTAAATAAAAAAAATATTAAAGAAATGTTTATACAAATCTGTTGTCATAGTATTGTAATGATCATATATCCAAATGACATGGATGCAAGTTTACAAATCATTAAATGTAGTTTTCAGAATAAAATATAAATAAATACACACTTCTTGTCCTTCTCTGCAAAAATAAGAAAAATCATTTTATGTAACCATTTCAAGCATTTATCCATATACTCACCCCAGGAAAGGAGTGACTAGTTGAAGCAGCTCTGCTCCTGAAACTACTTCCTGGTTAAACAAGGCAATACAACGTAGGAAGTTCTCATACACTTCCTGGCTTTTAAACAGGCGACGAACCTGAATGATGGGTGGGTTGACAACAAATTCAGGTCAATCACTTCATAAAGCTTTCAAAACATAAAGCAAGTGAAGAAAAAGTATAGTTGCAGCAGTTTTTTTTTTTTTTTTTTTTTTTAAGAAAAAAGCTAAGTAAATCTAGGAACAACATATTGATTCGTTACCTTATCAAAAAAAGAGAATTCTCTTAAGACACCATGTTTGCCAACTGAAGCAAAGGATTGATCTTTGGTACAGGAATATTTCAATTTTTTCTGGAAATAAAAAAAAAGCAAGAAGAATCAATATTTAAATGATCTTTCAAAAAGGAAAAAAGAAAAAAACTTCAGTTATTCAAATTACCATCCGGGCCATTAAAAAAAAAAAAACAAGAGCAGAGGCAATGCATTTAATAAAGCCAAAAGTATTCCACAGTTGCTTGCCATTTCAGAATATAGGCTTTTTAAAAAAGATCAATGAACAATTAGTTAAACACAACCGCCAGATTTTCAAACACATAGTGACATAATTATGGACAGACTAATTCAGGTTTTTATAATAATAATAATAAAAAGGAACAAAGAGTTAACCTGTTTTGAATAAAAACAGATGAAAAGAGTGGTTTTTTTTATTTATTTTATTTTTGTGTCACTATTGGCCTTTATTCACAGTAAGAGTTGGGCAAATGACGACATATCGTGGGGATAAAGTGTAATTGCCATTTCTCGATTTTCTATCATTTTCTAACCATTTTATCAATTATTACACAAAATATGTAATTAATAACCTGCAACGATAAATTTGATAGAATCATATCTACTTCTACAAAGTAGCCTTTTATGTTTGCACTTTTATTCATGGTTAATGCCTTAAACAGAGTTCTCTTCAACCCTGATGTTCACTTTAGACACTTTATATTGGTTTGCAAACTTTGCACTACAAGGTTACAGATTTCAGAAAGTTGAAAAATAATTTGTGTTTTATTTTTATAGCTGAACTTCAGTGCAAAAATGTGTTTTTCCTCTCAGAAACTGTTTGTGCACTTTAAAAAAAATGTGAAAGCTACTGTACCTCTGTACCTACCTGTTTTTGCTGCACTAAAATGTATGTTTGTGACAGTTCAGCTAAATGTCCTTTCAAAATAAAGTTGAAAAGTAAGCAATGAAATTTTTTTTCAAACTTTTCAGAGAATAACTGAAAACATACTTTATTATGGTATATCGTGATATATATCGTTATCGTGATATAAAATAGTCCATATCGTGATATATGATTTTTTCCATATCGCCCAGCACTAAGAGAGAGGGAGACACAGGATATCAGGGCCGAGAGAGATCGGGGAAGACATGCAGCTAAGGGTCACAGGGAGGCAGTGGAGTCTGCGACCGCTGCAGGAAGACTTGTAGGTGGGCCGCCTGCCCTAACCACTGCTCTAGCAAGAGGGAGTTTTGATGAGAAAAGGAGACCATAGAGGAGGAGAGGTCTAGAAAGAGGCAGAGGTGGTTGAAAAGCAAGACCCGGAAGAGGAAGGACATACAGTAAAAGCTAATCCATAGCATCCATGTCCACCTCTACTCCATTTGTGTTTGATATAAATTTCATCATGTGCACTGTGCACCCCCTTACATGAAAGTCCACCAGGTCCCTCTGGAGCCAAGCTGTGTACTACCTAACACCAGCAGGAGAAAGGTGCCCATAGGAAAATGATCAGTTATCCACACCTCAGCAATACACTGTGTCTGACTTCATGCTCAGACATAGAAAGAAACTGGCACAAATGACCAAATGGTACTGAACTGAATTGAATGTTCAAACTGATTGGGATGCACACGCCATCATATTCATACTTCTGTGTCTTAGTTTTCACATGAAACCCTCAAGAAACTTTTAAAGGAGCAGGGCTGGGTGTAACAAATTAAATTCACGCAATAATATAACTAGAGGATAAACTGGACTAATACTGAGGGTGTTTGGGTTGATACAACAGCATCAGTAATTCATAGTTTGTCAAGAAGACAGGTAGAAAAACATGCCTGTCTACAGTAAATCAGTAGCTAACAGGAAGCAATACTTTGACAGTTTTATACGTGATGTATAACTTCAGGTGTTTTAGTTTGATTTTATATTAACTGACAAAGCCTGATTTTAAACCTCACAAGTTGCAGAAAAGGAAACAAATATTTCCTAGTCCTCTGGTATTTTGTGAATTAGTTGTATTTTCTGCAAAAAAAAAAAAAAAAAAAAAAACAAGAAACAGCTGTTTAAGAATAAAAGAAAAACCCTAATCACAGCCATATTGGTAAATGTTTAAATTGTGATTATTTAAAATGATTACTCATTACAATACCACTGAGCTGAAAAAGAATATATAATAATTTTCTCTTAATACGGTACTTTTCCCCACAAAGTTTTCAATTCCTTGAAAACCAGTAAAAAAAAAAAAAACAGAATAAAAATATATGAAATAACATAAAATGCAATAAACAATTCAAAGCAAATTATACCAAAATAAAACATTTTCAAATCTATTCAAGTGCACTGCTACAACACACTACTGTTAGGTCCTAAAACATGCATTCAGCATTTTAGAAAAATGTATTGTAATACATTTCAATTGGTTCTGGCTCAATATCATGGCCCATAACTAACATAAAAGAAGACTATTTTAAACTTCAGACATATTAAAAATGGTTCAGGTCATCATAACAAATGGTAGTATGACCCCTCAAATGACCTACAGATTTTGAGCCAGAAATACCAGCCTGTTCACACAACAGCTTCACACATGAGCACAACATTTTCATACATAGCAGGCGAATTGACACCGTTAATACCATGGTCACGAGATGGCAAAGAATACCATTTATCCAAAAATACTCACCAACTTCTTGAAGGCATCAATCTCTACTAGTTACAGGACACATATCTTTGGATAAAAAGCATGCAACAGCACCCATTATTGATGCTTTTTTTTTTTTTACTTGATGGATATGAAATTACACGGTAGAGTACATCTTCAATGGATGCCTGCTTTCATGTGGAAGTGGCTTTCTTCTTCTTTTTATTGATTAGTTGGTCATAGGTTATTTTGTGTTTAAACATCATGTAAACACTCAAAGGTCTGAATCAAGACAACTGGACTTATTCGTTCAAATCAAAGTCCAGTTGCCTTGATTCAAGCCTTTGAGAGTTACCATGACCTGGATGACTAAGAGTCTATACCATCATTGTCGTCTTATAGCTTTGAGTGTATACATCATTTTTGCAAAACATCCAGGTTGTTTTGCAGAACACCTTAGGCATTCTACTTGGGTGTGTGTATTCATGCTTTTTTCAGTTTTGACAAAATAGGTCCCTGTTTTTAAAATTGTACTCAAGTAACACAAAAAAACTGAACTACAAAGTTTGGTCTCCTCGGTTTAAAAGCAGTCATTGTAAGAGGAAAACATAATGGAATACACACCCCCGTCTCAACTTTTTAGAACCATGTTCAGATCATGCTAATAATGACAAAATTTCATTATCTAAAAATATGATCATCTTAAAATTGGAACATTTGCATTGTTGTTTTTTGTGTGTTAAAAAAATAAAAAAATTAATTGTTTTAACTTTTACAGTTCACAGAACTGAACACATGAATACATTTGTACATTGCATGAGGAAATTGATTACACTGAGACTTTACCTTGAGCAGTGGGGACATGTGCTGTAGAAGTATGGGCCTTGGCCTCTTTTTGTTCTGTTTGGTTACTGTGTCCTCTTCCTCTGACCTTTTTGGCTGCTCTTTTCCCCCTGTTAGCGAGCTCCCTGTAAACTACATGAGAAATCACATATGAAAGCCAAGAAAAGCTAAATTATATTTCTTTGTTTAATATTACTGAAAAACTGACCAATCATATTGTTTGATATCGTTTCCTATGTGACACCAAATAGTAAAGAATGGCTAAGCTGTTAAGATACTAGAACAAAATCTTATAAAGACAAGTCATTTATTTGCATGAAAAGAATAATAATAATATTGAATGAGTCTTTGACACATGCTGGACAAAATATCTATTAATGCACTCAGTCATTACAGCTCTAGTTTTTAATGTTCTGTAAATTGGTCCCCACATTTTAAATTACTGCCTGCAAGGAAAAAGGAAAGTTCTGTTTCATTACACTGTTTAATGACACTATTAACGAATAGGCTTTCAAAAGCAGGTTTTATTATTTTTATATGAATATGAGAGAGAGAGAGAGAGAGAGAGAGAGAGAGAGAGAGAGAGAGAGAGAGAGAGAGAGAGAGAGAGAGAGAGACTGATCTTACGCCAAAAGTGAAAAACAAGTCTTAATAAATATGTATCTGCTTTGAGAGTGGAGTATGATCGATATCTACCCATTGTTGCTCAACTTACTAGTGATCTTTTAGCATCAGGTAAGAACTGTCCAAACTCAGCTAGCAGGTCCTCTTGTCCCTTGAATAGACTGGCAACTTTGGAAAACACCTCATCTTCGGTCATCCCACTGCTGCCTCTGCTGCCTCGACTTTCCTTCACCTCCAGTTGCTCCTTCTGAAAATTTATAGAGGATAATTGTGTTCACAGGAGAAAAGTCAAACTTAATTTGGAAAAAGCGGAACAAATTTAAACTCTTTGGTCTGGATACACGGGTCATTATGTTGTTCTCTTTGTTTTTTGGCTGCAATTTAAAACAACATAAAGTAACAAAGTACTAATTAATTCCTGGAAGAATTTGTGTCAAAACTTTTTTAAGTTGATCAGCAGAAGAAAAACTACCACAGGCTAACTGTGTGACACCTTAAACCACCATACTATTTCTTTCGTACCTGATATGTGTGAAGAATTTCGAGGAAAGCTCTATAAATCTCTGGGTGGTCCAAGAAACGGTTCTTAATCTTGTTTACATAGCTGATGGCACTGTCAAACTCTACAGGGCTCGTCTCTGAAGCAGGGGGGGAAACAGATGAAGTGGTGGCCTGATTCTGGCTCTCTTTGCTAGTCAGAGGAAGAGAAAGTCTGTTGGGAGGCTCTGGAAGTCCTGTTGAAGATGAAGACAGGGAATCCACTGAGGCTGCCTTGAGTTCACTGGTCTGAGCTGGTCCACCTTCAGTGTGGAAAACAGAAGCACTGCCCGAGGTTGCAGCCACTGTAGGAGCGATCAAACTCTTCCCCTGCTGTCCTGGAGATACCTTTATAGAGGAGCAATTATAGAAAAATAATGAACTGTATGATGAAGGATGGATGAAACAAATTGGGTCACATTCAAACTTCATGACTTTTAGAGTCAGTCAACTGCTGTGCTGTTCAGACTACATGATAAGCTGTCTTGGAAATTAGAAGTGTTGAAGTTGTGGTGTTCAAACTTCATGACTGATCCGCAACTCTGTCACCCAGTTGGTCTTCAAAAAATCTTGTCAACAAAACATAAGCAAGAAATGAGCTATAACCACATGCAAAAAACAAATGGTTTATTTGAAAATGGACTGAGGAACATGTCTGTGCTTCAGAGAGTTGAAGACAAGTAAAAATACATTTAAGTGGAAGACTTCTTTAAGTCTTATGTTTTGAAAAGGTTTTAGTTTACTTTAAAGACTGAGCTTATGTTGGGTGTACTGCTTTCTTTACTTCATATCACATGCACTAAGTGAAATACAAATATCCGAGGTGGCCATTTTCAATGACTACACCATTATATCAAATACATACAGGTCTTAAAGATGCAATAACGCCTATGTACACATTAATGTTTTCATTCTGAAACTCAAAACATTTCTTTTGGTAGCATCTGGCATTCACACTACCCAGACAAATTTAATCATCAAAAACAGAAATTCTGATCTGCTGTAGCCCCTGTTTCACTTTTCAGTAAACTGTTGTGGTTTATTTTGTGGAGAAGATAAACCACAAAAATCTGGAAATGGAAACGCAGTTGCACCAACTAGCTTCATGATTTGCTTTTCTTGTCTTTTTCCCTGATTCACCATGCTTTTATCATGTGACCATCACTGGAAGATAACACACAAGTTATTTCCAGCAGAGTTTTCAGCCCGTTTTCAATCGCGTGTGGATGCCCAGTATGATGTGTTTCTAACGATGTTGTAATGTGTATAAGGATTTGTTTCCCAACATGGAGCCGAAATGTGATGTGGTCCATTTACATTTTGAAACAGCGTTTTGAAACAAATAAAAACTGGTGTGGTCCTCAGTTTTTCAAAACTCCCTTTTCAAACCATACACTTCCCAAAGAGAACTGTTTGTGCTTTCGGATATTGTTGGACAAAAACGGATTCTGCCTATGGAACTAAGAGGAGTAAATCTCATCTCTGAATTAATTTCAAAACTAGTTTCAAAAGTCAAAAAGGTTAAAAAAAAAAAAAATCTAATTTCAATTGAATTAAAATTGAGTCTGAGCTGATCCAAACAACTATTGCAAAAATTAGATAATTTCTTTCTTTTTTAAATGCACTTTTCATACATTCAGCTCAGCAAAACCCATTATGGATCTAGTGATGGGAGTTTTAAGTGTGTCTGTGCAAAACAGCAAAACACAAGGAACAGGCTGCACACCAGTGGTAAATCTTATTCTATTCCCTGACAGGCAAAATGTCTGCCATGTTTTATTAGGAACCCTTTATCAGTGATTTTATTTTTTTTTGGCAGTGCACTTAACTGAAATTTAGTGCAGCAGAAGCCCATCGGTTTCCCCTGAAGAATCTAAAAGTTCTGTAAGCTTAAACATGGTAATTTTTTAACATACCATGACTTTGCAACAATGTCCTGACGAAAACCTCGAAAGAGTTTTAGATTCTAGTTTTATAATCTCAAAGATGTAAAGAAGAGCTTTATCTTACCTGTGTGGAGAACGGGGACTGAAGGAAGGCCATCCCATTCTTAGGGACCTCTATCCGATAGCCTGGTGGAAGGAAGGCATTGAAGCCCAAAACAAGGTCTGGGTGTCCATGAAATAGTTGTGACACACGGTTTATAACGCCTGGCGTGTCAATGCTATTAAAGAAAGCAGAGAGACATTGTTGGGGTGTGGCTCATGGAGGCAAAGAATGTGTAGCTTTGCTCACATGCTTCAAAAATCAAACTCTTATCAAGCATCCAACAGTTTAGTTAAAAAACAATCAAAAATGAATTACTCTACTCATAAGTGTTGCCCACATATATTTAAATTTCAAGATATTAGTACCTGTTGCGTAATTAGAGCACATTCAATGATGAGCTCTCAAATGTGTAGTTGATCTTTGAGCAGTGAAACCAAACTCCACCATCCTATTTTTAAACAATTATTAAATACAAGATATGTAACATTAATGACTAAATTATTTTGTTAAAGTGACGCCTTCATTTAAGATTCTGCAAAAGTCATATCTGCAGTGAATGAAAGCAGCTGAAATACTGCTTCAGTTTGAAAAAAAATATATATATTACCATTTAATCTGGACATTCTTTCGATTCAAAATGTTACAGTAGAATTTCAGCGATTAAGTTTTTTTTCACCCCCTTGTTAATTTGGCTCCGGAAGTGGGGGGAGGGGTTCACCGCTGTTTATGAAAAAAAGAGTTTGAATAGTTAGGTACTATTGAATAGATAAATTAGCTGCCCAATTTCTCTCAAAAATTTTTAATGAACCAACAAAGGAAGATGTGTCAAAATTGATGTGTAGATATTACTAGGTCCACTATCACAAATTCTTACAGAAAAGCACCTTCCTGTTCAGACATGACATTGAATATATTCAGTTGTTATCAGATTAATGGAAAGGAATGTGCATCTTAAAAGGTCTCAAGAGTTCATTTTAGTTTTTGTTCTGGGCTGTTGCTCTAATGCACCAGAGTTGGATTATCTTGCAAACCTAAGAATCAGATTTCTTTGCCACAGGACAGAAACATGTAATTACATCACCGTACATGCCTGAGGAATAGTTTTGTTTGAGGATTTCTCCAATTCATTCTGAATTTATGATGAGGCCCACAGTGCAAGATGACAGTTTTTTGCCACTATGGACCACCGTGGGTTCCTTGTTTTTCCTGATATTCAGCATTTTAATAATCATCATAAATGACACTGGAGACAGAAGTCAATATTTCTGAGCATCATTTACATTACTGATAGATGCTAATTAATACCAGCTGTCAATATGAAAACAACAAACAGCTGTTGTGAATACGACTTAATGTGCATCAAGTTCATTTTTCTAAACACAGGCTGGTAATATTAAAACACAGGGAGAAAAATAATACAAGTAATCATCTCACAAGCTTTATCCTTGGCTTCAATTTAATCCGTACTGATGTTTTGTTTTCAGTTCAATAATACTTTCGTTGATCATTGAAGGGAAACTGCATTTTTTTTTTTAACTGTCATCATCAACTGATGATGATGTCATCATCTTCTGAGATGCAGATTAAAAACTTGAAGTTGTTCTAGTTTTCTTATAAAGCAATTGTCAAACTTTTAGTTGGTCACTGTCAGATCTCTAAGAAGTGATTTGAGTTTAAGCACAGGCTCTGAACAAAATTTTCCTTCCTATATATATATATATATATATATATATATATATATATATATATATATATATATATATATATATATATATATATAAAAACCTATTCCCACAGATACCTTTGCGACTTGAACTCCTTCATGATGTCGAGAAACTTGTTATATATGCCAGGGTCATTTGCAAAGCGAATTTTGACTTGGTCCAGATATGACAAGGCATCTTCAACCTAGACAGGGGAAAAATAACAAATCACTACAAAACAAGGCACAAATAAGTCTCAGATGTGCACTTAAACATACATCACAACATTGTTTAGTGTTGTGTTTTCTAATATGACAGATCTTGTATATATTTGACAATTCCCTATCTGCATGTCAATACAACACTGAATTTTATCTATAACTGTATACATGATCTATTACTATCACAATGCAAGCGCTGCAACTGCCTGTGGAGGGATTCTTTTTTCCCTTTTTAACTTATATGGGGTTTTTTTTTTTATAACAGACGTCGATTTTTTTTTCACACAGAAATATATTTTATATTACAGAAATATATTTATATAGAAATAGCTTTTCTTATCGTAGGGTTAAGTGCTACGTCAACAAACCCACCAGTAAGCAGAACAAGCTGCACAAGTCACTGCTACGTAAATTGAAAAGAAAAAAAACTGCCAAATACAAGGAACCCTCGACAGCTTTCGTTCATTCGTATACCAGTCCTCTTCACAACAACCGAGCTAATTTAGGTAGCGCCAAAGAGAAAAAAAATGTTCACACAAAGAACTGTCACCAGCAGTCTATATCTCAAGAGGGTTGTTGTAGCTAACGTTAGCCGACAGCCATTCAACTGACGATAATAACTCACCCTGTTCCTACAACACTAACCCCCATGCTAATGTATACTATGCGTTTAGTCGCAGTTGGTTCCTGCACAAGTGTCGAATCGGAGGGGGAAAACAGTACAATACGTTAAAACACTGCGTCAACAAAGAAATGTGAACTGAAGCTGCTAATCAACTGAAGTAGCCGTTCTTGGCTGGCCTGGCTGACGTCCTCCACTTTGTTCGAGCTCAGTGAAAAAAAACCTACAAGGAGGAACTTCCCACAACGGAGGTCTGACTGAACGCTTGCTCACAGCAGCTGCTATCGATGGCGTACTAAAGTATCACAAACTGAGCTAGCCGTACACCCATTAATGAAAAACTGTTTACACAATTAACGTCATGTGACAACATTCAGCTGTGAATTACTTTTATTAGAGCCAGCGAGCTAACGAAGGTTAGCCAGCCGTTTCTTGGACTACTCTCAACGATAAATCCAGTGCAACGATCCGATGAACAAAATGGTTGTGACTCTGAGGACTTTTCCCTTGTCGTATCCGTTGTTTTCTTACCTTTAGCTTCTGGAAGTGCTGCTGCTGCACTTGCTTTTGTGTTATAACGTAAGGTTTGTCTTGAATTTGGTTTATTTGCTTCGCGGTGCTGTGTGCCTGAATCTTCGCCATTATCCTGGCGACAGGAGGCTTGAGAGCCGCGACCACAACTTAAGAAGGAAGCTTCGATGTTTCCTCCAGTTGTTGGCTATCCGACAAACCTTGCTCTCGATCGGGAAGCCAGCCTGCCAGCAAGCAACCCTACTTTGCCAAGCTGGGCAGTCTCGGCACAGAGGCAAAAGGACGGGAAATCCAGCAGAGTGGAGGGTGATGACAGACAAGCTGCTACCCGATGTGACTTTGACAAAACATCGCCATCGAATTAAACGAGTGGAGACGTAAAGCGTCGGGGGAAAAAAAGCTCAGAGACAATGGTTACCGTTTAACGTATTTAAAATAACTATCTACTGTCTCTTTAAATTCGGCGGCAGCGGTCTATCTTGGCGTCCGGAAGCCAGAGTAGAGTGAAAAATAGGAGGAAAAAAAAGAATGAAAAATTGAGCTGCGCAGGCGCAACGATGGGAGGAGCTGGGTTCACAAGAATCATATTGCTCCACTCCCACTTCACTGCTACAAAGGGACAATGTTGCTTAGTGCTGAACAACAGCCACATATTTAAACACCGTGCCCGCATTTCAACAATGGACGGAGATCTGACTGTAAGGCAGACCAATAGTGGTCTACTGATAGACGCCTTATTCAAGAAATTCTCTACGGATATTCATCTTGTTTTCATAGGCAAGTAAGGACAGTTTTGTGCAAGTAGGTTGTATTCTTATACAATCTGGTTAAAGAAGACCGGAATACATATTTTAATTAAAAAATATATTTATTAATGACTGAAATTCATATTATGAAACATGATCATCATAACATACAAGACAAGAAAAGGAGTAATTTAGTAATAGTTTGAGCATTTTCTAGTACAGTGTAGTCATATTGTCACTGGAAGGTGCTGAAAGAATCTTTTTTTTTTTTTTTTTTAAACTAGGAGGCTTTGGCAGCGAGTTTCCACCTTTGAAGCCACTGCTGGAAAGTCAGTCCTCCTTTACTGACCTCAGGCATGACATGCTGGGCTGGTTTTTCCCACCTACAAACAAAATCATTGAACATACAAAACAGAAATCGTTTGAATAAAATAAACCATTGTGGCATTAAGATGCACAGAGAAATATGACTTATTGTCACAACCACTCATCCTGAAACCAAAAAAAGTTTGCGCAAACATTCCTTCCAACCCTGTTGCATGCGCACAAAAAACAGCAGAAATTACAATATGTGAAAGGCAAAGAAAGAAATTTGCAGAAAAGAAGCAACAGTTATTCAGAAAAAGCTGTTTGAGTAATAACCTCTCAGATTCACTTTCATTTTAACTTGCTCCGTGTGGTTAGGGTAACCATCACTTACTTAATACTCCATTGTGCAGTGATGCTGCATCATGGGATTATTCTGTTAATAATATTATTATTAACATTATGACAGGACATCCACATTGTGTCTCACCAGTAAGAGATGGCAGTCTTAACTTGGTCTCCGTAAGAAAGGCCCTGTGCACAGCGGTGGGTGAGAGATCTGGCTCTTGGTAGCAAAGACTTCAGAAGCTTCTGATCCTCCTTCTTGATTTTAGCCAGCAGAGCTACAAAGTGTAACGTAGACCAACAGAAGCTTTATTGATACAAAAACTGTTTGTAATCCGACAAACATTTTTACTTATTCAAGCATCAAGCTTGTCATAATAACCACACTTCTTGTTTTCTGTTTTAACCGAGATAAAAATGTTTCTTTGTTGAGCTCTTCTGAATACCTTTTTGATCAGATGCATGCAGCTGTTCTGCTTCCTTCTGAACTTTCTGCTGAGTGACTGAGTAAAGTTGCAGTAACTGAGAGAGAAAACGCAACTCAAGTTGTTGGGACCGTGACTGAGACCACAGCTCCTCTGGAGCCTGAAACATAATCAAAAATAATTTGTGTCAAGTCCGCAGAAGTAAAGCCAGAAAATAAAGTTTTATTGAAAAGACCCACAGTTAGCAAAAAAAAAAAAAAAACACACACACACAACAAATGAAAGATTGCAGATATCTGTACGAAGACAGCCACATCCTCATAAATGAGGTTGCTAGTCTTGTGGGCATTATCTCATCTACTTTTAATGATGAGAATGTGATCAAGTGATGACAGTATGCAGCATCAAAACCCTCTTGGGCATCTTCAAGACCCTGTTAAGACTGGACATTAAAATGCATCCTAAGAAATCTGATCACAAGTGGCCAAAGCTAATGTAAGGTTTGAAAAAATTCCAAGACAAATTAATTTTTGATCACTCAGGATGTATTCGAAGGTAGTCTGAGACCCTCATGTCTACATTCTGTTTGTAATGTGAACATGAAAGCATCCTGGGACAGATTCAGGGAGCACCTACCGGAAACTAAAACCAATAACTGAGGCAACAACTCAATTGATTCTGTGAAAGCTCTTTATCACTCGATTTCTTCACATCAATGGCACATCTTTCCAAGTATTGTATCCAGCATAATTAGTATTGTACATATTTTTTGCTGAATTAAGTCTGGTTAAAAGAAAAAAAGGAGACAGATTCTCTTTGTCTTATTAGTTCCAGATTACCCCCTTTTTTCTTTGCGAGTTATGTCTGGTTATTTCCAGCCGAGACATCTGGTGTTTAAAAGTAACAATGTGTTTGGTATTTTTTTTAAAGCAGAAACGGTGTGCATATTTATTTGCATATAGAGCAGGAAGGTCGGATCCGATCACTTAAGACATATATGAGAAAACCTTTTAACACCAGGTATGAACATATGCATAATCCACGTGTTGGACATTTGTGGATTTTTAAGGATGATGTTAATGCAAGGTCTGAACAGGGTCTAAAAGCCTTTGCTAGCACTACTTTTGTAGTTAAGTTGTTCAAAAAGCATTGTAAACAAGAAAGCTCTTACAGACACTAAAAAGAATCTTGATGAGTGATATAACTTAACTTTAAGATGCAGTGACATCTCCTATGAAGCATCTAAAGATACTAAGACTATGTCAGTATGTCAGTAGGGAATTATAAGTGTGCATCCAGAACAGTATAACATATTGCGAACTGTTTAATGAGCAGAATGCCACTGATGTGTGTCCACGATATCAATTGCTGCTTTGAGAACATTGGGAAATTTCAGACCATTTGTGAAGACTCAGAGAAAAACCTATGAACTTTAAGGTAAATAATTACTGCAAAACAAATCCAGCACACTTAAAGACTGACCCAAAACATTTGAAAAAACTAAGTAAACCAAAGACAATGTTACTAATATTCTTATTATTACAACAACAGGCAATATAAACCATATTAGCCCGTGTTTTCCCTCCAAAGTGATGCAGCAATTTACTGCACTTCATAAATATTAATGACCGTTTATGGTGTTTATATTTTTAGCAATATTAAGACATTTTAGTTTTTTCCTGCATTATTAATGAACTCAAGGATCATTTACTACTATGTGACTTAAAACAAATACGCCTGGCCAGAGGACAAGGAAGAACTTTGTTTTGTTGCCTTTTCTCTCATTTTGTAAAAACAGACTCCACAAAAGTGCTTGCCAACGCTCACCCTGTACAGAGGAAATGCCAGACTCTGACACAAGTTGCTGAAGCTCGGAGACTGCAAGCGATGGATGGAGAGCCACGAAGCAGGGACTCTTTGCAGTCTTAAACAACAGGAGAAAAATTACAACTTTTCATCTTTTAGCAGTTACCATCACTTGACAAAGACAATAAATAAAAGGTATACTACTACAGATGTACAATGGATTGACGCAGTACAAAGGAACTCTTGACATTTGGATTTCAGAAGTCCACCTGTAAGCATGGAGGGTGAGCTTTTTTTTTTTTAAAGGTTAAGTTGGTTTTACTACTCTCTCCAAGACTTACTCTCGTTTAGTCTCTGTGCCCAATCACTCCCTTGTTCTCTCATCCATCATGACTTTCTTGAGTCTCTTAGCTGCTTCTGCCATGATGTCTACTATAGCTTTGAACTACATTTATCATAGTTGAAGTGTGACATAGAGCCATAAAGCAATACACAGTTGTCACAAAGACAACAGGGATGGGAACCAAAGTTACTTTGGGTGATTTTTGCTGACAGAAAGGATGAGACACTACAGGAATTAGATGACATTTCCTATAACTACTCCAATAATCTTAAATTAAATTGAAACTGGTGTTTAATTTAAATGCCAAATATGCTTTTTATTAGTGTAAAGTGTCTATCTTCATAGATTTTCAGTTTGGGTACTTATTCAGGAACCCTTTCAAGTTAACTTTATCTACATTCTTTTATTTTTTAATTGCTGGGATTTCTCCTCTTCTGCTCTCAAGAAACATGTTCTCACCCATCCACGGTCCTGCGGTCCAGAGAAATAAACGAAATTGCTCCAAACTGTTTGGTCTCCTTAGAAATTGAGTTTCGCAGATTGCTGGCTGCTGAGGTGACATCTTTAAACTGTGGCACAACATCTCCCATGATAAATTCCTGCAGCTGAAGTAATACAGAATAATTAAATTGCTTTGAAGAAAACAAAACAACAAAAACAACAAATAAAAACAACCTGTAAGGGTAGGAGAAAAGAAAGCAAGCAAGAAAGAAAAAGCACCTCATGTCAACCTTTTTTTAAATCTCTCCATAAACATAAAACATTACATTCAGACCTCTCTTTGAAGATGAAGCAGCTGTGTCTTTGCTGTCGAGTTTCCTTTAATCAGACCTCTTATCTGCTCCTGCCGAAGAGCCTGCCGCAACAATCAAGTACAACATGTTAATAGCATAAGTGATGTTTTTACGGGCATTTTTCTCCTTTTGTTCAATTTATAAAATACAAAAGAAGCATTTAAAATCAAAAATCAACACTTGGGGTAACCTCCCTTTGGTCTTTGAAATAGCATTAATGCTTCTAGGCATACTTGCACACTACCTTTTGAACACTGCTTCAGTTTGTGAACTTGACAGGTTTGTCCAAAAATCCTACCAACTACAGATCTTCAGTGGATGTAGACTTCCTCAATTTTTTCTTGTAATTTCAGACAGACTTGAACATGCTGAGCTCAGAGCTCTGTGATTAAAAAAAGAAAGAGAAAAAAACAAACAAACAAAACAACAACTTTTCATTCCTCTTACCACTAATTCTCTGAACTCGAGAATGCTCTGCCACTGGCTCCGAAGATTTCTTAGCACCTCTTGACGGCTTCTGACGTGCTGATCGAGTTTGATACAGCAGTCTCTGAAATGATCACGGACTGCTGCCTGCATCACACACTGTAGTTCCACCTCAAGTGCAGACCTTAAAATAGTCAAAAATTGTAAAAAAAAAAAAAAAAAAAGCGAGGCAAATAAAAGACAGTTTTTTGTTGGTCTTTTTTTGCAATTAAAATTAATCTCCATCATGTAAGTCATTTTAGAAAAGTTATAGAAACAGCACAAATTTAACAAAAAAAAGTAATATTCATGGAAATTCTGATTAACTGATTCCCATCCTTGCAGAATTATTCTGATTTGTTTTATTTAATGAATCCACTAATAAGGTATTATCAAACAACACTCTAAGTATTCTCTGAATCATCATAGTAATATGTCTAAATAAAAACCCGGGATGCAAGTTAAAACTTACAGTGCTATGGTGTCATTGTGGAGCTCATCAGCAACAGCAGACACCTCCTGCTCAGCCTCCTTCCTACGGGTCTCCAACTGATTTTTGAGCTGCTGGACTCTGGAGCGAGTTTGGGCCAACTCCACCAAACTTTGTTGCACCTCTTCCCAAGCAGCCTTGAACAATAGCACACAAACAGTTCCATCAGAAAAAATATAAATAAAAAAATTACAAATGGCAAAAAAAAAAAAAAGATATTAATATCTCCTATGAACTTTGAATACTGTGAACACTGAAAATGAGTGAACCCGTAGCACCTCCAAGAGGGTTTTAACAGGAGGTAAGTCATTATCCTCCTCTGCTGAGATATCCAGTAGGTGATTGCTTTCATATCTGAACCTGCAAGGAGCATGTAAGCATGAACTCTGTCATTAAACAGTCTAACATGACATGAAAAGAACATCTCCAAAGGATGTGGAGGTTTCCATACCACAGAGCTGTCACATCCTTCGTCACATCCAGAGAAGCTACTTTCTCCTCTAATTCCTTCTGCTCTCCTGAAGCTAAATACTGCAGTACTGAAAGGATATGGTTTGGAGGGTAACTGCCCAACACTTTCTAATGAAGCAACAAGAAAGAGCGTCAACTACAGATCAATCTATACACAAGTTCAAAAACATTTAGAAAGACCTCATTAAAAAAATAAACCAACCTCAGCAGTACTCAGCCAGTACTGAAAGACAGCAGTCCTCTGTTCACGGGTCATACTTGGAGGAGAAGAAAAAAAAAAATGCAATGAATAACTAAAAATTTAAACTACATTTCAAAACTTAAAAAAAGAAAAAAAAACACAAAGTAAATCTTTTAAAACGTGTATCCTTTGTAGCCCTTACTGTTTGGTTGTAGAGTGATGCATTTTTAGTTCACTCTCTTGTAAAGACTGATAGAAGTGAATCCTGTCTTCACACAGCTCTCTCAACTCACGCTGCCAGATGAAACAAAAGATAAAATGCATACTTTCTGCAGCTTAGGTAACTTGGACAGCATTTAATTTCATGTTCATGTTAATATGTACAATTCTTACCCTCTGAGTTTATTTTGAATGTTATCAGGAAATTACCAAATGAATGGAGTGATATTTAATGTAACAGTATCTTTCTGATTAAGAGCAATCATAAATTCAGGTCAGTAATATGCAGAGCAGATTTAGGTAGCTCTTACCAGAACTTGTGCTTCTGTTGCTGCCTTGGACTTGAGACTGTCGCCACTTTTGCTGCTGGAGGGCTCGCCATCATAAAGTACTTCAACCTCAGCCTTCCTGCATTACACCCCCAGAAATGTGGAGAAAAAAACAGAAGTATATAATACATAATTTATGCCAGATGTATAAAATAACTCCATTTTATTTAATTTACGCTTTTGTCTTACCTCGCAGTCTGTTCCAGCTCCTGGCAGTGGCCACTGATTTTCTGCATGTCATCAGAAAGAAGCTTACGGCCTAAGATGCAATGCTCTCTGAAGGCCTGAAGGAGCAGTTCTCGATGCTGGCTATCATCCACTTGGGCCCAAATATGACTGATAGATCGCTCTGTGTAATAGTGGAAGTACATCGGAACACAAAACTAATTAAAAATGGTAATATGCTGTATTTCCACCATTGACTCGACAGCAACAGATAAACTAAGTTGAACAAAAAATATGAATAATCATATAATTAATAATAATATGTCAGGATTCTGTAAAATATTTTTAGGGTGAAGGAATTTGTCATAGAACTGAAATAAAATAGTTTTAATTCTATTTTCTTAACTATTCTCTCCACTTACAGTATTTGTGAATTTCTTTATTTGACCATACATAAAAAACCTAAATTGTCACACTGGGACATTTGTTGTTTTTTCTTAACTAATCAGAGCATTTCTAAGTCAGCATCAACAAACAGTAGTCAAGACACAACCACCTGTCAATGATTTAAAAAGTAAACTGTGATAAATCACCAATAACGCCGAGCTTACACAACTTGAGATGGACTAACCTTGGGCAGCCAGCTGTTCCTCTGAACCACTGATCTGAGAGTCCAGATTACTGATCTCAGATCTCAGCTGCTCCATCTTCATTAGAATCTCTCTCCGCTTTGAGGCTTCACTTTGACTTTCGGCCTGCTTCATCTTTGTAAGGAAACACAGCAAACATCTAGCATTTTTATCCACTTGGCTGGATATAATTAATTACAACAATCAGGGAGAAAATACGTTTTTGCCTACCTCTTTGTCTTGAAGTACTTTGTACCTAGGACATCATGATGTACGGAAAATTAGGAATTAAAACCATGAATAAAACACACATTAATAAGACAGCAACAGCAAGAGTGTTAAGATTTTCATAGAACATTGCTGGAAAACCCAAAAAATGCATATAATGTAATGGCAGTGCTGGTATGGGTCTAAATTATTGTGATTAGAATATTTAAAATAAAGATTTGACTGTTTCTTGGGGGAAGATACAATATTTCTTTTGCTTAAGTGAAGGACCTTAATAGAAATTAAAATAAAAGTGTAATATCCCATTTTCTTGTAAAAAAAAAAAAGAAAAAGCTTTTTATCTTTAAAATTGTTATTCAAAACCAAACAAAAAATATATATACCATTGAAGATTGCCACGCATGATCCTCACGTTCCTGGAAAAACAGAGAAAGCGTTAGATTAATATATTTGCTCTCTGCCTTTAGAGGGTGCAGATAGTTTGTCTCTGAAAACAAGCCTTTCACCAGCAGTCACGCTTTAAGACAGACAAATAGAGATTCTCGGCGACTTTTTAAGACAGCAGAAGAACTGTTATACTACGGCCAAAACTAATAAATTAGATTGGGGAAAAAAAAGCAAGACTAACCTCTGTTGAAAAACATGTTGAATTACATATTTCCATATTGACTTCCCAGTCCCAACACACAGCCTGGAAAACATCAACAACATCAGCTCAAGGCTGCAGTATAGCATGACACAATGAAGATGACTAGGTTTACAACTTAGAACAGCAATTAATTATTCACCCACGTTTTAAAGTAGCTGTCATTAGGTAGGCTGTCTCGCGGCAGACTAAATTCCTCTGTCGCCCATCGTTTTAACTCCTTCACAAGATTTCTATCCGCCATCCCGATAGAAAACAACTGGAATCAAGCTAGCTACAGGTAGCGACAAAGCGGGACAAAACCGCTGTCAACCAGCGAATTTCGATCGAGTCCTAAACCAAATTTGGAAGATTTCAACCATTTAATTTATTTTTGTTCTTGCGCGATGCGCATATTTGTGATATACCAAATATATCCCTGGAGTAGTCACGCCTCTCTAACTGACTCTAACTCAAATTCTCCTATTTTCAAGTTCCCGCCCGCTCACAGTACTTCCGGTAAACATTTTCCGTTGTTGAGAAGAGACAGCGCCTCCACTGGCTGAATCTGTACTGTTGTCATGGAAACGTACAGGAAGGAAGCGGTTTCAATAATAGATATCATTCAGTAATTATAGATATGAAGAAAAAAAAACCCTTCTTTTTACTTCAAATTGTTTTGCAATAATACTTATACATAACTCTAAAAATTAAAAAATAAATAAATAAATGAATGACTTTGATAAATATGCAATCCCATGCTGTCCCACTTAACAACCTGAACGAACCTAACCATAATTTTGGGTCGCTATGTTCAAACACACAATTAAATTAGGCACAAAAAGTAAGGAAATGTGTCTTTGGTAGATTTTTTTTCTTTATTTGTAACTATGCTTCTTGGCAATGAATCTTATGCCATTGGAAAGCCTGAGTATTTCTCTTTTAAATGGTGCCAGATTTGTAAGGAACATACATGTGGGATCTATCAGAGCTGAGTGTGTGGGTGGTGCCCATGAACGAGACATATCTTCTCTGCTCATGCCAAACAGCTTTTTCTTATTTTGCTGTTGCTACTGACTGCTACTTTTAGTATCCCTAGGTATCCCCATCAAATTCTTCCAGAACATGTGGAGGAACATTATGTTCAGTGATAAGTCCAGATTCTGCCATACGGCACCTGGATCGTAGGGTCAAAGTGTGGAGAAGATGCAGAGAGCACTTTGGTTATTGCTGCACTGATAGAGTTGGAGGCAGTGTAATGGTGTGGGATCGCATCTCTCTCACTGCGAAAAAAAAAAAAAAAAAAAAAAATCAACCAACGTCATCATTGGAGAGGATCTCAATGCAGAGAGATATCGAGATGAAATTCTGCGACCAGTGGTAATCCCATATCTCAATCTTCAGTAAAGCAGAGTGTGCCGGCCCATTTGCTGTGCACACAGCATTGTATTTGTCTCAATAGATAGCACAAAAGGTAGCAAAACAAGGTAGTGAAATTTAGACTTAGATCTTCAACATGCCCCTGTAATTTTGATTTGGAATGAAAGTAACACAAACCATTTGGGACAAGTGACATCAGTTCATACTTATCAGCGCATGAAGAGGAGTTAAAGCAAACTTTCAGGTTGTTTCATGGAAATCTGACAAAAAGTGATGCATCAGATAGCACAACTAATAAAAATCCGCCAAGAAACTCCACTATGTGATATTTCAGAATCTGTTGAACAGCAAAGATTCATTGTAAAGATATGACAAAGGTAGTTGGAAAATCGTATGGAAAAATCTGGTTGAAAAAAAAAAAGAGAAGAAAATTTTTTGTGTCCTTCCTAAGCATAAACAGTTATGCTTAGGAAGGACGTTTTGGAGATCAAAATTTCTTGATCTTGATAACCTCCTTACACATGCTTAGGCATGTAATTGAGATGACTTATAAATTTCTCTTGACAGTTTCAATCACTGAGGTTGCATGCTAGAAAAGCTTCTCATACTACTTTTTAAAACGTAGGCTATGAAGCTCACTGATTCATGAACACTTAGGGGCAATCACGCTGATGCGCACAGTGAAGGAAATCCCCTTGTCTATTGACAATGATATAGTTATAAAGTTGCAGAAACCAGTGTACTTCTTAGCTGGCTGCTGATGCTTCATGGAAGCTGTTGGAAATGTTTTGTTTGTTTTATTAATGTGGTTTTTAAAAATGTATCCATAAATTAAATGTTGATGGTAGGGAGTGCCCCTTTGAAAAGCATTGGTCTCCCATAACAAATCTTTTGACATGTTTTACATTTATTTGCCCTAATTTCAATATAAGCTAATGTTAGTATAGAATCCTTTAATTGTTTGGTTTTATTGAAGGTTCTCTGGTCAAAAAAATAAACTCAGTTCAATTCAGTTACACAAAAGAAATTGGAAGTCTGTTGTAGATTGCACTTTTTAAATCAGCTCCATGTAAAATAAGTTCTATTCTGAGTTTGTTGTCGTGTCAAGGTTTCAAACATAGAGGGCGCAATAGATCCACTTTCAAATCTGCACACAGTCGAAGAGATGCAATAATACTGTATGTCTTGAACTGGGGAAGGTTAAAGTGCAATAAGTAATATAATTATTTTTATTATGCCATAAAATTAAAACAAGTTATTGCATTTAAGAATTTTTTTAATGGCTTCACGGCAAATGTTTTAACAGGCCCTTATAGCTGAAAAGCACAGAGACCCTAATCTGCAAAACAAAAATAAAAGAAAACACAAACATCTATCCATTATCTAATGTATGTAGGGTCACCGGGATCTGCTGTAGTCTATCCCAGCTCTCTTTGGGTTAAGGGCAGGGGTACACCCTGGATAGGTCACCAGTCCATCGCAGGGCCACCTATAGACCATGCACACCCACGATCACTCCTCTGGGCAAATTAGAACCACCAATTATCCTGACATGCATGTCTTTGGACTGTGGGAGGAAGCCAGAGTACCCGGAGGAAACCCACACAAGCAGGTGGAGAACATGGAAACTCCACACAGAAAGGCTCCTGCCGAGCTTCGAACCAGGAGCCTTCTTGCTGTGAGGCAACAGTGCTAACCTCCAAGCCACCATGCTGCCAAAAAACGCAACCATCTTAGATGCAAAGTATTTTGCCTCTCAAGATAAGTAAATATATTTTAATTGAGTCAATTATCAAGGGACTTGCAAACCATGCTTGACTTGATGATGCTGTCCTCAAATTACAGCTCTGCTGACCAGTGCTATCCAGTAATATGGTACCAGAAGAGGGCATTCCTGCACGATGAAAAGATTCAAAGACACAGCACAAGTCCACTGATTTTTCTGAAACTTTTTTTAAAATTAAAAATGCGTGCATTTACGTCTTTCCAATCACTGAGTAACCATAGTTTAATTACATTTTTTCGTCAGTAACTGTATT
Organism: Hirundichthys speculiger; assembly: GCA_018398805.1. Taxonomy (NCBI): domain Eukaryota; kingdom Metazoa; phylum Chordata; class Actinopteri; order Beloniformes; family Exocoetidae; genus Hirundichthys; species Hirundichthys speculiger. The sequence continues at coordinate 3,401,077 of JAGFBZ010000961.1, read as the reverse complement.
GGATTGCAGTTCTGTTTATCCAGCAGTGCCTTTTTTCTTTCTTTCTTTTTTTTTTTTTTTGAACCTGCAAAAGTCTGAAGTGAGTCTAAATGAATTTGTCTGAACCAATGGTATTACCGCCTATACTTTGCTTGAAAACTGAGAAACATATTTGTGTTACCATCCATGCAACACAGAGTTTCTGTAACAAACGCACATGCGCTTCACTGATTCTATGAAGTGAAATTTAAGCATAGTCCTAAGAGAAGCAACTAAAATTAAACAACTACAGAAGGAACACATTCCTTTGTGGCTTTTAATGTAATGTGTTACTAAAGGTTGATGCTTCTGTCAGTGGGATTAAGTTCAGTCACTGCACTGAACATTTTGGGTTCATTATTGGTTACAAATCCTCCTAAAAAGAGACTAGCAACACCACTGTTGCTCTGAGAAAAACCCTGCACATGTACAATGAAATATTTGATAATCTAATCAAATGCGAAGCCTGGTTGTGGTTTATCACAGTTATGGTGTATTTTTAGATCTCCTCTCCTGCTCTAGATAATATTTTTTGCTGGATTACACCTCAGTAATGTATGTGTGTAAGTGTGTGTATGAAGTGACTATTTTGAGCTTGCTCAAACATTACTGCTCCTTTCTTTATGAAATGAAATGTACAGCTAATGACCATGTAGCATTAAGAAAAGACTGAGAACTGTGCCTTTAATGGTGGCAATTGTAGTGATAATAATCACACGCTGAGCACACTGAGGGCCCCCCTGTGAACTTCACTGTGTGTTTTCTGGTGAGTGAGCCTATAGAAATGTACCACATCGGACACACAACATAGTTCTACAAGTGTGAAGGAAGCATAACCCCCTCCACACACACACACACACACACACACACACACTCTCTCTCCCTCTCTAGCTGTCTCTCCCTTACAGACACACCCATATAACACTGGCGCCAACAGCCAAATCCCCCCCCTCCACCCCCCACCCCTTAACTGACCTCTAATTATGTCATGCGAAAAAGCTGTGTCCCATTGAAAAGCTCTCTTAATCAAACCCAATTAATTCCGCTCTTTTCCCTTATTATCCTTAGCAAGGAACGCGTCTTTCCAATAAGACTGTTAACTCCAGCCGTGGCCCTTTCAGATCTACTGAAGTGCGGGAGCAAAATAATAGAGTCCACAATTAATCAATTAGTCATTAGAGACTCGGTTGTTCCTAATAAACACAGTTAATGTCGCCGAGGTCAGTTAGAGCTTCGTCGGATGTTCTTTCTGCTTGTGATTCAGTCAACAAATTGTGTCCACTGGCATCTTTAATGACGCAGTGTTTACAATAAGACCATAGAGAAAAGCACGTAGGAGCTGATAATCTTCTTGATTTTAAACTGTTCTTGGTAACTGAGAATTTTGCCAAGTCAATGACTTTGTGTAATTTTCTTTCACGGGATGAGTCAGATCACAGATCTTTATAAGCAGACTTTTTTTTTTTTTTTTTTTAAATGTGTGACAATTTTAAATCTGTCACGGTATAAGAAAACTCACCGTATAGAAGAAGTTAAAGTATTCCCAATGAATCGTCTGGCAGAATTTTCTTGAGTAAAAACTGCAATGGTGTTGTTATTTATTTATTTTTTAAGCCAATAAAGAGTGACTGCAAGGCAATGATGCAACCCCAAACCATGATGCTCTTTCCACCATGTTTCACACAGGGCAATTACTTATATTCAGTGTTTATATTGATATTAACAGTACATAATTTGTGTAATTTCGTATTAGTACAAGTTCCCCTTCAATTTGTCTTATTGTGGGTTGACAAACAGTCAACGGTCAAGTCAACAAATATATCTGAAGTTCTTTCCAGTAGATACATTTCTGTTGTTATTATTCTAAAATTATACTAAAGCATACTTTACACTAGTCAGTCTGTCTTAAAATAAGTACACTGAGTACATTAACTATCTCTAACAGGATGCATGCCTTTATTTATAGGGAAGGACACCTGTATATTAGGTTCTAAGTCAATTACAAAGAGGCTAAAAGTCAGAAGGTCCTAAACCCTTGATAATCTATAGAGGTACTGTAGAACAAAGGGTGCAGGATGGAAAAAAGAACCAGATGCAATCACTCACTGTTTTCTGTTTTATTTTAAATCATGCCTATTTTTTTCCATTTCCACTTTACCATATCAGACTGGGATGAGCACCTTTTCACCATTACTCTTTCTTTATGAATGCCAGTTTGTGTACAGGGAGGAGCAAACAGGGTTTTTGTGTGGTTGTAACACATATGTCTCTGGCTCTCTGCATGTTTTCAAGATCAAGAATTCTTATGTCTCTGCATATGTGCTCAGCGTCTTCCATGCAGGTGTATATCATATGGAAGATACAAGGTTTTAACGGGCCATGTTTAATCAGTGAACAAGTTGTTCTAGTGTTTTTAGCATGTTTAGACTTATGCTTTTTATGTCCTGTTGAAATATATGATGGTGAGATTGATTTTCTGTAAAATCCAAAAAATCAAGTTGTGTTTCGAGGAACATGAATGTACTTTTATGGTGTACAACATCAGTGCTGTGAGAATTGAACAGAAATATTAATGCTCCCTGTCAGACTTATCTCTCATTTTGTTCAACTTAACTCTGATAGTTTTTTAGAAGGAATAATCATTTTTGTGGGGCTTCAGAGTGCAGAAAATTGTGATAAAAGTCACATTTGTCTGAATTTGAAATGTTATGCATTATGCACCTGTATAGTGGACAATAACTTTCCATTAGAACAGTTTTTCATGTTGCTATGCTGCTCTTTTCCATGCTTTTCTTTGTGCCACTCAGCCCGGCTCAACGCATGCCTACCCTGGCCCCCGGCTGTGACTGTAGCCACAGCCCAGCCCTAGCTGAGCAGTGCCAAGCTGTCCAGCATATAGTTAGTGTCCAAGCAGACCCAGCTCGGCCCGGCCCATCCCGGGTACTAATCCCCGGGCTGTCAGAGGACCCCACTCTGAACTCATCCTGCAACACAGGAAAATGCTCTAATTGGGGGATTTTCTACATCATTAAGCCTGATGAGCAGCCACCCCACCCACCCTCCCCTCATCTCTCTTCCTCTCTGCTCTCCTCCTGTCTCTGTATGTTTCTTTTAGACTCCCACACTTTTCTTCAACTTAATCCATTGTTAATATTTTCACTTTGTCCTTTCTTCCACTGTATTCCTGAAATTCTCTGTTGTTTTCATCCTCTCTCTCCATCATTAACCGTGCGCTTATTCTATAAAATCAATCCTGTCTCAAAGACTGCGCTTGGAGCATTTTCCCCTGTTAAGAAAAACAAGTAAACCTGCTGTGAACTGCATGTTACACATTAGAATTTACTAAATTTATTCTAACTTAATTTCCTTGAAAGTCAATAAATGGCAGCCCACGGTTTTAACAGTATTTTCTCATAATATTGACACATGAGCGTGTTAAAGACAATAACAACAGCTATATTATCATATTTGTGATGAAATAAGCAGTACAGGGTTGATACGTTGTTTTATGCTGATTAATTTGTAATATGCTTTTTGGGTTCAATCTTTTTTAACTTTTGAAAATCACGCAACTTTTAATTGAATTATTTCTATGCTCCGTTCAAAACATTTTGAAAGTTAAAAATTAAATGCTTAAAATCTTTCAGTAAATATTTCTTAGAAAACCAGATGCTGAGCTATGCAACCTGCTTGAGAGTCACAAGCCAACCACACAGAATCACTGCAAGAGCCGGCACTAATCACTTTACAGCATGTCAAAAATCATGCAAACATTGCCTTTTAGCATCCACCAGCTTATCCATATGGCCCTCAAAATAATGTCTTTTCAGGTCTCCATCTGTCCATGAAAGTGATTCACACGCTGAGGAGGCTAGTGAGCACAGCGGCACCGGTCCCTTTGAGAACATGTGTTGCAGCGGCTCACTCTGCCGACAGGCCTGCCTGTGTGGGGGCAATTAGGGAGCCAGACCCTGCGCTCGGAGGCCCCCCTAGGAAGCTCTGATTGATTGGAGTCTCATCTTCCTAACAGGCTGGCACCCTGCCACCAAAACTACAGAACAGCAGAAATCTCTGGGAGGGGTAATAAAAAGAAAGGGCTCTTACATGACAGAGGGAGAGAAGGAACACAAGCGCTCGCTGAAAAGAAAGAATGTCTCTGCCCATGTATGTCAGATGATAACGATTATACTGTAGTAATCTTGGATTGCTCTTTCGCCTTAGTGAGGTTAAAAAGAAAAAAAAAAACTGTGTGGGAATGAGTGCAAGGGGCAACATGAAAGCTCTGCAGTTAGGCAGTGAAGATAAACATTTCTATGAAACTATATTTATTTTTTTGTGGATCTTAGTTCTTTCCAGAATGTGAACATCAGTGATCCAGACAAAAATCAAAAAGAAATAAAACAATATCACCAAGATGGACATTATCAGGACTTGTAAGACAGAATCCTGAGCATTTTCACATAGAAAAAAAAAGAATCCCCAAAACAAATCTGAAACTGTTCTAGTGCAAATTTGTCCATTGTCTGACCTTTGGCTTACCATTGTCCAAAATCACATTTATTTTGCATTCTAAAGAAGTTTTTAATGTGCAAGGTAATTCTCGGTTTCTGTATGGCATCTAAAAAATATCACTAACCAACAACACTGAAAAACTACATGTGAACTGATGATGTACAGCCTCGGTAGGACTATTTTCCTTCTTTGAGCAGAGCGAATTTTTAAAATGAACAAGAAATGACTGAAATTATTCATATGGACAGTAGCAAAAGCAGCAGCTGTTCTTGTTTCTGTTTGACATCATATAACTACATGAACAGGAAGTGAGAAGGAAACCGACTCTTTTTTTAAAAGACAAAAACACAAAAAAATAAACAGGATTCTGAAATTGCACTTTAAATGGACGGACCTGTTCATGTTCAAATAAAGTTTACCATATGGCATTGGCCTGCACATTTTCAGTTTTGAGAGATGTGAAAATATTGCATGGCCATATTTGATAATGGGTTTAAGCCCAATCATCTCTACCTTTAAGACAATTAATGCTCAGGTCTGTAACAGATGGTTAGAGAGCAATACTGACTACAGCTTGAATCTGCAGTTAAAATCCATGTTCCTTTTTGTTTGATCAAGGAAAAAAAAAAAAAAAAACTCCGCACAAAATGGACCTATTTAGTACAGCCTGGGACCGTTTCTCCCCCTTTAGTTTTAGACAAAGACGATACACTTGGATCAATTGTGCTGAACAAAGACTAAACTATGTGGGGTGACGCATCACACAGGGCTCTTTCTGCTGCCCCTCACGAACACGCAGCACCCCTGCACTGAGTTGCCAACAGGTTTTCTCCTGTAGCGTCTATTCAAACAAAAAAAGAGAGTTAATCAGCTGGCTTGTATGTTTTCTTCCTGCCCTCGTTCTTTAAAGCATTTCAGCACAAGTCTGAAAAAAATTCTATTTGTGCTGGATTATTTTTGGCATTTTCTCAGCTCTAGTTCACAAAAGTGCTACCACAACTGGGTAACTAGACTAAGGGCTTGACTCGATAAACTTGGTAGAAAATAGTACCATAGTAGTACCTACAACTAAAGAAAATATGGACAGTTTTCTTCAGCTGAGCAGAAAAATGGCTATAAAGATATTGTTTCAGAAAGATATGAATTCAGATGTAATAGCTTTTTGGGTGCGAGATGTGATGGAACAAACAATCACTGAGAGGACATTTTGCTTTTATAACACATGTAATACCCACAAATTGGAGGGAGAACAGATATCTGATAGTTGGCAGTTTAAAATGACAACATGTAACCACACTTTTATGTTTTTGAGCTGGGGAAAAAAAAAAAAAAAAAAAAAAAAAGTCCTCAAAAAGTTCAGAATTTTCACAGTTCAAACTCATAGACGTTTTTTTAGCATCTCCCTTTCCCAGTGTTTTTCACACGGACAGCCAGGTGTGTTCGTCACATGGCTTGCCAGGTCTTGTCCATAGACTGGATGTGTTCCTTGGCTTTCATTCTCAGCGCAGCGATGCTGGAGCTACGCTGATCCACGTCCTCCAGAGGGTACTTATCAGGGTATGGTGCAGGACACTGGTAAGGAGGGGGAGCCATGCTTTGCATGCCCTGTCCCATGGGCGGGTGAGGATGAGCGTGAGAATGAGGATGTGGAGGATGGGAAGGGGAGTTGAGGAACCCGTGGCTAGAGTAGCTGGGCTGGAGGCCTTGAGCTGGACCCATAAAGCCAGGGATGCTGTGAACAGGTGTTGCGCTGGACAAGGGCGAGGGCAACCAAGGGTCCAGTGTGAGGGAGTTGGTCATTGGACCCATGCTGCTGTGGACTGGTGCTGGACGGTTGAAAGAAAGCATGGGGGAGTCGTGGAGCTTCATGGTGCTTGCGTCCATTTTTTCCTGCCGGCGCCATTTAGCTCTGCGGTTCTGAAACCAGACCTGGAAGAGAAGATGAATAATTGGGAACTACAGCTAAATATGTTGGTAAAAGTCTTGTAATTTGTACACAGTTAAAGTAACTGAACTAAGTAAGAACTATTCTTATTATTTTCATCCAAGTTCAGTTTTGAGATTTTCTCTGAAACAAAAACATTTATTATCACAGACATTTCAGAACACTTGCAATGCAAAAGGTCAACTAATGAAACTCTGTGATTGTATCTATTAGTTAAAATATTTGTCCTATCTATCTAAATATTCTAAGCCTGTGTTATTTTGTTATCAGATGTATCATTTAACCAAATAAATGTTATAAAAGGGTTAATTTTGAGGTGAAAAGGTAACTGTTGGAGTGGAGTCATTTAGAATATAAACTTTTTATTTGGTTTTTTAGCTGTATTGCTTATACATGATATCATGTTTTTGTCGGAAATCTTGGCTCCAAAATCATTCTTTCTGGAGCTTCTTTACTCACCAAATTACATAAAACTAAACCACATTGCAATGTTTGTTGGAAACTAAGGAACCCTTTGGAATCGTTATATGTACTCAAAAATACAGGACAAAATTTAAAATCTGTTCTATCCTAAAAGTGGCTGTTATCAATATGTGAGATTTCCTCATTGTGTTGTTTTATTTTATTTATTTATTTATTTATTTATTTATTTTTTGGGGGGTGTACACACATAGTAAATAGTATCTTAATGAGTGTAACCCTGAAAACACATAACCTGCACAAGACCCTCACACAGAGGATGAATGGTAGATGCTATACGTCTTTACTTTATTTACAGAAGTCATTTTGCTAAGAGCCTGCCCTGTTTCACCCTCTTATTACTTTCCTGTCCATACGATAGTCTTAATACCTGAAACTACTTAGCATGTTTGCTGTTATATTTATTTCAATCTGATCACCTGAACACACACACATGCACAGACTACGGGCCAAGGGCTTTGGCTTGATTTGGGAGCGAACCACTTTAAGGACAAGTCATCTGAGGTAATAAGGTTAACATAGCAGTTTCACTGAGGACATGTTCACTTTAACAATAGCTCAGGGCTATTTTGCATTTAAATGGTTAGCTGTAACTGGAATCAGGCTTGATATCAACACAAGATATGATAAAAATGAAAGAAAAGGAAACCAGCAACTTCTTCCATATGGATACTTGCAATGTTTACTGTCATACCTGTAGGCTTCAGTTGCTGCGGCTCATCTTACCTGAACTCGGACCTCTGGGAGGTTCACCTTCATGGCCAGCTCCTCTCTGCTGTACACGTCGGGGTAGTGAGACTTCTCAAAGGCACGCTCCAGCTCATGCAGCTGGTAGGTGGTGAAGGTGGTGCGGTTGCGCCTGTGCTTCTTCTTGGGTTGATCATCCTTGCATGGCTCTGGAGATTTGCCTTCATCATTTTCTATGCTCTTCCTCAGCTCACCCAGTTCATCATCACTCTTGTTTGCGAACAAGCCAGTGTCTGCTGGGGATATAAGTAAATGTGAATGAGGAACAAATTTGCCTTAAATATTAGATAGTCTTGATATTATCAAAAACAAAATAAGGAACACTCAGTTGTGATTTAGAAGGCAGGGGTGCATATCTTCAAGGGAAAACTGTATTGGCCACTTTGAAAATAACAACCTTGAAAATAATTAGTGGTATTTGCTCCTAATTGTATGACTTGAGTTGAATTCCAATTTGTTATATCACTTGTATCACAGGCATTATTTGGAGTGGTTGGTAACAAACTAGGAACCATAAGGATAAATTGAAAATGTCCATATTTCTTATGACGAGAGTCACTAAAAGTACAAGGTTTCACTGCAATACTCCACCTATCAGAATCCATCTTCTATCTAGCCTCCTTTGCACATAATCTTCAGTACTAAAGAACAAATTCAGTCTGTAGAGGGAAGGCCAGTCTGTTTACTGAATTGGAATTAGCCTAAACAGCGAGTAACTGAATTAAATTAAGTACCAGAATGGTGATCCCCAAATTAGATCAGTTGCTCTTGTGAAGCAACAGCTCGAGAGGAGTTGAGATTGGACCTGATTCAAGGGCTATACATCATTCAGTTTGTGTTGCATAAGACGTCAATCACAGAAGGAAGGTAAATTTGTCTCTCTTACATAAGCGGCCCAAATTAAGGATTTGAGTAAACAGTAGTAACATTTGGCAGCCTCTGCTCCACAAATGCTTGCCCTAAAATTATGAATTTGCTATGTGAGAGTGAAGAGAAAAAAAAAAAAAAACAATCCTGGATCAAAAAGGCTGGGTACAATATAAAATAAAATAAAATTTTGCGCCAAGAGCCATAGCTGGGGCATAAAATATTCAACTGAGCTCTGGACTTTTAGTAACTATCTGTTTTTGATCACTGCAGAACCAAGAAGTGAGCCACATTTTTAAAGATGATGGCATGACAAATGTAATGTCCAATCTGCACTTTTTTCTTCCCTGAAGGTGAGAGCCTTGTGGAGTCTGTGTGTCTCTTGGCCAGCAAGACTCCGATCACCACATCAGGTTTTTCCAACTCCTGAATGATCACTGGCTTTTCAGCTTTACTAAATGTGTTTGCTAACTAATTTATTTAGACCAATTTTAAAAATAGTGCCTTTTAAAGCCAGACATTATCATTAATATTATTATTATTATTATTATTATTATTATTATTATTATTATTATTATTATTATTATTATTATTATTATTGTTATTATTATTATTATTAATATTAATATTCTCAAATGGTGCCACACTAGTGGCAGCTTGTTGCATTAGCCCCAGACATATTGAAATGAACTGAATTGAGTTTTCTCTGGAATGCTAGTCACTAGTGTCAAATATGAAACTTACAACTTATTCACAAGTCAAGATGATGTATCTCTTTAGTAAAGTTTGTTTTTTTATACTTGAACATCCCTTTTCACATTATACCAGCAAGATCTCAGAAAAATTATCATCTCTTCAGCTCCCCAGCTGAACAAATGACTGTGCATGAGTCCTAATGGCAGCTTATATTTATAAATGGGATATGCTGATGGAGATGAAAGAGAGGTCATTGTGGTCTTTCCACTGGCAAACAGGAGCGGTGGCAACCCAAAGCAGGATGCAGGATTTAGCGAGTTTCATTTATCCACCACTCATTAAGCAGCTATGACAAAGGGGGGGGGGGGGGGACTGACACCGAAAGGCAGCTCATTCAGGGAGAACTGGACTGGCATCACAGAAAAGACACACATAATGAGAATGATGTCACTGGTGTTGGTGTCTTCATTTAACATAATTAATGTGAATTGGATTCACTTGGAATCATAATCTATCTGCAGTGGATAGATCCATCTCCTGTGCATGTAGATAACTTTTTTTCTCTGCCACAAAATCACCAACCACCTGCCTGATCCTGAAAATAGCTTCAGATTAAACACAGCAAATTTGATTCTGAGACTGAACGATAACAATAACACTCGAATGTACTACTGTACAATCTAATCTATGCAGAAGAGAAGATTAGGGGAATTCCACAAGGGGATGGGATTGGTCTTGGGGACATAAACCCTCTGCACCATCTTGTCCTGTGATTTATCGCTCAGTCCACAGAGCTGAGTTAGTGCAACAGGCTCTACATGACACACCAACTCTGGCTCAGCATTTGAGCTGTTTTTTTGTTTTTTTTGGGGGGGTTTTGTTTTTAGCTGTAAAATTAAAATTTGTGGAACAGCCTCATTTAAAGAGGTCAGATTTATAGTTAACTGTTTAAACAGTAACAATAACAGCAGTAACAATTGTCCTATTTTTCTGTGGGTAACTGACTGGTCATTATTGTTATGCTGCATAATTCAAGATTAATTGTCTTTTCTAACAGGCATAAACATAATGAATTCAGAGACAGAAAATCAGTTTTATCATCAAAATCTCTACAACACTGAAACTCATACTGATCCAGCACTCCAAGACAGGTGGATAAGATCTACAATCAGTATTAAAAAACATCTCAAATCAGTTTTGTGGCAAAAGAACCCTGATGACTCATAAACTTTAAGCTCAATAACAGACTTCAACTCCAAAGCAGCTTTTAAAGGATGAAGACCATGGTGCCCAGCTTGACTCACCGTGATACTGCTGCTGTTCTGTGCTACTGTTTCTCACTGAAGAAAGGTGTCCACTGTAGGACGGGTGTGCTGAGGCCTCCCGCTGCTTCACATGCTCTGCCAGGTCATCTATATTCGCTTTGTTGGGCCCAGGGGCCCCAGCAGGACTTAGCAAGGGGTCCTGGTCTTTACTGAAACCAAGGATGACATCAATGCTGTGGACATGCCCCCCCACTGTGGCACCCCCACCTTTGCCCAGTTCGTGGAAGTTGCTGGGTGAGAGGCAGCTGTCGTCCACCATGCTCATGGTATCCAGTGATAAATGCATTCGAGCGTCTGGGCGATCACCTGGGCCTGCGGGGCGAGGTGTGGATGATAGATTACAAGAGGTCAGAGATCACCAAGCTACACTTGATGTTTCTCTCTTCAGCCCTTCCGCTCATCTTAACCAGATTATCATTGACAAATCCAACGGTTCAAGGACTGTTAATTGCACATTTGACTGTTTTGTCAAAAAAACTTATGACAAAACTGTTCTACTCCACATGTAATATCTTCTGTTATGGGAGGCTTTGTAACTACAGTTCTCATACAGACTGTTGAATCTTTAAATATAATGAATGACGAAGAATGAACAAGGATGATGTGTTGAGAAGAGAAAATCTGCACAAACAGAAAGAGTTCTGATGAGCAAGAGCCTCCTGGGTGAATCTGTTGAACTGAAGAGCTGTGTTGCTGAGTGATGTTGCAAAGTGAGTGAGCTGAGTCAGTTTAGTGGATTGAACATGGAAGGATTATATGAATTTGGTTCAGTCTTCAATGAAAAAAAAAAAAAAACAGTTTCAGTTTCAGGAACGTATTACTCTACAAATAAACAGGTAGACCTTTTAAGTGAGACAGTTGCAGCACTTACCTTTTGGGAGCAAATATGTTGAAATAATAAAGTAAGTGATGCCGGTGGTCCACCTCCTCCTCTCAGCGGCTCACTCCTCAACTTTACTTTTCCTAGATCTGGTTTGTGCTCTGACTGCAGTCTCTCAGTCCTCTCTGTTCAGTGCTTTGCATCCCTCTAAATTCGTCTGTGTCTGGTAAACATCCCAAAAAGAAACTCTCCAATAAAGTGCAACTAAATAACACCAGTTGTAGGAAAGCGCATTCAGCGGCTGAGTGCAGCAGTATCCGCTCCAGATTGGGGAGGAGTGAGACTGAGAAGGAGAGGTGGACAAAGCTGAGGCGGCGTATAGGAGGTGAAACAAGGGGATTAGGAGAGGGTTGTTAATTGCAATCCTCCCCCTTTAAGAGTGATTGGCATCAGTTTTCTGCTTAAATAACTTTTAAAATGTCATTTCAATTTACCCGCACATCGAAACATCTGACTAATGAAGCCCAGGCGAGACTTTCTGTCAGAAATGTATAGTTTTAGAGAGACAAAAGAATTCAACAATTTATGGGCTTAGATTGCTAAAGGAAGCCTTGAAATTATAAGACATGAGAACTTTAAAAAGAAATAATTTCCTAGAAATTGTATGTTGTATACCAGTCTATTTATATTCTCTACAAAACCATTTATTTTAGTATTTTGATACATATATATATATACACCCATATACAGTGTATATGAATATATATGTGGATATGTAAAATATAAAATAAATTAAGACAACATAGCATATGGTTTGACCAAAGTTGTTGCTGTTTTTCCCAAAACTCCTTGTGAAACAGGCCCTAGACAAAATATTTCAAGTTCCTCTTAGATGTTTTATCTTAAAGGTTTAATCCTAGCACATGTGCTTGCCCCAGCCTGACACATCTGTTGTTTTCCTACCTACAGGCTGGCCAGTTGGCTGTCTTGGTCATGCTCAGTGTCATTCTATTGGTCACTGTTGTCCTTCAAAACTGCAGTTGTCAAGCCCCATAAGACGACTGATTCAGGGAAAGCATCCAGTCTTGTGCTGCTTGAGCCTAGTTGAGCCTTTGATACTGTGGACCATGATATCCTTCTTGGCTTTTTTAAGGTCCAGGTCTGAAATGAGAATGACAGGTAAAACTTACTATATAATGTCAAGTCAAAGCCAAGTTCAAGTTTATTTATATAGCATAAAACAAGGAGTTGGCCAAGGTGCTGGACAATTTACACAGATAAAACGATGTCCAATAAATACAAAACTACAAATGATTAAACATGATGCAATAAAAGAGTAAAATAAATAGATACAATTAATATAATAAGTAAAACAGTTTTGCATGATTAAAAAAAAGAGAAAAAACAAACTGACATTTTGCTCAACTGAGAGTGAAAGCCACTGAAAAAGAAAAAAAGTTTAAAACTTTAAAATGATCAAGTGTTTTAGCAGCTCCTTGAGCTGCCACCAAAAAGACTTTTGTTTTTTTTTTGGTGTGGATTTTTGGATCATCCAGGAGCAGCTGGTTTGTACAGTCATGGAAAAAATTATTAGACCACCCTTGTTTTCTTCAGTTTCTTGTTCATTTTAATGCCTGGTACAACTAAAGGCACATTTGTTTGGACAAACATAACGATAACCACAAAGATTGCTCATAAGAGTTTTATTTAAGAGCTGATATCTTACCATTTTCCATGGTTTTCTTGATTATAACCTAAATAACTTAAGTTTTTACATCAATAGCTATGGCGTTGTACTGCCAAAAACACTGCTTTTATGCATTCAGTGTTTTTTCAGTGTCTGTTTTAGTCACATGATGACATTTAGTGGTACCAGGTATTAAAATGAACAAGAAAGTGAAGAAAAAATGGTGGTCTAATAATCTTTTCCATGACTGTAGATGTCAGCACTCTAACAGGAGTATGAGGTTTCAACACTTCACACAAGAAAGGTGTAGGTATGCCTTTGAAACATTTGAAAGAAAATGAACTGGATCCTCAACTGCACAGAAAGCCAGTGTAATGAGGATAGAACAGGAGCGATGTGATCATATTGATTTTTTTTTTTCCATTAGAAGGTGAGCTGCTGCATTTTGTACAGCCTGGAGACACTGAACTGACAACTGATCAAAATCAGAAAACAGAGACATACAAGACTAAACAAGACACAATAAATGCAGGAATAACTGTCTGAAAGTCGTGTAAAGAGACATTGGCCTTCACCTCACTGAGGAGTCTTTAGTGAAAAAAATCTGGTCTTGACTCATCACTCAGACGCCAGGCCTGCATCCGCAAATGAAGCACAATTAGAAATGGGGAGAGAGGAAAACCGTGGCTTTAGGAGAGAAGAGCAAGCAGGCAAGACAGGAAGACTTACCAGCTGTGACACCAAAGAGATTTCCTGTGACCTCAGTCATATCTCAAGATAAACACAGATACAGATAAATAAAGACTGATAAAGGATTTATAAAGAATCTGTCTTCATTACTGGTACAAAAACAAAACAAAACAAAAAAACAGAGTCACCTGAGAACAAAGGGCAGTAATAAAAAAAACACATTTTTCGAAATAAATATTTTATTAACATTTTTGCAAAGCAGTCAGGACAAGTACATTACCAACAATATCCATACATAGCACAAGGGTACAAATAGATTCCCACAGAATCCATCATACAAAGTTACACACTGGTATTCTTACTCCAAGCCAAGTCAATAAATCTCAACTTTATCCTTTGAGACTTGGTTGCTACTAACAAGGGCGTAACCATGGTATAGACATTGGGGGGGTCCAAATGAGAGCCCTCCCCCAGAATTTTTTTAAAGGTGCATTTCCCACAGTTCTGTGATTTTTATTTATTGACCATCTGAAGTCACATTTAAAGGAATAGTCTGCAATTTCTCTGAGATAGTAGCGAATAGGATAGCTTCCAGCTGGGAAAAATTACATGCCTAAAGCATGTTGATGTAAATATTGTGATTGGAACGACAAAAAGTCCATAGCACACGATGGACTTTTAATTCCAAGTTAATTTGTATTTTGTTGATTTGTCTCAAAATGAATGTCTGCACGTTTACACTGAAACGTTTAATGTGAATGAAATCATAGATTTGTACAAAGAATTAAATGTAAAATATTGATGTTAATTGAATATATATACAGATTTATTCATTTGACATTAAAAAAAATAGTGTGGCCTGTCCTTACACAATCCCTCTCCCTGTCTCTCTGTGCTACCTGCATTATGACCAGATATTATGAAAATGAAATGAAATGAAAAATACTTTATTTATCCCATAAAGGGAAATTCAATGTGTAGTAAGGGCTCTCTCTCTCTCTCTCTTTTTTTTTTTTTTTTAATAAAAAACAGACAGAAATAATAATAATAATATAACAGGTGTTAAGTCTTGTTGTGGAGACTGATGGCTGCTGGCAGGAATGATCTTCTGTATCTTTCCGTCTTGCAACGGACCTGAAGAAGCCTCTCACTGAACACACTCTGTTGTTTGATCACTGTGTCGTGAAGAGGGTGTGAAGAGTCCTCCATCATCTTCATCAGCTTGTGCAGCATTCTTTTTTGTACAATCAGTTCCAGCGGCTCCAGAGTTACACCCAGCACAGATCCAGCTTTCCTGATCAGTTTGTTGATTCTCTTCAGGCCTCTGGTTCTGATGCTGCTGCCCCAGCAGATGGCTGCAAAGCTGATTGCACTTTCAACAACAGACCTATAGAAGATGTGCAACATCTTGGTGCAGACATTAAAAGATCTCAACTTTCTTAAAAAGTAGAGTCTGCTCTGACCTTTCTTGTAGATGTATTCTGTGTTGCATTTCCACTCCAGTCTGTTGTCAAGCTGAACTCCAAGATACTTGTATTCCTCCACCACCTCCACCTCCTTTCCCAGGATGGAAATACTGCTGTGTTGATTCTTGCTCCTCCTGAAGTCGACAATCATCTCCTTAGTTTTGCTGGTATTTAATACGAGATGATTGTTACTACACCATTTCACAAACTGACAGATCAGTTCTTTGTACTCTGCTTCTTGTCCGTTGCTGATACACCCAACAACTGCAGAGTCATCAGAGTATTTCTGCAGATGACAGGACTCAGAGTTGTACTGGAAGTCAGAGGTGTAGAGCGTGAAGAGAAATGGTGAGAGAACAGTTCCTTGTGGTGCTCCAATGCTGCTGACCTCCATCTCAGACACACAACCTTTCAGTCTCACAAACTGTGGTCAGTTTGTGAGGTAGTCATAAATCCAGGAGGTTGTGGAGGAATCCACCTGGAACTTATGGAGCTTCTCACATAACAACGCAGGCTGAATTGTATTAAAAGCACTTGAGAAATCAAAGAACATGACCCTCAAAGTGCTGCCTGATTGGTCCAGATGAGAGTGGGCTCTGTGAAGCAGGTAGATGATGGCGTCTTCAACCCCAAGCCCATTACTTATTATTGTACCAGAAGAATAACTGACCCTGAGGAAAATTTTATTTCGAATATTCTGCTTTTCTTACTAGTTTTATTTACTGCTGACACGTAGGCTTAGGTTAAAACAAATGTCATCAAGCTGTTGAGTCTTGTATTCCAGTGTCTCACCTGATCATCCATGTTTTCAGAGACTGTCCCTGTCTGGCCTGTCCTTACAGCATCCCTCTCCCTGTCTCTCTGTGCTGCCTGCATTATGACCAGATATTATTATTGTAGCAGAAGAACAGTAACTGACCCTGAGGATCTTTTTAATTTGATACATTGAATATTTTGCTTGTATTACTAGCGTTACACACACACTTACACACGACACACGGAGAGAGAAAATAGCAGCACACACAGAAGACACATCATATCATATGATACAGTCTCTTCACTTCAAGCTAGCTAGCTCAACTAACAAACTGAGCCCTTTTTAACAAGTTAAATATTTCAAAATAATTAAAAAATCAACACACTCAGTATGACAACATCACTCCTCTTTAGCTATCTAGTTGCTTACTGTCTAAAAAAACTGCGTATGTCCTGTTTTTTCTGCTTTTTGGGTAAAGACATTGCTCCCTCTTTTCTTTCACATTCAACACTCTATTGTTTCCTCTGTCGGAGCCGCCCAGCGCTTCAAACCGAGAGCCGTTAAATGGGCGCAACCAAGTGTACAACTGGGAGGGGGGTGGTCACACACTTTAGTGTTCCTTATAAACGGAAATAAATTGATTGTTAAATATTCGGAAATAACAAGAGACGGACTGTTGAGCCAGGTTTCATAAAAGGATGAAATATTTAACATATTTACACATAATATTGGGGGGGGGGGGGGGGGGGGGGGCAGATTGGTATTTTCCCAGTATTGGGGGGGACACGACCCCCCCAAAGAATGCGTGGTTACGCCCATGGCTACTAAATAGTCAAAGAAAGGGTTCCAAGTCCGATAAAATAAATAAGGCTTATCCCTCAGAGCAGAGGAAAAGGCTTCGAAGGGGATAACACCTGTCACATTCTGTAGCCATTGGTTTAAGGTAGGAGCCTCATCAGAAATCCACATCACCAGAATCATCTCCGGGCACAGTGCAACAGAATATACAACAAGTCTGTATTACCAAAGTCAGCTGGCAGCTTGTCCCCCAACAGGCAAGTCTTTGCACCAAGATGTAGAGGACGTTTAAAAATTATCCAAAACTGTGAAACAACCAAAGACCAGAATCACTGAATGTGAGGGCAGCTCCACAAACAGTGAAAGAGTGAACCAACAGAATATTTACACTTAAGACAAGCACCAGAAAGATTCAAATTAATTCTGTGCCTGGCCTCAGGAGTAGGCAAGACAAGGCAAGTTTATTTGTAGAGCACAGTTCATACACAAGGCAATTCAAAGTGCTTTACAGATGCATAAAATCACAAGAAGGCAAATAGAGTCATTCCATAAACCATAAGAGCATTAATAAATTAAATAAAGAATGAATTTAAAAAGAAGAATAGATTAAATCAAAATTAGATTAAAAATGAAGAGTGCAGATAAAATCCTTTCAGTCATCATCTTCACATCTAAACAGAACTGTTTTCAGCCTGGATCTGAACATTGTCAGACTTGAGGCCTGTCTCACATCTTCTGGAAGACTGTTCCAGATTTTAGGAGCATAAAACTGAAATGCAGCTTCACCTTGTTTAGTCCTGACTCTGGACACCAGCAGGAGACCACTACCTGAGGTTCTCAGAGTCCAGGTTGGTTCATGTGGCTCTAACATGTCAGAGATGGACTTTGGGGCCATGAAGAGACTTGAACACAAGTAGAGCTGTTTTAAAGTCTATTCTCTGAGTGACAGGAAGCCAGTGCAGAGACCTCAGGACTGGACTAATATGGTCGTATTTCCTGGTTCTAGTCAGGACTCGTGCAGCAGCGTTCTGGATGTACTGCAGCTGTCTTACAGCTTGTTTAGAGCCCAGTGAGCAGGTTGTTACAGTAGTCTAACCTGGTGGAGACGAATGCATGGATTAGTCTTTCCAAATCTGGTTTAGACATTATTCCTTTGATTCTAGCAATGTTTTTTAGATGGTAAAAAGCTGCTGATGTTATTGCTTTAATGTGGCTGTTAAAGTTCAAGTCTGAATCCAATATTACCCCTAAATTTCTGACCTGATTTTTAGGTTTTAGAGAGCCTTAAGGTGACTGATAACACTTTCTCTTCGTTTCTGTGGGCCTCAGACAATAATTTCAGTTTTGTCTGAGTTTAGCTGGAGAAAGTTGTTTTGCATCCAGACATTGATCTGTTCGAAGCAGTGACATAATGAATCTACAGGCCCATGCTCTCCTGCTGTCAATGACACATAGATCTGAGTATCATCTGCATAGTTGTGGTAGGACACATTAAAGCTGCGTATTAGCTGGCCTAATGGAAGTATGTATCTGTTCGATGCAGTGAGACAATGAATCTTCAGGCCCATGTTCTCCTGCTGCCCTTTTCATACCAACATAACACAAAGTGCTTTACATAATAAAAACAGTCTTTGATACAACCAGAAAAAAAACAAAAACAACTTAAAAGCCATCACACACCCAGGGTTAAATCAACACCCAGTCATTCTCTCTCTCTCTCTCTGTCTCGCATCCACACACTAAGTACACATACCACCCCCCCCCACACACACACACACACACACACCGCCACCACCCCATCCCCTTTGGCCCCATTATAAATAGACTCTAAAACATCCATCTTGGCACCAATAAATCAGGTGAGGAAAACGATATCTTAGGGATCATTCGATGTCGAGAGCACCCCCACCCACAAATACAGAGGCTGCCACCACAGGAATCGTCTGGACCCAGGCTGACCAAAACACACACTGCAAACATCACAGTGTGTGTCCCGCCCACCCAGAACACAGACAATCCCCATGGCAATGACCCTGTAAACTAGGCAGGTGTAGCTCCAGATGTGGAGGACCCTCATGAGGAGAACACTGGAGTTAAAAAAAAAGATACAATTTTCAAAGAGACTTAGACCCTGATCTTACACCTCTCGCTACCCGCAAATTGCAGGAACCTCCGCTAACCGCTAATGCAATCTTCCACCTCCCTAAAGCCACTACCCACGTTGCCGACTCCCTTACTCACATTGTAGGTGTGGCAATGGGCGTGTCTTTCGCGCTTTCCGCAAACTCTGTATCTTGCGATCGCAGGTTTAGGATAGCGGGTAGCGGGTGGTCTGACCACCCACTAGCCGCAACCTGCAAGTTGGCGCGTAAAAGGGCGCGTCCAAATGGCATAAATGTGCGTCCACCTGGTCACATGTGGACGTGCACAAATGGCTCTACCTCTCGATTACGCATCATCGTATTACTTGCATACGTTTTTATTCTCTTGAGGTCAGAGGATGTCTGGTCAGCAGTTGTGGTGGATGTGGGAATAGTCACGGCCATACACGTCAGTCTGTACAGCTGTGACATGATCTCATTCAGATGTTTGCTGTGGAGGAAACTAGGAGATCACAGAACACTTGTGGAGTTTCTTGTACTGTGCTCGTATCCCTTCGTGCACTGGCCCTCTCCTTGTGCTCGGAGCACCCGAGATGCGCTCAGTGGTAGAAAGTAGATGTCATCATACCTGTTCCTCTGGCTCAATGCTCATCCAATGCTTCGTTCTGCAGTATCCTAAAAAGCACATCAGCTGTGCATCTTGGTGTGTCTTAGCGCAGCTGTGCGCACAGTCGCTCCTGGCGCCGACTGCTGAGAATATGTTCTCGCGGCTCTGCCTGAGCATTACCAGGAGCGCACCAACTATCTGGGACTTTCAGGTAGCCGATAGGAATTGTCTGTGTAAAAATATTTTTCCCCTCCATCAAGGAGGTCATGTTTTTGCCGCCGTTTATCTGTCTGTCTGTCTGTTTGTCTGTCTGTGTACAGGATAACTCAAAAAGTTATGGATGGATTTTGATGAAATTTTCAGGAGTTGTCAGAAATGTGAAAAGGAAGAACTGATTTCATTTTGGGTGTGATCCAGAAGAAATCCTGGATTCTGGGTCACAATTTTCGATAACATTGCGGTCAGTGGGGCCGGAAATTTTGTTTCTCAATATCTCTGTTAATTATTGCCCAAAACTCATGAAATTTCACTCAGGGATTGACAATAGGAACCTCTATCAAATTTCTGAGGCTGATCCAGATCTGATCCAGAAGGCAGATTTTTATCACAATCTGTAAATTGCTATATGGGAGAACTGTTGTGCCTGGTGGAGGTCTGCGCTCTCTGAGTGCTTTTCTAGTTAAGAAATGCTTTCCTGGAAGTTCACTGGCTCTTTTTTTTCTGAGCAGTTTGTTGAAACTTCTTGGAGTACAAAAAATAATAATAACTGAATCATTTACTCCACATAAGTTAGAGCTAGTTATGTATATATCAATGCAGAGAAGGAGGAGAAAGGAAGAGGAGGAAGCTCTACAGCAGAGTCCCAGACGAGCTGCACATGAGAGCTGCTCCGATCTGGATGAAAAGAGGCTCCATAGCAGTTTGCGGGTTACGCAACCTGCTCTTAAAGGCAATGGCTACTGATGCACTGATTGGTTAAACAGGTGGAACGCCCTAACTACTCCCATGCATAATATATGCATAATATAGCGGTTAGCGCTGGTAAGATCGCGAGTTTAGGGAGGTGGAAGATTGCGCTTTTTGCAGGGAACATCACTCTCGCTACCTGCTATCCTTTAATAGCGGCTTTAGGAGGTTTGGCGGAAGATCAGGCCCTTAAAATCAATAAGAACGGCTAAGAAATACATAAATGAATGAATATACAATTAAATGAACAACTTAGAATAAATAAATAAGTAAATAAGCATGAAATAAATAGAAGGAAAATTAGGCTTAAATGAATTAAAAATAAAAAGGTATTAATAGAATTTAACTATAAACCAAGTTAAAAAAGTAGGTCTTGAGCTAACCTTTAAAAGCATCAACAGTCTCTGCAGCCCTGAGGTCCTTAGGTAGGCTGTTCCAGAGTCGGGGGCCATAATGATGAAACGAGGCCTCACGACAGGTTATAGTTCTGACTCTAGGAACAACTAAAAGGCCGGTACCTGAGGACCTCAGGGTCCGCGGGGGCCCGAGAAGGATGAAGCTCCCGGAGAAGCAGTGGCCACAGGGCAAGGCCCGGGGGGCCCGTCAGAGCAACGCTCCTGGTCAGGGCCACAAGTCTCGGCGTGCCCCTCCACGGCAGCTTTCGGCAGCAGCCGGCTCTTTACCGGTCAACGCCGAGCCCGGAGTCTGGAGAACCCCTGAAAGGGATGGCGCGGCAGCTACGACATCGTCAGAAGCAGATGGGGACAAAACCTGGAAGCGGTTAGACAAAGCTATACCAGCACCACCCGATGCCTCCTTTCGACGACAAACCACCTCAGTCCATGGCATTGGATTTTTTGGCGTGGAACTCGAGGAGAGCTGAGGAGAGGTGTCAGGATCCCAGGCTACAGTTTCTTGGAGAGCTGCTTTTAGCGATGCGATGTGCAGTGATTGTTTATGTGCTATATCCAGCAAAGAGGAGAGCATCTCCCTTTTTGAACAAAGTTCATCTGAAAGTTTGTGGATTTCTTTCTTGAGGCTAGCAATGTGTCTGTTGGTCACCTCCACGTCACCGCCGAAAGGGGGGGCGGAAGAGGCAGCAACAGCCATTTTCAAGATGATGATGATAAGAAGGCCTCTCATCATCATCAATGACACATAGATCTGAGTATCATCTGCATAGTTGTGGTAGTTGTGGACACGTTATAGCTGCATATTAGCTGGCCTAATAGAAGCATGTACAGATTAAGCAATAGAGGTCCCAGGATTGACCCCTGTGGAACCCCACAGGTCACAGCCATTTGGTCTGAGACACAGTTACCAATTTATTTATTTATTTATATCCTTTATTTAACCAGGTAAGAGTCTCATTGAGATTAAAATCTCTTTTTCAAGAGAGACCTGGCCAAGTTCAACAAAGTATCTCCTGTCCCTGAGATAGGACCTGAAATCATTTAAATTAGTTTCAGATATTCCCACCCAGTCTTCTAACCTCTGTAATAAGATATATGGTCAGCTGTGCCAAAGGCAGCGCTTAGGTCAAGCAGAACTACGACTGAGACTTTGCCTCCATCCGTGTTTAAGGGAATATCGTTTGTCACCTTGATCAGGGCTGTCTCAGTGCTGTGGTGGGGCCTGAAGCCTGACTGAAAACTATCAAAAACATTGTTAGACAGGAGAAAGTCAGTAAGCTATTGATATACCACTTTTTCTAGGACTTTGCCAAGGAATGACAGGTTTGATATGGGCCGATAGCTCTTCAGTACTGTGGCATCAAGACTGCTCTTTCGTAGATGAGGCTTAATGACAGCAGTTTTAAGGGCTCTGGGAATGCTCCAGTCTGAAGTGAGATGTTGGTTAAATCAGTGAGTTGTGATAACAAACTGCTCAGCACAGACTTTAGAAATCAAGTGGGCATCTCATCAAGATAGCACGTTGATGGACTCAGACTGCAGATGACCTCTTTGAATGTTTTGTCAGTGACAGGTGTGAAATGTGTCAGCTTTAGGTGTCTAGTTGGCAGAAGAGTAGTTCCTTGTGTTGTGGAAATTATTTAATTTTTAATACCTTGAACTTTGCCATCAAAGAATATTGGAAACGCATTACATTTAGATGTAGAAATGAGTTCTAAGGGCAATGAAACTGGAGCGTTTGTTAATCTGTTTACTGTAGCAAACGATATACACTCACCGGCCACTTTATTAGGTACACCTGTCCAACAGCTCATTAATGCAAATTTCTAATCAGCCAATCACATGGCAGCAACTCAATGCATTTAGGCATCTAGACATGATCAAGATGGTCTGCTGCAGTTCAAACCAGCATCAGAATGGAGAAGAAAGGTGATTTAAGATGATCAAGCAGGATAACACGCCATGTCATAAAGTGCAAATCATCTCAGATTGGTTTCTTGAACATAACAATCAGTTCATTGTACTCAAATGGCCTCCACAGTCACCAGATCTCAGTCCAATAGAGCACCTTTGGGATGTGGTGGAACTGGAGATTTGCATCATGGATGTGCAGCCGACAAATCTGCAGCAACTGTGTGATGCTATCATGTAAATATGGACCAAACTCTCTGAGGAATGTTTCCAGTACTTTGTTGAATCTATGCCACGAAGGATTAAGGTCAGTTCTGAAGACAGTACTAGCAAGGTGTACCTAATAAAGTGGCCGGTGAGTGTAGATCCTATGTAGAATCTTAAATTGCCTTTCACATCTCCAATTAGATACTAAAACACCGGTGGACTGCCTACACAGGGGATCCCAAGCTTCTGGTCCAGTTTCATGACCCAGATCTAATTGCCATTTGGCCTTGATCCCATCACAGTTAATCAGTCAGGAAACTGCAGAGTGTGCCATAAACCCGCTTGGTAATAAATTTGAGGTGTTTGCTCTCAACTAGAAATAATTCTAAAGGGGAAGTGAAAAAACAGCCAGAAAACCCCTTCAGTCTGGCCATGATAAAATTACGAACTTGTACGTGTTTAAGGAAATCTTTGTGAGAAATCTCAAACTTATTTGCTGGAATGTGAGAAGTTTACTGCCCTGGACCAAGTCTCTGACAAACTTAATACCCCTGTGATACCAATCTGAGAAAAAACACATTTGATTTATGGTAGCAAACAAATAATAATAATTAAACAACAACAATAATAATCATAATAACAACGATAAACAAAACATGATAGAGCATGTTGTGGTGGTTTGAATTGCTGGGAAGTAATCTAATGTTGTCAGAGGAAAACTATCAGTACGTGATTTACACATCAAAATGCATGTTTCTGGGAATTTTTCTGGATTTGAGGTATTTTTCTGTAATAATAAAAAGAAAAAAACAAACAAACAAAACCGGTGCTTGTTGAGGGTTTCTGGGTGTCTGACAGCTTTGCTTGATCATAATGGCAAAAGTATAATAACTTTGAATTTAAGAATTTTAACAGTGTGTGATAAACTGCTTTAAGTGAATGTCATTTTGATCTGAAGTGGAGTTGTAGTAAAGGGAATGTATCAGACTTCTTCTTGACAGTGCAAAGACACATTGGCTGCTACAAAGATAACGTTAAACCTCTGACCATGACAATGCCCAAACACAGAAATGCAATAATAATTATGTTCTATCACAGAAATACTGCAGTTGCAGCTAAATACGTGCACAGTTTCAACTTCAGTATATTAATTTTTGGTGGCATTTAAATTACTTCATCCATCCATTATCCATACCTGTTTAGTCCTATGTAGGGTCACGGGGATCTGCTGGAGTCTATCCCAGCTCTCTTCGGGAGAAAGGCAGGTGTACACCCTGGACAGGTCACCATTGCAGGGCCACATGTAGACAAACAACCATGCACACTCACAATCACTCCTACGGGCAATTTAGAACCACCAATTAACCTAACATGCATGTCTTTGGACTATGGGAGGAAGTCGGAGTACCTGGAGGCAACCTAAGCAAGTACAGGGAGAACATGCAAATACCACACAGAAAGGCCCCTGCTGAGGTTTGCATCAGTGAGGCAGCAGTGCTAACCACCGAGTTAGCACTGCTGCCTAAGTTACTTGACTTCAGTTAAATTGTAATTATTACATTAAAGTGAAATATTAACAGACCCTGAGTAATAATGTAACTTTTAGACCAAAAATCAATGTTTGTCACCATAAATTTAGCACTCTAAGTAAAAGTTCACTCACTGATTAGATTCTGCTGTGTCCAGGCAAAATAATTCATATTGTCAGTGAGCTTATGGAGTAATGATCATCCATCTCATGATTTTCTTAAATCATTTTTGTCCTTCCAAAGGTTCTGTTATCCTAATTGAGCATAAAGTGGTTAAGAAGGAGGAGTGTAGTTGTCAAGCTGCTTAGTTTTATCAGATGACAAATGTAAGTCCCGCTGATCCTATTAGAGGTAAAAGCAGCTAACATGTAAATGCGCAGTCAGGTTTGAGGGGGGAGAGAGGAATGAGGAGAGGAGGGCAGGGGAAAGACAGGAAGGGTGAATGTCATGTTTCATATGACGGGAAAGATGTCTATCGTTGACTTACACAGAAAAACATCCAGGACAGACCAGAACAGAGCTGTGATTGCCCCTTGTTGGTTCCAGCCTAAAACTTTCCAGAACACTGTTGGAGCACCTTTGATAAGGAAATAAACCCTGATCCTGTTACTCTCCATGGTAACATTAGCTGATTAATCCTGGTCAATGTTGAATTAATTTGACAGTTGGTTTTTCTGGCATTCCTTGTGTTGAAAATCAGCATCCTTTCATCTGCCTACAACAAACTCAAACAGTGTTGTCATTTCAATGTGTTCTACCATTCATTCTTAATCAACATTTATTTTATTTTATTCATTTTTTTAAAGTTTAATTTCTCTTACATCATTTTGTAAATCTGTGCCTGTCATGCCTTACAGTTGGCAGCCTTAGAAACAATGGAACACGCAAGTTCCCTGATGTTTCTCAGAGTAGGTCATATATTAGGTTATAATGTACAGACCAAGTGTTTTTATTATTATTATTTTTATTTCTCAGCTGTTAACAAAATGATTTACAGTCTATCCCTCTCCATCACCCACTCAAAATCCTGAGATGCTCCTGAAAGGAAGCAATGACCTTACATGACATATATAACTAATAAGATCTGTCAGGATCAAAGCCAACCAAAACAACTTTTATTAATAAAGTGAATGCGATTTAAAATTTCCAATACACAATCCACTGCTGTACAGATGGGATTGACACATTAACCAAAAGCATCACAACCATCTTTAAATTGAATTTCTTTTCATCCTAATGTGTGTTTTAAGTCCATCTAAATTTTCAGCTAAAGAGAATCATTGTGCTACTGCTATACGGTAAGTATATGGCCGGTATAGTAAGTACACCTACCACAGAGCAGAAAAATGTTTAATCAAAGGAATACGGTGGTGTGATGGTTGATACTGTCACCTTACAGCCTGAAGGTGGAGTTTACATGTCCCTCCCACACCTGCGTGGGTTTTCTGAAGGTGCAGTCTTCCTCTCATGGTACAAATTTAATTGGTCCGATTGGTCACCTGATTGGCTGAAAATGCAAGACAGCTACTTATTGTATGTGACACAAGACCCTCGTGCCAAACTAACCACCAGACAGATTATGATGATGATCTGTTTTAGAGCATCATGAAGTGAAGATAAAACCTGGACTGCAAATGAAATATCTAAGGCAGTGATCAGCGTAGAGTCATTGTTTTTTTTTTTTTTCCCTTTACTTAAAAGATGCAAAAAAAAAGACTGTTTCATACCTACATATTCCCCTCCAATATTTGAAGTGCAGTTCAACATTGTCAGAAAGAAAGCGTAAATCAGAATCCATTTAGTTTGCTTTTTTTTTTTTTTAGCTTTGTAACTATAAACAACTCTGTTGGGCTTAAAACACAAGACAGGCAGCTGCTTTTAATCTTATTTTGATAATCAAATTACAGCTACCATATCAGCGGGGTAAACCTTTACACTAAACTGCCCCTATATGTGTCGTCTAATTTGTTGTGTCCATTGATCTAATAACAGTTGCACAGTGAACTGTCTGCTCTAACTCTATGACAAGTAAATATCTAAAAAAAAAATGTATGCTATTTTTGACTTTACTGAGTTTGAGCATGCAAATTGTAATTTTTTAAAGTTCACTTGATTAAAACAGTTACGCAGTAAGATATTTTCAAGCTGAGATATGACTTTATTCACCAAAACTTATGATACTATTCAGTGAGCTTAAGCCACACTTAGCACTGCTAAGTGACTGTTGTGCATGGAAACATTCTTTTTTGAAAAAACTTTAGGGTGACTTCAATCAGGCAAAAGACAATCATTCACAAGAAAAAAAAAAGGGAATTTAGACAGTAATAAAACTAATTTATAGTCCCTTTTTGGATCACGGGTCCACAACTCTATTCAGCTTGACCTACTTACACATTGCTCTAGACATCCACCGGTCATTTCTTGCAGGCTACAAACCTTTTGACTCCAAGTCAAGCTACTGATCCCTCTGACCTTATGGCCACTACAAATGCCTCATGCCATTATGCCTCAAAATGTATAGAAGACACCCCTGTTAATAAGGGCTTCCCTCCACTTATGCCAGATCCTGTGCTTGTGCATGCTGCATCACTATCGTGGCTTCATTTCACTGACGTCTCTCTGATCAGAGAAGCTACTGAAGTGGTACTCAAATATAACCACAACTCTGAGGGCTATAACAAACTCCCAGCAAATCAAGTAATCACTTTTTAGATATTCCTTTTGGACCTTCATTATAAAGTAAATTAAAAAAAAAAAATTGTAATAATAGCCAGCAACATAGGATGAGCCCTGGACGGGACATCTCGGGTTGTTGTTTTAAAGGGTTTTGTTAATGCTCTGTAATGCTTCAAATGTTTTGTGTAAAGCACCTTGAATTGTCTTGTACACAAAATGTGCTTTACAAATAAACTTGCCTTGCCTTGATGAACCTGGTCCGCTAAGCTATGAGTAGTCAAAAATAACAAAACTAAATAGTCTTATGACCAACAACCATAAAGTCCACAAAAACAGCTGGTTGGATGTAGCTAATATCTTCTATGTAATAGTTTATAACTTGTTTCTTTTGGGTGTAGGAAAACAGTTGCCACGGTTAAACTGCTCTTTAGATGATGGAGCTTTCTAGGAAGAACGTCTTATGTTTAATACCTGTGTTGGCGCAAGCTGCTGGGGTGCCGCTTTAGTCCTAACCTCATCTGAACCCAAATCTACTTAAACCACGCCATGATAAACCTTCAAGGTAAGCCAGACGATCCCTTTAAACAGCTGCTAGGTGCAGCAGCAGCAAAATCCCCACTTGGACTGGCACAGATATCGACAGAAAGCTGATTTTTTAAAAAAAAAAAAAGAAAGAAGACACTTCAGCCATGACACATTCAGGGTCGCCACAGTGGAGTGATCCAGCTTGGCAGAGGTTTTTACAATCAGGGTTTAAACCTGGGACCTCCCGTATGGTTGGTGACAACATTATCACTGAGCTACCAAGGAGGTGACAGAAAGCTGATAAAGTATATAACTATTATTCACAGAATTTTTTTTTTCTTTACAGACTCAGCAACACAGCAAGACTCTCAATAGAAAAAGTCCCAAAATGAGCAACAGAATAATAGGATACTCCCTAAAGATTGGAAAACTACAGTATGTATAATGCTACAGTTCCTCAGTGCATCCTAAAACTCAAACTGAGACAGGATATGCAAGAAGACAGAGTGACCGTATAGTCTGCCAACATGTTCGATCTCTCTTTAGAAACAGGTGACAGATAGGTTATTGTCACACGATGCGTGCTGCTACTGCAGCAGATTAAATCTTAAATCTTAGCGTAAATCTTAGGCGTCAGACCCTCTGAGAAAAGCATCTCATTGTATTCTTTGACATATGGGTGAAGGCTTTGTCTGAATATCAATCCACATCAGAGCACAAACCACAGAAAGGAAAAGTTTGCTGATAATGTTCCTCAGCAAAAGGATGATTTAAAAAAAAAAAATAGATTTGGTTCCTTATAAATCGCTGTGCAGCAAATTGCTGCTCATCCCTTTAGGGGCTTCAGAAAAACAGAGCAGATTGAACAATTTGTGGAGGACCCTCGCTCTCTCCATTTGATAACAAGAGACAAAGGATCAAGCTTCAATTTATGGCTCATCTCTTGGGACACTGACAAACACCAGGCTTACGTATGCTTACGTCAAATTACATCTTTAATTTGGTCTTGTGACATGACAACAATCCTCCAAAAGAGGCTTAATTTTTATGGTGAGATTTGACGTGACAATTGAACATTTCTTTGCATTTCTATTTGGCAGTGAGATTGGTATTGGTGATTTTATTATCCTTGAGTGGCAATTTGCTATACAGCCAGCAGTATTCCACTTAAAAATTCTTACACATACACAGAGTACCACACAGTTTCATATCTTATAATGCTGTTAAGCACTCCAGTGGTGAGAGGCACGAAAGAGTTTTTGAGCTTATTAGTCCTGCATCTTGACAGAGCCCATCTGCAACCCGATGGCAGCAGCTTAAACTCAGCAGAGAGGATGAGTGCAGTCGGCTAGAATAGCCTGCGCCTTTCTAGTAACTCTGGTTCTGTACGCCAGAGAGAGCTCATCTAACTGTGTTCCAGAAACCTACTGCGCCTCCGCACAATGCAGTCCAGCCTCTTCTTGTTCTTCAAAGAGAGAGACCCAAAGCAGCAAATAAAGGAAAATGTTAAAACAGACTCAATAACACAAGAATAAAAGATTTTCACAAAACACTTGTCAACATTAAAACTCCACAGTTTATGATAAAAATACGGGCGCTGATGGGCCTTAGCATGTACAACATTAGAGTTGGTATCAAAGTGGAGGGTGTCATCAATTAACACCCCTAACTGAAATACAGCTGAACAAGGCATATTGCAATAAATAGAGCATGGAAAACACATAACACATCAATATTCCGAAATGTTTTCCTCAATATTACAAAAACACAGAAAACGTTCCACCAAAGTCCCAAGATGTCCCAAGAGGATGGTTTAAGCACAAATCACTTGTATAATCTCAAAATCCCTGTAAAGAGGGAAGAGAAAGTAATAATAAATGCTGCATTTCACCTAGATTTAGTCTTATGAGAGAAATTAAATTTGGATGAATTAAATCAAAGTGTGCCCCATGCATTGGGGAGAGTGGGATTTGACAGATCTAAAATAAAATAAAATAAAATAAAAAAAATTTAAAAAGCACCATTTTGGTTTTGAGAGGGAAAACAAGAGAAATTCTTATGATTATCTTTATTTATTAATTGATTAACACTGGTAAAGTCTGTATTAAGTGAATCATCAAACTCTTTAAAAGTGCCACCACGAACAAAGAAACATTGTCTTGTTTCTGCCATTTTCTTTTGTCTTTCTTCTATCCTGTGTGTCTCTATAATTTCTAATATATCTCTGTAACAAGAATACAGATAATATGCAATGGTGCTACAGTCCATTTTGATCATAACTTTGATGAATCAATAACACACTTGACTCGGCAGGTTTCACTGAGCAACTCAGCTCGCTTTGGCACTGATTATCACTGCAAAAAAAAAAAAAAAGAAAAAGATCTCGTCATAAGAGACATTTTGTTGTTGTTTTTTTCTCCCGTTTTGTTTGCTTTGAACATTCGGTGTCCTTCTCAGTCCAGTCCCTTATAACAAAAGTTGGTTTTTTTTTTCATAAATTTTGCTCTTCTCTGTGTATAGAGGTAAAGGCACAAAACTTGATTCAGGTTCACCAGAAAAAATAATTACCTCTATGCACCAAGCCAGCTTGATTAGATGAAGGCACGATTACAGTTTGGACACAGAAACGTTAACACACTGTTGTTCATAAAGTTGGAATGATTTTGTTTTCAGACAAGCTGTCTATCAAGAATAAACCACACTGCCACAACATTTCATGTGAAGAGGTAAAAAAAAACAAATAAATAAAATTATTCCAACCTTATGGGAAACTTATTTTTTTTTTAAATTTTGTTTTATTTTAAAGCACTTAAAATTTAAAAGTACCTTGAGCACTGGTATATTGTGCCAAGAAGTCCCAACAACAAGAAAGTATCTGAGGTGTTGAGCGTCACTTAGGACTCTACTTTCCACAGGATTGTGTTGATCCACCTCATGCCCCCCCTTCCCCCCCCCCCCCCCCCCCCCCCCCCCCCCCCCCCCCCCCAAAAAAAAAAAAAAAATTTAAAAAAGCCTCTTCTGACCCATCTGAGTTAGGATATGAGACCTTTGACGGTGTCAGAGGTCACTGGCAGGTGAAGTCTGATTTAAGTGGGATCTAGTAATGTGTGGGCTGGTTAACACCTTAGGCTCTGTTATGCTCCTTAAGCTGTGGCTAAGTAGTTTTTAATGCGTGCCCTAGTGTTCGACCGGGTTGGGTGGAGAGATGTTCTCAGCAATACGCCGTTGGATGGTACAGCCCACATGAATGACGGGACTCAAGGTGACAGCATGTTGCATGTTAAAGTTTTTTCTTCCCACCATCACCATGTGCTTGCTCAGAGGCAATTGTACATTAAAATCGATTATTGCTGTGAACTGTTGATAGATACAACTGAACTGAAAGTAACTATTATCAGTGGCATTCACATCACAGTTTTTTCTTGCTCAGACCCAAAAACTAAACGATAATAGACTAACTATACATCCCAGAGTATTAATCCTCTTGTCGCTGGCATTAGATGACAACCAGGGTTTAACAGTCCTTGTATTTCTGCTGTAGATGAAATGTGCGCCAGAAGCCTTACCGTGCATCTTTTTTCCCCCACATATCACAGTGTCACTACACATGGTCCAAGACCCAGTACTCTTTTTCCGAAGGTGTAAGTAAAATCTCAACACCTTGATCTAGACCCAACTTCCTCCTGACACTCTTCTGCAGGGCCGAGGGTCAGCTTAGTTATTTCTCTCTCAAGTTTCTCCCTAATTTTGTGGAAACTGGGTCTCTTGCGAGGCTCCGGCTCCCAGCAAAGTGTCATGAGGGAATAAATACTGGGGGGACAGTCCTCTGGAGCCTCCATGTGATAGCCTTTATCCACTTTCTCCTTCACGTCCTTGAGAGACTGCAGCACAGGAACAAGGATCAATCAACAAACTGATTATCTCAGCACGCTACTAAGTGAGTTGAAAACAACTTTTTGCTTACATAAAAGGCACAACAACAGCCTAGTTTTCCTGTAGTAATACAACTTATAACAGAGAGAATTTGTTAGGTAAGGATGACTGGTTTCATTTTTACTTCAGCTTCATAATTTTAGCCCATAATCTAAAACACAGCTGGTCAATTAATTGGAAATGAAACAACCTATAACTCATGTCATCTTGCCTTTGTCAGTCATTTCAGTTTTGGAGTCTTGTTCCCTCACTTAGCCAACAGCTAAAATGTCTAATTGAGAAGAAACTACGTAGACTTCAATTAACTTCATACAGTATATGTTAATTAAGCAGTAATTGGAGGGTAGCCGCCTGCATTTAAAATGACACCACATAAATTTAGGTGCAAAGAATCAGGTCTAACTGTCCCTTCATCTAATGCACCCTGATCCTGCTGAGCTTGTTGATATTGGCATCTGAGGAATTGTTGGTCAAGATACTTAAGGGGTCAGGAATCACGGATTAGTGGAGGGAGACCGATGTGGTGCCACTAAATTCTGGGAGAGAATGAATCAATATTTGTTTAATTATCTGTCTGTGCAGCATGATATTTTTACTTGACAGGAAATATTGTTTCTAGTTTCTGGAAGGTGTTTAAGGATTTAAAATAAGTAAATTTAAAAAAAAAAGGAAGATTAATTTTAGATCAAATTCAAAGGGAAAATTAAAAGCAAAAAAATCTGGTGCTGATGCCTGTTTTAACAATAAATTACTACATTTCAGATTTCCTGTAGGTAAATTATAGTTAAAACTAGATCAATAATTCAAATTTTTCTAGATCTAAGATTTTAAATCTTCACAAGAGCACAACAATTTACAGTCCAATATACGTTACCTGTGTGCTCCCTGACACACAAACATACAATACTAGAACAAGCGCTACATACCATTTTAGGGTACGGCTGGCGACCATATGAGAAGATCTCCCAAAGAAGAATACCGTAACTCCAAACATCCGACTTTGTTGAGAATTTCTGCAGGATAAGGACAAATATATACAGCAGCAGCTTGCAAATGTTTGTGTTAAACAACAGAAAAAAGACTTGAGGTCTTTAAGTAATAAAGATGGGCAGAACATATGTAATTTGTCAATAACTGCATGAGCAAATGCAGTAACTGAAATGCTAAATGACTGTCAAAAACAGATTGGGGCTGATTCACAAGGGTTCCCCTGTACAGTGCATCATTTCATTAAAAGGACACTGAGGCGAGCTGTACATCCTTGAACTCTAAATTCTCAGAGGGCACAACATCTAGACCTGTCACTCATCAACAGCAGATATAATCTTTTATTTAAGGATTTCATTTGAGAAACTTTGCCAAGCTCTACAATATGAAGAAACATTCAAAAATGCCACTAAGTATAATACTGTGCGAGAAAAAAAGCCTCATGTCAACCTCGTCCAGAGGTGGCGTTGATGCTGAATACAGAAGGAATCCAGAACTTTGTTCCAAAATAGAGATTAAAACCTGAACAAACTAGAAAAGCACTCAGAGAGCGCAGACCTCCGCCGAGCGCAACAATTCCCCCATATAGCGATTTACAGATTGCGATAAAATCCGCGTTCTGGATCAGATCCGGAGCAGCCTTTGAAATTTGATAGAGGTTCCCACTGTCAATCCCTAAATGAAATTTCATGAGTTTTGGGCGATAATTAATGGAGATATTGAGAAACAAAATTTTTGGCCCCATTGATTCGCAATGTTATCGAAAATTTGAAAGTGATCCAGAATCCAGGATTTCTTCCGGATCACAGCCAAAATGAAATCAGTTCTTCCTTTTCACATTTCCTCCTGAGCACCTGAAACTCCTGAAAATTCCATCAAAATCCATCCATAACTTTTTGAGTTATCTTGAACACAGACAAACAAACAGATAAACGCTGACAAAAACATTATCTCCTTGGCGGAGGTAAAAAAGAAACAGATATACTTCTGTATAATACAGGATGTGGTTGGAGGAACCATATGACATGCCCCCTTAAATGCGTTATTACTTGGTATTTTTGTGTTTTCAAAAGAATTGACAACAATCACCAGGAGGTAAAGGCTTTGCTGTCAGGGTGTGTAGAATGTGTTTCAGGCATGAAATGCAAGAATGGATGTATACTGATATACTCATGTATGTTTTTCTTCTTTTTATCTTTTACTTTATTTAGTGTATTTTTTGACAATCTAAATGTATTCATTTATTTGAGTGTTCTTCATCCAGTTCCAACACTTTAGTAGGATTGCTTTTCAAGCCCAATCCAGTCAAAATGTTGTTGCCGGAAAAAAAGAAAAGAAGAAGAAGAAGAGACAAGGTGAACGGTGCAAGATTAGTTAGTGGACAAAGCATGCATGGATGGACTCACACATGCATTGTACCATTATTTTGTTTTTTAAATCAATAATTCATCAGTAAAACTTCCCACAGAAATGAATGATGGAATTTTGTGTAAATTACATTTAGCAGAGTGGAGGAAGGAT
Organism: Hirundichthys speculiger; assembly: GCA_018398805.1. NCBI lineage: Eukaryota > Metazoa > Chordata > Actinopteri > Beloniformes > Exocoetidae > Hirundichthys > Hirundichthys speculiger. The sequence goes on along the minus strand of JAGFBZ010000961.1, from coordinate 3,366,892 downwards.
AAAATCAAAAGGAAAATCGAGTTTTCACTCGACATGCCACAGTTTTTCATCAACATGGAGGAGAATCTGTCCTGTTTCTCACAGTGTAACTGTCTTTAACAAATCTACTTATTTTAGCCAAAAGAAAATCAGAGCCAGGTGACCAAAAGATGTCCAAAAAGTACTCCATGGTTGGCAAAGACATTTCACACGCATATATGAATTTAGACATACATTCTTAATCAGAGCTTCGGGTGCAGTCCATCTGATTGGCAGCCTGGCTTTATCCGAATCCTTGGAGTCCACCTTGGTCAGACCAAAGTCGCTAACCTTGGCCACTGTGTCCTCGGACACCAGGACATTACGGGCTGCCAGATCTCGGTGGATCAGTTTCTTTGACTCCAGGTACTCCATTCCTTCACACACATCACTGACCACAAACATGTTAAAATTACATTATCATGCCACACAAACTTTCACACACTATAGACGTTCTATAGACATTATTTTATTATTACATTTTGATTTTAAAACTTACAGAGCAAAGTGGAGCAGCTGAAGAGCGTTTACGACTGAACGTCCTCTCGTCCTGAGAAAGTTAACAAGGTTTCCCTGAAGAACAGAGACGGTGCTTAAACATGGAAATATCAAACAAAAATGTTCTCATAATGTTGCTTAAGGTCAAAATAGGACCGTGATTGAGGCCCAGAACCCAACTGAGTTATATTTACTCAAGGATGCTCCATTGCAGCTTTAGTCTCAATATTTATTGATAATGTTACTTTCTTCATGTTAGTGTATCATGTATTTTGTATGACCTCTTATGTATTTGTTGATGATAAATGATGTTCACCTGTACCTTTGTCATGAGCTCTGTGACAATGTGAAGCCCTTTATCGAGGATGACACCCAACAACCGCACCAGGTTTTTATGCTGCAGCTTCCTAAAAGAAACGAACCCACTACATCAGAACTAGTAGATTAATGCAGTGTATTCATATGACCTCTCTGAATTAGTTTTTCTTGCCAATATGATCATGGTGAGTTTATTTTTTTCCATTCAGCAAATCACTGTATGGGTTTATTATCTGCATTTAGTCACCAGCTTCCTCTGAAAGCATTTAAAGAGAAAGATTCAGTTTGATAGTGTCAGAACTCACGTCATAACTGTGGTCTCTTGCAGGAAAGCTTGAGCCGTGACATCACATTTAATGGTCTTCACCGCCACCCTCTGGCCCATGTAGTCCCCCTCATAAACAGCTGATGGTTGAGACACAGAGCTAATCTATCAGAATATTTACTCCCTGTTTTGGACCCAATTCTTCTCGCATGTTTAATGGACTTTACTACCACTTTACAACACTTTTACATTACAAATTGAATGTATAAAGACGACCTGATAAAATGGAATTTAAACATTCTAGTCACGCTCGGCGTCTGTTGCTGTGAAGCAAAACGTCAAGATAAAGGGTTGGTTAAAAAAAAAAAAAAAACTAAAAATATTCTTGCTCAAAATACTAATGAAATGAGTAATCTTATGATATTTGGAAATGAATTCCTCTTTTACTGGCTTGGCTATGACAAAGCTTTTAAATGAAGATAAAAAGATAAGAAATATAGCTCACCACCAAACTCCCCTTCTCCAATATTTCCTTTCAGTTTGAGCTTTGTAATGTCCAACAGCCATCCAGCTGGAGAGGGCAGATGCAAGTCATTATTACATCACACTGTAAAAATAACACTCCTTTTTTCCTGTTTTATCTAAAACCAGCACTGTTGTACAGAAACAGAAGCACTTCCTCACACTCATCTTACTTTTAGACAGTTCTAACTCCGCCGACTTGGTTCCTTCTTTCTGCTTGGGCTTTAAAAGAGTTGTAGCTATGGAGCCTTTGTTCTTTGAGTAGAACTGCAAAGAAAGAAACACAGAACATGAGCATCACCAAACAATACACAATATATAGTGTATGCAATATATTGTTGGTCATCTCTTGATTTTTGAGTCAATAAGAGTGTTTAGAACTGACAACATAAAGTACATCAGGTTTGGAAATGCAAAAATGAATTGTCTAAGTATGTATTATTGTTTTCTTTTTTGATAAATACTTCTTTTACTCTAATTAAAAATAGAATGTAGTCGTGACTGGTTTGAGGAAAAAACGAGTCTGTACAAACTGAACTTTTAGTGAATCAGTGACCATGTGCTCAGGTCCGCAGCAAAGTCTCTGGCATATTTTGTTGTTTTGGAGATATCATATAGTTAAAATGCATTGCTAAGTTGTAAGACATTTGGCCAGTCTGTCTCTTTTTTGTTTGTTTTTTTTCTGTCAGCTGTCCTGACTGCACATCCTTGCAGGGGTAAGTGAGTTGGTGCAGTGGTACTTATGCATAAACCATCTGTATTTCGCTGATAAGAAGCCTTTGAGTGAGAGCTGCCATCTCTCTGCAAACCCCACCACAGAAAAGTTCTCTCTACTCCCTTAAACAAGCACAAGCTGAAGACAGATAAACCATAAAAGGGAAGTGTTCCATGAATTTCATCGTCTGTCCCTCACTCAGTGGTCCTTGCCATCCTAGTGAAGGATGCAGAGGCTGATAAACTTCTTTCCTATAGGCAGACAATAGTTTGTCTGTGCTCCTGCAATGCCTTTCAGGCTTGAAAGGGAGAACATAAATGTTGTAAGGCCCATGCGCACACATGTTTGCATCTGGCCGTATTGGATTTGGCTTAGTAAATATTTTTTTTACATTCTCAAAAAAAAAAAAAAAAAAAAAAAAATCCTCAGCGGTGTGAAGAAAGCAGTTGATTTAAAAGGAGAACTTGTTTTGTTCAATAACTGTGACGTGTCCATTTTTTCCCCTACCTCTATCATATCAATAAGGTTGTAGAAATTCTGTTTTCCGTCGATGCTCAGCTTGTTGTTCTGGTAAATCACTCGATAATGAATGACCTGCCCAGATATGCTAACACACAGGACGTAATCGCCAGGGTGGCGGATACTCTCTCGGACCAGGAACAGGCCATCCTCAGCCGGCTGTAGCTTGCAAACAGCCTCTGGACCAGAGATCTTCCCATGAAACCAACTGGAAGACATCACAGGGTGACTGGCACTTAATATATGTACATAAAATTACTCTGTATTCATGAAAAAAAGGACAAATGTGGAAAAAAATACAATTACAAAGAAAAAACCAGAACAAGTACAGTGCTGTGAAAAAGTATATGCCCCCTTCCTGATTTCTTTTTTTTTTTTGCATGTTTGTCACAGTTAAATGTTTCAAATCATCAAACAGACTTCAATATTAGACAAAAATAACCCAAGTAAAACCAAAATGCAGTTTTTAAGTGGTGATGTTATTTATTAAAGAAAAAAAATATATGAACTACATGACCCTATGTGAAAAAGTAATTGCCCCTCTTGCTAAATCATTTAGTAACTGTGGTAAATCACATTTTTTTTGGAAAGCTGTGTTCAGTTTCACTGGCCACACTCGGGCTTGACTACTGCCAGATCTGTCAAATCAAGAGATCACTTAAATAGAACATGTCTGACAAAGGCCAAAAGATCCCAAAAAGCAAAGAATCATCCAAAGAAATTCAGGACCAGTTGAGAAACTAACTAACATCTATCAGTTTGGAAAAGGTTACAAAGATATTTCTCAAGCTTTGGGGCTCCAGTGAACCACAGCCATTATCCACAAATGGAGAAAATATGGAACAATGGTGAACCTTCCCAGGAGGGAACGGCCTACAAAAATTACCCCAAGAGCACAGCAACGACTCATCCAAGAGGTCACAAAGGAACCAGAACAACTGCAGGCCTCACATGCCTCAGTTAAGGTCTGAGTTCATGACTCAACCATCAGAAAGAGACGAGGCAAAAATGGCATCATGGCAGAGTTCCAAGGCCAAAACCACTCCTGACTAAAAAGAACATAAAGGCTCATCTCACTTTTGCCAAAAAACATCTTGATGAAAACCAAGACATTTGTCCAACCATCATTTATGACCTCAAGCTGAAGCGCACTTGGGTTCTGCAGCAGGACAGTCATCCAAAACACACCAGCAACTCTACTCTGAATGACTTAAACAAAAAGCAGGTTTTGGAGTGGCCCGATTAAAGTCCAGACTTAAATCTAGCTAAGAAGCTGTGGTGGTTTGTGCTCTGAAACCCTCCAATGAGGCTGAATTAAAACCAAAATTCCTCCACAGTGATGTAAAAAACTTGTTTGCCAGTTATAGCAAATGCTTGATTACATCTGTTGCCTCTAAGGGTGGCAGAACCAGTTATTAGGTTTGGGGGAAATTAATTTTTCACAAAGGGTCATGTAGGTTTGCATAGTTTCTTTTCCCTTAATAAATAAAACCACCACTTAAAAACTGCATTTTATGTTTGTCTAATATTTAAGTCTGATGATCTGAAACATTTAAGTGTGAGTGAGTGTGTGCGTGTGTGGTGTGTGTGGGGGGGGGGGGGGGTGCACGTTAAAGAAAAACCACAATGAGAACTCTCAGTTCACACGCAAAAGAGATGCACTGATCAGGGCAAAAGGTCAAATGACAATTCTTTACTTCTTTTCTTCATTCAAAAATAAATCAGGAAGGGGGCAAATACTTTTTCACAGCATTGGACATCATACAGTGTCTGAGGATAAAAATAAATAACATTAAAAATATTTAAAAGGGTTAGGGTTAGGCACTTTAACCCTCAAACATAGCTTTGCAAACTATTCTTTTGAAAATAAGAAGTTAATTTATCACAGCTCTGCAGTTACGGTGGTTCTGACCAGTGCTGCCAGGAAACAAGTTCGACTTCTGCCCTCTTATCTGCCATGTTGATATCAGTGTTGTATCTTTCATATCTAAATTGCTCAACTGGGAGGAGTGAATGTATTTAGCTATCTAACATTTGACTCACAAAAATGGGAAGTAAGAGAGATTAATGTTGAGGCAGTGTTGAGTTGGAATCACAGCGTGATCCCACACAGTTTGGTCACAAGATATTTACAAAGGTTGAAGCTAAAATTAGAGGCACACTCTGCGTCACAGTGCATGTGATGTGTTTTAAAACACAAGGGAACATAAACCCACAATACGTGCACATATTAGAGTCCCAAATCAAGAATGATGGTAATGGGTAAACTTACGGCATTAGGCTGAGGCTGGGGTCAACTCGAAGAGCCTGTCTTTCTCGAACATTGGTTGAGTTGATGAGTCCTTCCTCTCCTGTGGTATTGTGTCTGGCTTTGTAGTATCTCTTCCTCTTAAAAAGACAAAAGACTGTCAGCAACAAATGACTTCTCCATCACCAACTGTAAACTCTTCATGGATCAACAACATCTGTGAAATGTGATGATTAGTCACGGTACCGTGCTTGTATCGACAATTGTGAGGATGTCTCCTTTGCAGTACACCAGCTCTCCAGGTTTGGCTTTCCTGTTATCGCCCTTGGCAACACACTGTGTACCAGCTGCCCAACTCATCTGTGGAGGGAGAGGAAAGATAATAGAAGACATGACACGGCAAGGTTATTTGTATAGCACATTTCTCACACTAAGGCAACTCAGAGTGCTTTACAAAAGCATTAAGATGAAAGAAAGAGGAAAACAAAAATAGAAAAATGTGATTAATAAAAACAAAATAAGAATGCAAATAAAATGGATAATAAAAACGGATTAAACAAAGGCACAGCAAAAAGTGTAGAGTTTAGTTAAATGAATTTTCACCTTGTTTGGTCCTAACTCAGGGTTCTACCAGCTGACTGCCTCCTGAAGATCTTAGAGCTCCACTTAGTTTATATTCTACAAAGAGATCAGAAATGTATTCTGGCCCCATGTTGTTTGATTTGTAAGCTAACGGAAACACTTCAACGTCTATCCTGTAGGTAAGCCAAGGCGAGGATCTCAGAACAGGAATCATGTGCTCACTTTTCCTGGTTCAGGTTAGAACTCGGGAGCTGCAGATGTCTAATTGTCTTTTTGGGAAGACCAAGACAGAAGAATGTTACAGAAGTCAAGTCTGCTGGAGATGAAGGTGTGGAGGAGCTTCTCTGAATCTGCTTTGGACATCAGAACTCTGACTCTTGATATCTGTTCAAAGTGATAAAAAAGCTGATTTATCTACAGCCTTGATGTGAACCTGGGTTTTAGTTATGATACCTGTGGATTCAAGCTGGGCAAGCTACTTTAATTGTTTCCAATTTTGTTACCAAATAGAATTAATTCTGTCTTGTCTTGACCTAACTGAGGAAAACTTGATTGCATCGCGCTATTCACTCACTCCAAAGGTCTGAAAGAGTGAGTCTAATGGGCCAGAGTTTTTTGATGAAAGAGCCAAGTGTCATCTGCATAGCTGTGGTAAACATTGTCATATCTGATCTGACCTAAGGGGAAGCATGTAGAGAATAACAGTGGTCCAAGAATTGACCCTTGAGGGCTCTACAGGCCATGGGAACAAGCTCAGATTTATGCTCATCCATGAAAACAAATAACTCCTGCCTTCAATATATGAAAGGACTAATTAAGAACTGGACCTGATACCTAACCCAGTTTTCTAGTCTGTCCAGACGAATTTTATGGTCCACAGTATTATAGATCCAGAAGCACCAGAACGGATGTTTTACCTGAATCAGTGTTCAGATAAATATAATTTAATCAGTGCTGTCTCAAGTACTGTGATTTTGTTTGAAGTCAGACTGAAATCTGTCAAAAACGGCCGTTTGCATTTCAGAAATTGTTCACCTGAATCAATGCTGCTTTCCCAATCATTTTTCCAATAAGGTTGAGATTAGAGATTGGCCTGTAATCATTTAATACTGAAGGGTTCAAGTTTCTATTCTTCAGAAGTGGCTTGACAACTGCAGTTAATAGATCTAGGAAAATTGCACGATAAGAGTGATTTGTTGACAGTTTTCAGCATGTCTGTTCCTCAAGAAGCAAAAACTGTTTTAAAAAGGCTGGTTGGCAAGGTGTCTAAAACAGCATGTTGATGAATTTAGGTTCTTAACCTTCTCCTCCAGGGTATTAGCCCTAATGGGACTAAATGTTGATGACCTGAGAGGTCCAGTGTTCAGCACAGATGTTTTAAAGACATATTGACACAGCAACCTCAGTCAGACTTTTAATTTATCAATGCATATAATAAACTGCAAGACATTTAAAGTTTTTTTTTCCAAATTATTTTCATTCATCATTATTATTAATAAGAAAAGTCCCTTACAATCTTGGAAAGTAATTGCAATAGTCTGCAACAGCACGAACCATCATTTGCAATTCGAACTGAGGCTTCATCCATTGAAGCCAGTCTTTTGTCTTGTTTTGTAAAGTAAAGCGCTTTCAATGTTAGATGCTACTTCATGTCAAAATTGTTTTAGTTCAATTTTCATTGTGGGCTCAATTGTATGGTGGCCCATATAAGAGACACAACAAAAATCTTAACCACCATTATTAGAAAGTATTGTTGTGAATGTATTTTTTTTTTTTACACTGACTTACTTTAAATTTATCATTGCAATATTAACCCAACTAACATTTGTATCAGTGGCCTGTATGAGGTTATCCGCTGGCTCCATAGTGTCTTCAGTCTGAGGCTTCTTCTGCTGCAACACAGACCACTACATTAGATCCTTCCTGCAAATAGCAATAACCATCTATGACAACTCACTGAAGAGACTTGTATAATGGCAACTAATGCACAATTAATTTCCCTTTAGGGATTAATCGAGTATTTTTGAATTTAATTGAATAAGACTCTCATTTGGGGGCCCATGCATCTGCACTTACATAGGCCAGGATAGATTTCTTACTACTGATTTCAGCTGGTGTCTTGGCTTTCCTTGCCTTTTTGCACCTTCCTTTCTTCATGTCTTCAATACTTTTGTTTCTATGCGTCATTTACATTAATTTATATACATCTACGGTTTGATGTCTTTGCACAGATTGGTACCAACAACTGGTGAAAGTTCCACGTCAAGATCACCTATATAAATGTATTTACTGAGAAAAAATAACAGTTGCTTGTGACAGTTACTCCCGGTGAACCTTGTTTCTTATGGCGGCAGGTCTACACGAGTGAACACCAGTATAAATTTGGCACCTACCTTTATCATCAGCAGAGTTGAATGTTTGGATAACGGACCTCTGAAACTCTGCCACACGCAGAAACGTTGGTGAACAAAGAGATTTCACAAAACGTTATATGATGTCCTTCATGGCTGCTCCGTCACACAAAGGCGGATGGTGAAGATGCCGACGGTGTTTCTGTACCGACGTCTCTGTATTCCGACAGCCTCTGTGCAGAACAGCTGGATCAACACCATGAACGGTTCCCGGCAGCTGTGGATCAGAGGCAAGGATGTCCAGCCTCGGTCTCCTCCATGGCTGTGTGTCTCGGGGGAAGCAGTCTTTGTTTCACCTCCTGGACTTGAGCTCTGCGGCGCGATGTCAACTCTTTGTGCACCAGTGAGCTACTTCCTCACAGCTTAGAAAACTGTTTTTAAAACACTCAGAGGTGACGTAAACAGATAAAGAATCAATGACAGTATATATCACACTCAAATTGAGTTTCCTCTCTGTTTTAATGCAACATTACAGACACAAAACAAACCGGGAGACAACATGGCTTAAGTGTGTTTTAATATCTCCCCTTAATTTTAACACTATAAAGACATTCAAATAATTGGACAGTTAAGTTCACACTTCCCGCTCAAACAATACAAAATAGACTGCAATACCCTTCAGAAATAAAACAGGCAATACTCGTATCATATGTGACGGTCTTGGTGAACATGATTCAAACTGAAAGTACATATTTATTTTGTCACATAAGCTTTGAAGTTAAATTTGTGCAACTCTCCAGTCTCTGACCCACACCCCAGGTAAATGAAACCATTAAATACTAACCACAAAAAAAAAACAAGAACTTAACATTGTTCCTCTTAGTCAGTCTTTTGTAACACACAACACATCCAAGCACAAGAAAATTAAAGGACTGTAACCATTTGATCATTACAGCAGATATTCAGTCATATTTTCAGACTTAAGGTTCCCTCCTCTGCTAACCATCTTCTGGAAGAAAAAAAGAACTAGAGGTGTAATTCATATGATAAAACTATTTCTGCATACATTCCTGTTGTTGTAAGTGCTTCATTTTCTGAGAAAATCCCTGTGAAACATGGACTCCAATCCCCTTGACACATAAACAGATTGACCTTGATGTGTGATCGCTCATTGAAGTATTTGAGGGGCAGTTCATTTGTGAGTTTGCATGTGTAGGTCATGCATTTTAGTTTTGCCTTGTTCTGAAGGTGTGCTGAAGAGCCTTTGGTTTGAGTTCAAAATTTAAGTCTCATTTCCCTGCAGTTTTCAGAATGTATTTTTAAAAAAAAAAAAAAACTCTTAGAGCAACTTTAGAGGCCACAAACATGATAGAAGTTCACACTATTTTATTTCTGATGTTCCATCTGTAGGCACAATGAACATCACAGTACTGTATTTGCTTCCTAAACATAGTCTTCTCTGATCTGACTCACCATGTCAAAGCCTCCTCTTTCCTCTTAAAACATTTTTCAGCAGCAACATTATTCGGAAACAAAGGGGCCTGAAGAGCAGCAGAGATCAGCATTTCTGTCAAAGGGAAATCTGAAAATAAAGCTTAAAAAGTGCTGATCTTTAAATTAATAGGAAGTTCAATGGAGCAGAAAACAGTAATAGTGAATTTTGCAAATGAACAAGGTAAGTGGTCTGCACTGTTTTTCTTTTTTTAAACCTTGTCTTGGTACTACTAAGCGCTTTACAATGTGTTTCTCATTCACCCAGTCTCAGTTTATTTATATACCGTATTTTCCGGACTATAAGCCGCTACTTTTGTCCCAAGCTTTAAACCATGAGGCTTATACAGAGATGCGGCTTTTCTATTAATTTTTCTTCAGCCCTCAGGGGGCGCTCTAGCAGGAAGTGCAAAAACCAAAAACAAACCAAGTAGTTAAAGGCTATTCTGTTTTTGTTAAATAGCCTATGTCGGCTATGCTACTCTACATTCATTTTGTGAGAATCAATACCTATTATTATTGGACAAACTGATTAATAAATTTGTCCAGTCAGTTTGTTGGTCCCCCAGCAGATTTCAGGGTTCTGAGTGGACCCGCCGCGGAGGTAAGGTTTTAATCGCAGATGCGGACCGGATGCAGCGTGGAGCCAGCAGGTCCGCGATCTGGCTCCAAAGCAGATCCGGCACTGAGTGCAAGTGGACTCCAATACGGGTCCGTTCCGTATGTCTTTGTTGTGTGGGGTGGTTTCAGTACACAGGAGGAGGAAAATAAAGCAACTTGGTTTTAGTTTCCAGGAGGAAAATGAAACCATGAAATGACCATCAATGACTTTTCTGTTTTGTTTGATCAGCACTTTTACTGCCATGTTAGTTATCAGTTCAGGTATATGAATAAACACTTATGGTAAAATCTTTCAATGTAAATATCTTATTTCTCAGCCTGGATACCGGCGGCTTATAGTCCGGTGCGGCGTATATGTGGCAAAATATATATTTCGTTTAAATTTTAGTGGGTGTGGCTTATATTTGGGTGTGCTTTATAGTCCGGAAAATATGGTGTGTGTGTGTGTGTATATATATATATATATATATATATATATATATATATATATATATATATATATATATATATATATATATATATATATATATATATATATATATATATATATGTATACACACACACACACACAGTGTATATATATATGCACTCTATATGTAGCATGTAGCGCTTTGCATGTTCAATCACAACCCCAGTGAACAGAGTGCGGGTTCAGTGTCTTGCCCGAGGACACTTTGAGACAAGGCAAGGCTGAGGATTGAACCAGCCTTCTGGTAAGAGAACAACTCCCTTGACCCACATGGTCACCCAGTAAAGGATGGTAAGTAGTAAATGTGCCATTACGGTGAAATGAATGATGTTATGATTTTTTTTGACTGAGCCAAATGACTCTGCACACTTTAGAATAAGTTAAATCTGGGTACAGATCACTATTACAGAAAGAACTGCAGCACAGATCCTTAAAGTTCAGTCCAAATGTCTTTAAATGCATAATTCCTGTTTGTTTAAGGGCAGACGTGTAACATGTAGAGTCAAAGTTACATTTATACATGTATAGCTCCATTTTAGGAGTGTTTCAAGATAAGAAAAACTGTGACATTCTACCAGTCTCAAAACTAACAGCTCCTCTCTGGAGGCCGAGGTTAAGCACTTTCTGCTTCTTCCTTCTTGTCTTTTTTGCCCTCTCCCTCGCCTTCACCCATGTCGCTGACGTCCCGTCGACGTTTGCGGTTGCGTGCACTAGCCTTAGATGCTGGCAGAGAATCCATACCTAAAACCTTGTGAATCTGACGGAAAGCAAGCAACCGCAGAGCATGCTGAAACAACAAAAACAAAAGAGACAGCCAAGTTAGTAAAGCTTTAAGAAACATTTTCTCAGATTCAGAAGAACACAGAAAGCTGTGCGTGGGTACCTGTGCACTGGCAGTTATGTCTTCCCGGGCCTGAGGGTTTATGCTCTCTAGAACGTCTGTTGGCTCCTTCTCACATGGGTCCATCAAACCTGGTCCATCTGGATAGAGAGAGAGAATATTAGATTTACATGTAGCAAGAAGGAAATAAAGCAGAATGTAATAAATCACCTCGTCCTATGCAACCAAGTTTAACACTATCTATGTTGTAGCTTTAAAAGGGAAGCATGGGAGAAAAACATTTTGAAAGAAAAAATATAGGAGTATTCAAGTTTTCATTAAGATAATAAAATATTTGTTCAAGACTGTTCCATTTGCTTCCAAGTCAATCTATTTATTTGTTTTTTTATTTTTTCCATTAACTTGTATTTGTTTGACCTGGCATCAGGATGCCTGTAGAGATGCACTCCAGAACCCTGCGCATGGCTTCCCCTGGGCTGAGCGGGGCTGTGGCACTACTGATCACCTTCTCCACCAGCAGCTCCATTGCCTGCCAAAAAAAAAAAAAAACAAACACAAACAGGGAAACATTATTTATCCACTCACACAGTGTGGAATAAAATGTACAGACGGGCAGAGCAGCAACAAAGATGCCGGTCAAAATTAATATAGAACTATCAAATGTTCAACTTGAAATGACAAGATCACGTGGAATAGACATAAATATACTCACCCATGCAGGCATCTTCCCCCAGGTGGGAACACGCTGACATAAATCTCTCAGTAAACGAATAATGATTACACAGGACTGCAGCCCATTTGCACGAGCCTACAGAGATAAAGAATAAAATTGCACCTATATTTAATAAAAGGTACATTTTAGGATCTGTGCACTTCTAACAGTGTAACTGATCTGTTTCATGAGTATAAGTGCAATATAATTTGTTCATTTTTGTAGGACTTGAAACCTTTTTGTCATTGATGGCTGAAGTTTCCTGGTTATAATGCTTGAGGATAAACATAAGGACACATAAATATGAGGTTAAATATGTGGTTTTCCTTCTGCAGAGTTTCCAACAGCACCAGGAAAATCCTAAACCACTTGGGCAACTTAAAGAAAAAAAATCAATTTTATTTTACAGAGCATTCGCTCTTTCTTGAGATTTTGGTGTTATTAAAATTGCTTTTTAATTCGGATTTTGCAGGTCTGTATAATTTGATCATCTCCATATCCCTAACTCCATGATTCTTCCTTTCTCAACAACAAGTGAAGGTGCAAAACATTTTTAATTTCTGAAATTAACAAGCCTGGAGCAGCACACACATTGCATCAGCATTTCCCATAAGTGAACTGTTATAATATTTTAAAATTACTGATAAAACTCATGGTAAAATCAGGCACTGACGACAAAAGCATACCCGATCGCCTCTCAAATTACTTTTACTTTATTTTTCTGGTTTATTTAGAGGCTGAGAGATAAAAGGTTTAAGTGGACAGTTTTGACTTTTTCAGAAAAGAAAAAGTAAAACTTTCATAAAGTTTTTTAAACAAAGCCTTGGATCTGAATGGGTTAAGTCCAGGTTATAAAGGAAGATAATATGAATACATGCCCAAAGGGGTGAAAAGTGTTTCAAGGCCACTGCAGTAATGTTTTTATGAAGTTGTGAGTTTCTGGCCAGAGAAAAATATTTGAAATGTTTTGATGTCTTATAAGAGTAAAGGAGACATTACAGTTGATAATGTGGTGTAAAGAAAGGCTGACGTCCATTAAGATTTACCTGAAACCATTTGGCGTGACGGAGAGCAGCCAGGTATTCCAGACACTTCTTCTTATTCAGAAGGTCGGGAGGATCCCCTTCAGCAGCATCTGTTGTAAAAGGTGTCATATATGACTTCTAGTCAAGCAAATGCAAAGACTACAATGACTGTAATATGTAATGCATATCAAGTGTTGTAACTGGATGTACAGTTACTGAAAGAAATGCTTAAGCAGACATTCATTACATCGCTTGAATGATCTGGCCGATATCAAATTGCTTGTTAAAACACATAAAAGAGGAAGACGGGCAACAAATAAGCAGGAACAGAAAGTTTCTGATTCACACATTCTCTGAGACAAGTTGTAAAATATTACAGATGTGTCCTTCAGAGTGGAGGAATACGGGTACATGAACAACAGAAGGAAATCCAAGGCAATCAAGACTGGCTACATTCTAATTTAATTTTTAGATCAAGATGAAACATTTAATTTTTCACTGATTTTCCTTTTCCTCAGCAAGACATTTTGACTTGTCAAGCACAGACAGATAAAACTGATACAATTAACAATGCCTCCATTTAACCCCTTCAAGCAATGATCACCAGCTTGAATATTCAAAATGTAACGGAGACATTTTTAATGTTATTACCCTGAACTGCGCTTTTCCCAAAATTAAACAGTCAATATGTCTGTTATAAGAAAAAGTATATATATCGCATTTTATCCTGTAATGGAGTGTACAGATACCCAGATTCCTTCTCACAAAACGTACACTGATGTCACAACATTAAAAACACCGACAGGTGAAGAGAATTCAACAAATCTTACTGCCGTTTTCTACTAGGAAAGCTTGGATCCTGGCATTCAAGTGGATGTTTGTCTGACATGAACCACCCACGGTCATGTTAAAAGTACACCCATGTCCCTACCTCTCCCAAATGGCTCCAATCTTTAACAGAGAAATGTGTACTACCACACCACAATACTGCCCCCAAAATAACCAAAGACTACAACACCAAGACAATAACTCTGGCTCCATACTTCCCATTTCCCACCCAAAAAAATCTGCTGTGCTGCCAACATCCCAGTGAAAGATCTGTGGACACCCTTATATACTTCAAAAGAATGCCTGGTGGATCAGACGGGCACAAGAGAGGTCAAGTGGCTACACTAAAATTGTTGCCATATCTTGTCCTTTCTGGAATTATACATATCAAAAGAATGAGTGGTGTCAAATAAAATAAAATTCCTGAAATTAACCACTTGTACACTATATTGTCAAAAGTATTCGCCCACCTGCCTTGACTCACATATGAGCTTTAGTAACATCCCATTCCTAATTAATATGATGTGGGTCCACCCTTTGCAGCTAGAACAGCTTCAACTCTTCTGGGAACACTGTCCACAAGGTTTAGGAGTGTGTTTATGGGGATTTGTGACTATTCTTCCAGAAGAACATTTGTGAGGTCACACACTGATGTTGGCTGAGAAGGTCTGGCTCTCAGTCTCTGCTCTAATTCATCCCAAAGGTGTCTATCAGGTTGGGGTCAGGACTCTGTGGAAGCCAGTCAAGTTCATCCACACCAGACTCTGCCATCCATGTCTTTATGGACCTTGCTTTGTGCACTGGTGCACAGTCATGTTGGACACCATAATCCCCCCTCCACCAAACTTTACACTTGGCACAATACAGTCAGACAAGTACCGTTCTCCTGGCAACCACCAAACCCAGACTCTTCCATCAGGTTACCAGATGGAGAAGACCTCTTACCACTGTACACTTCAGCATCCGCTGACCCCCCTCTGTCAGTTTACGTGTCCTACCACTTCATGGCTGAGTTGCTGTCATTTTCAAACACTTCCATTTCCTTATAATACAGCTGACAGTTGACTGTGGAATATTTAGAAATGAGGAAATTTCACAACTGGATTTGTTGAACAGGTGGCATCCTATCACAATTCCACACTGGAATTCACTGAGCTCCTGAGAGTGACCCATTCTTTCACAAGTGTTGGTAGAAACAGTCTGCATGTCTAGGTGCTTAATTTTATACACCTGTGGCCATGGAAGTGATTGGAACATCTGATTCTGATCATTTGGATGGGTGAGCAAATACTTTTGGCAATATAGTGTATGTGGTTAAAATCTCTTCTAAAACCCTCTAACATAATGTTGACATATGAGTCAAAGCCCACTCACGGTGTTTTAATTTGAAAATTCAGTAGCTTGTCTCGATACCATTCTTGTGTCCGACGTCCTTGCTGGTCCAATCTACAGTGCGTACATTAACATCACTTAAAGATGATTGAGCTCCAAAATTGACACTTGACGAGTATCTCTAATACAGAAGAGTGGAGGGTTGCTTCTGAGTAGGGGTGACTATTGGCAAGGACCTCGCAATACGATACGTATCATGATATTTAGGTCACAATACAATATTATCGTAATATCACGATATATTGCGATATATCGTGATATCGCAATATATCGTGATATCACGATATATTGTGATATTCTACACAGTTAATATCAAAATTAAAAGTAGAGATGAAAAATCAAGTTTCTGTATATGTTCAGATGATATTGATCATTCAGAGGACAAATTGAGTCAAAACTATTTGCTTCAAAACAACCTATTTATTTTTTTATTATTAGTGGTTTTGCACATTTAAGCGAATGAATTGAATTTTCCTAAAATTATTGATATTAGGAGCTGAAAAAGCGATATTATATTGGGCAGCCGAATATCGTGATATATCGCCAAATCGATTTTTTTTCACACCCCTACTTTTGAGATGTTGAAATGTTTCTACAAAGTGCTGCAGTGCTTCTGGTGGGACCACTCTCACTGACTACAATGGCTGCTATTCACAGTGGCTGACACGGCAGAGTCTTTCCATGGTGCTTCCACGCCCAGCTGGTCTCAGGGCAACATGATTCATTAGTGGAAAGATTGAAATGTAAACATGATATTTTCATGCTGTTCAAAAATTCAAAATGAGATTTTCTCTTGTGAACATTTCATTCGGAACAACAAAATCAGTTGTTGACCAAAAATGTATTCTCATATAACTACTCAACATCAAATGTGAATTTTCATCCCTTTTCAAGAACAAACTGATCAACTTCAAGTTTTTGAAATATTCTCATTGGATGCAAAATTATGTCTAAAAAACATTTCTTGAACAGATAGAGGTTCCTCGTTTCACCTCAAGCCTCTGTTTTAAGACATCAACAAAAAGAAAAATCAATTTTAAAAACATCACATCTGTTGAGCAATATGGCAAAGTCTAAGATAAACCTAACTAGCTGCACAAAAATGAGAGAATAATAAAGATATGACTGTTTACAAAATATGCTACTGCGGATACTGGATGTTAGTATAGATTGTAAGACAAACAACAGATTGCTCCAGAACCCCAAACGTGCTCACTGATGATGTAAGAGTTCACAAACTCAACCTTGGGGCTTTCAACACTTCGATGTTTGTGAGATCTGTACTAACAACAGTTAAGATTTATCTCTTTATAGGAGAAACAGATGACAAAAGCAAAACAATTTATTTTAAGTCTACACTACCATGCTACATAGAATTAAAGAACCACATCTAATCACAATTCTCAGAGGTGGGTGAGTTTTAATTTAGCAGCATAAATATGAGCGAACTGGTAGTTTTCTCTTCGTAGTAGTAAGTGCATCTGTGCGGTGTTCAGACAAAGCCACTGATCAACAAACCCAAACAAAACTTAGAGAAAGGAAAAAAAAAAGGAAAAAGCAAAGACAACACAACAGAAAACATTCTTGCCATGTTTTCCAAATTTGAGGAAAAAAAAACAAAAACCAAAAAAAACGTTCAAAAGCACTCCTATGCCTTGACTAGTCAAGGCATAGGAGTGGTTTCAACACAATGATCTTCATATCTATAGTCTAATGTCAAAAGTATAATATTAGTACCGATCATTGTGAAATTAAGTAATCATTTAAAAACAAAATCAATAAATTATACATATACATATATATATAAATATATATATATATACATATATATATATTTAAACACACACCTTGACAACACCTGATAATGCCACATAATGAGGATTCCCATTCTCTCAAGGATGAGAGAATGGGAAGTAGCTAAACTATTGCAAAAATGCAAGAAAGAATCTTCATCCATAAATGAGATATCTGTAAAAAGAATACGATCATTTGAGTCATCTTCATTCCCTGGGCATCATCTGAACAGTGGTTGTCAATTACCATTGTTTCCTATAAGTGGTATATGAGCATGTGTTTGTAAAATAAACACACACCCTAATGGCACAGAAAGGTCGGAGAGCCCGGCTTTTGATTCCCATTGTTGGAGAAAGGAAATAAATAAATAGGGGACCAGTGTATTTGTGAACAAAAATGAGGGAATGAAAAGAGTAGAACAAATGAATACATGTGATTTAAGTCTTCTGGGTTGAAGAAAACAAACTTTAATGTGGGCTTAATTTCAGTCCCACCATTTCAAACCTTTTTCTTTAGACTAAAATTTAGGGTTGTAACAGGAGGAAGGGTGAAGGAAGGGGCAAAAATGTAGATATATACTTATTACACAAACCACTAACATTTGGTTGTCTGGTACTGAAAGCTTTGGCTTCTCTAACCTTTCTCAGCCGCTTTTCCTCCTGCCTGCTTGTCCTTCTCAGTAGCAGGGTCGTCCCTCATCAGCGGCGAGGTGAGAGAAATGGTCACCTGCATTTTGGGCTCCTTGCTTGAAAATATCACGATGTTCGCCTCCTCGGGGTGAGCCTGCACCTCATACTGATCTTCAGAAAATGTCTGCCGGTTAAAAGGACACTTGGGATTACTCACTACAGAGGAGAAGGGGTGTCAGGGTAAAGAGTAGCCTTGTTAAAGAGCAATAATGCTGCATCTTTTAATTCTTTATTACATGCCATTTGGATTTACTTGCTTTAAGAAATAAGGTAAAAGACATTGAAAGAAATTTCAATAATTGGTCATGACCAATATCTTGGCAGTAGTAAAAATTTTGAAAATGAAAGTAAAAGATAATGGAAAAAATGTCCCATCTCACTCTGTAGGATTCAGGTGTCATAACCAGGCAGTAAATCTAAAGATCAGTGAAAAGCATTTCCATTGAAGCATTGATACAGCTACAGCTGGAGGGAGAAAGACTGAGGTTTTACAACACATCACAACCTCATATCCTCTCTGCCTTGTCAGCCTCACACTGAAAGCATAAGCCATCTTTAAAAAAAAAAAAAAAAAAAAAAAAAAAAAAAAACATTTTTCTCTGCAGCTTTTGGACAGTTTACTCATTCGTAAACATTAAAAGGAACTCTCCCGAACCTTGAACCACTTTGGGGCAGAGTCTAGACATCTTTTGACAAGTGACATGTAAATGTAAATTGGACTGAACAGTGACTGAAAATGTTGCCCAACTGTGGCACACAAGCTCATACTAGAATAAACATCCACAGAAGAGCAAAATACCAGAAGTCAGCTCTTAATAAAATTTACTCAGTAATTAATTTTATACTGTGCAACAAGAGTACTGAAAATAGGCTGATTCTACAGACAAGGCACAGTACCAGGTTATATTTTAGCAAAATATTACACAATTAGAGCCACTGCAGCTCCATGATACTATGGCTCACCTTACATTTCGAGATTACTGTTGGCAACTTAGTCTTGCCTCTTTAAGTTGGTCAATGATCTTCCAGTCTTGTTTTTTTATTTTTCAAGTGGAATAGAGATACAGCTTTGATTAAGCTGACATGTAAGTGATGCTGTGTAGCTATGAGGGACAGCTCTACAGCCCCAATTCCAAAAAAACGTTGGCATGTTTTGTAAAACCTAAATAAAAACAGAATGAAATGATTTGCAAAATTGACAAACCTATGTTTCATCCCAGTAGAAAAAAGAACATATCAGACGTTGAAACTGAGACATTTAACAATTTCATGGAAAATATTAGCTCAATTTGACTTTAATAGCAGAAACACATCTAAAAGTTGGAACAGGGCCAGAGAAAGGCTGAAAAAAGTCACTGGTGCAAATCAAGAACGAAGGGAGGATTAGGTTAATTGGCAACAGGTCAGTAACATAAAAGTGGCATTCTGGGTATCACTGCAATCTGTTGTTATTTACACTTTACACAGGGTCCCAACTTTTTTGGAATTGGGGTTGTACAGGTTCGCTCCTCCTAACGTCTCAAGTGTATGAGACAAAACCAATAGGGGCAACCCGTCTACTGTGGAATATCACGTGTAAAGGAGCAGAACTCGCATTCTTCCTGGGAGCTTTGCCATAGTGGAGTGCCCCTCTCCACTATGGCTTCATTCTGTTATTCCAGTAGAAATGGATAGGATCGCTACTCTTCTCGGAGTCAGTGTTGATCTTTTCCTTGCCGAATTGAGGGGAACATAGCCTCGAATATCATGTGAGGTTCACCACATTGATATTCTTCCCAGTTTTTTTCCTACCCTGACGCTAAATCCCACCAATTCAGAAGGCGAATCAGTGGGAGTTCACATAGTTGCTTCAAAACTGGAAGTTTAAAAATCTTGCAAACACCCCAAATACAGCTGCAATGACTGCTACAGCTTCCCAATGGATACTATTTCCACAGTACTCAGGTTTCCCCTATTAGAATGTAAAATTTCTTCAATGGACTTTCTAGTCATATGTAAAGGGTGTGAAAAAACTGCTTTCCTCCTCTATAACAAAAGCTTTAAGTGTAAAACCTTTGGTTCCCAGTACTTTTGTTCCGCAAAAAAAATATCTTCCAGGCCTCTGGCATCCAGATAAAGACAATTTTTTTTCCTATTTAAATACCTACAACAGAGAGTGAGTCTCAGTGAATGGAGCCTTTTCACCAGAATTACAATTTCTGCTCTTCTTTATAATCCCATCTACAGGTGAACGCCAGGAAACGTTACAATTTATCATGAAATCAAAAATGTGAGAATGCATTTGATGCGAGATCTCAATTCATCGCAACCCTCAAAAAAAGTTTACAAAATACACAAATACTCAAAATCTTTCCTAAATTGACACAGTCTTTTGATTAGTAATAAAAATTGCTCACCGAGAATTCCTTTGGCAGCTGCTTGGCAATGCTCTTTAGTACTGAGATGGTAGGTTTCTTAGCAGTCAGCAAGATGAGTTCCACATTTCTGTCCCCATGAAGCAGCAAGCCTTTGGCCAGGATGCCCACCCTCATCACACCTTTTAATAGCCGGGTGGCATTCTCAGTACTAACAAAGACAACAATAGACCAGGATGAAGAGTCGCAGATCTGCTTTTTGGCTGTATTTTTAAATTTTGTATATTTAAGTTACATTTATTTGGATACAGATAGAGAAATATGATTTATGCACAATCTAAGATTGTGCCCGATATCATTTACTGTATGTGGCTCCACTTTAAGAATCATTTTGGAATATTAGATACAAGAAAGTTGTACTATGTAAATAATATGTTCACATGCCAAAAAACACAACTGTGTCACCAAGAGCATCCTTATTTTACCCAACAGGTCCAAATGAAAATATGGATTATTTGTCCAAATCACCACTTACCTTTGCTCATCTCCTTGAGTCGCAGCGGTGGCAACAGCTTTTGTCTCCGTCTCGAGCAGGGAGTCTGACACCAGCTTTAGAGCTCTCTCAGAGTGAGAGACGATCCTCTGGACAGCCTGGAGCTCCTCTTCCACTGGGTAAATGGTGGAATGCTTGGCCATGATGTGACGGTCGTCAGACGAGTCAGGACGACGCACACAAGTCTTAAGGAAGGGGGATGGAGAAAAGTTATTAAGATTTAGCTATGCGCCTGACCAATCAGAAATTGTATTTTATTTTATTTTATTTTTTTTATTGTAAGCCACCCCCCCCCCCCCCCCCAAAAAAAAGAAACAAACAAACAAAAAAAAAACAATGCAGTTGCAATGCTCACCAGTAGAGGGGGGACTGGCATACCAGGACGACTCATCAAAGGTGGAGGCGCCATCCTGCGTCTCTGCTCACCCCAATACATCTGCTCTTCCTCCATCCTCCTCCAGTACAAGTCCTCCTCATATCTTCTACAGTAAAGGGGAGAGATTCTCATGCCAGTCATTCAAAGTTTGGCATTAAATTGGAAGATGTTATTGCTGCTATTAAAAGTAAAGACACTTAACATTTCATCTTTGATTAAACTCAATGTAAAGGAGTAAAGGAATTCAGATTTAGCAACAATTGTCAGTCAGAGGACAGAAAAAAAAAAACCCAAAAAACTAATGTTTTATTTTTTTTCTTTTCAAAGAATTGAAAAGAAAAAAAATAAAACATTAATTTTTTGGTTTTTTTTTTTCTGTCCTGGAAAGAAAAAAAAATAAAACATTAATTTTTTGGGGGTTTTTTTTTTCTGTCCTCTGACAATTAGGATAAAGTGTATTTAATTTCCACACACACAAATATTATATTATAAACACACATATATACGTGTGTCTGTGACTCAGAGGTGAAACTGACCTCATTTCCATGTGCCAACGCTGCTCATCCTCTCTCTGTCTCTTCAGAACAGCCTTCTGCTTCTGCTTCTTTAACTTGCTTTCCTGCAGCTTCCTTGTCCGATTATTGGGCTTAATCTCCACTGGAAGCTCAGGGTTCACCTTCTTCTGCAGGGAGGTGAGCATGGAGACAGAAACAATGTAAGGGGAATGTAACACAAATGAGGCAGTGTGCATGTAATCCTGCATCTTCTAATATTTCCCACCATACTTCAGAGATATGATGAAAGATTTTTCTTTCCCCCCTCCTCTTGGGCTTCCACATCAACTTCTAACCCTGAAACCTGATTTGATGTGAAGTGCTCTTCATAATTGCAAAGTGCAGGGACTATGTATGTATATGCCCAGATATTCATCCCAGAGCTGATTACAGGAACAAATATCAAAATGCCTAACAGAAAAAGCCTGAAATTGTTTTGTTTTTCTTTTCATTCTAATTAGAGAAATAGGAGGGGACTGGGCTGTTTTCACTCTAAGGAGTTTAGTAAACCTTGGGGAAACATTTAAAAGATTTTCTCAACTGTAAGTGTATTAAAGAACTTAAGTCTCTCTGAATACCCAGTCAGGAAGAAATCAACTCGGTGATGCTCTAACTTGCAAACCTTGTATTGTAGTCTGTGTCTCCTTCCCTTCAGGTGCATGTCCTTAGCATTGGGATCATTAAAGCTGCACTCACACAGTTTACAGTGGAATCGAATCACTTTCCCATCATCGTTACGCACCTAAAAGAAACAAAGTCGAATATAGCCATGTAGATGCTCCACTTCAATAATAAAAAATTAAATAAATAAATAAAATCAAAATAAATGCAGTTTATTATTTAAGAATTATTAAGTGCACTTTTGAGTTGTACATTATAAAAGCCAACTTTTTTTAAATTTAAAAATGAAACATACACACAGCAGCAATGGTTTTATTTTGTTTTACCCCTTCTTGAATTTACCTACAAGTACTATCTGGAAGACATGTCTTCTTTTTTTAAAAATAAATAAATAAAAAATGTGTGGCTTTCATTTACAGTCAAGTCAGAGAGACAGGAAACTGGAACAGAGAGAACTGAGAAGACACTGCAAAGTGTCACAGGCCGTGAGTTGAACCTGCAGCCGCTGCAGGAGGACTGTAGCCCCTGTACATGAGCCGCCTGCTTTAACCACTGGGCTACGCAGCGGCCCAGCTGTGTCTCTTTGGTTTTTATAAACACACCATTAGAGCCAAACAGATGGGAGTAAACTGATTAAAGTGTTTCAGTCGCAGATGACCGAAGATTCTGCTCTTTGATTGGACATCAATCCCAACAACCACTGTTTTAACACATGCAGCGTGCTTGTGAGGTTCATTTGAATCTTTGTGGCAAAAGATTGTGACTAAGGTTGTGACTAAAAAAAAAACAAAAAAAACTGTAACTAGAAGGACTTATGTTAATTCTTGCAGACAGCAGTGATGATGACATTATCAGGTATGGTAAAACATGTTTGTTTGTCTTCCAAATTGAACACAAATAAATTGTTATTGTAGATTTTTGTGTTTTGTTTTAATAACATCCACTTTTAAACAGACTAGACCAGGTTTAAGTTATATTTTCTAGTTACACCTATCCACAGTTGTGTTGATTTACTCTACCACTGTGCACTCTGCATAATAATATAAATTATTATGGTGACATTATGTTTTTTTGTGGGAAAACTATGACAATGAGAACTTTGTTTTCAAACCTCAAAGATCTACAATCCAAGTTTTGTGTAAAAAGCAAATATCACACACCAACCCATGCTTTCTCAAACACTTTTAGTCCATATTAACATAGCTTCACATTTTTCACTTAAGAGTAATCTTAAGACAAAAGTCACACATTTATAAATGACTTGGTCTTATCACCCTCTCAGACTGATGGAGCCATTAATGTTCCACTATCTCTCATCTGAAAAGGCTTTAGTTTTGATGCAGCAAACATTTTAGTGGCTGATCTCAAGAGAAGTTTCGTTTCTGCAGCAGAAAAATAAACATTCCCATTGCAATTTTTTTTTTAAATCAAGCAAGAGTGTATACGTTCACTTCCAAATTGCTTAACAACTGAATAGAAAGACCTCTTATCACATCACTATGATAAAAGCAGAACTATAACTAAAGGCTGCAACTGCATTTTTCTTCCATAACGCCAAGACTATTAAACATAAGTCTGGTCTCTTCTCAATAATAGCTCTGCAGAGATTATAACAGGACACTTCAAAAGCATCTGTGTTACTTGAACACTGTTAAGTCCCATAACTTGTGAAATTTACACGATCTTGTGTTTAATATCACATAATTATTTCTATTAACCCAAAGCATGTTACTTTAATTCTTACAATAAAAACTTTTAATTTTTCATATTTTTCAATGAATAAAACAATGATGTATTGTACAATATGCTCGCAATGAGGTTAATATTTGCAGACAGGTACAATATACTGCATTGGTGGGGATGTGATATGCATTTCCCTCCTACCTCTTCTACATAATCATGTCCCACAGGTTGGACGTCCCCATGACCTCCAGCTCTGTCTCCTCTCTCATCCTCATTCTGTGGCTCCATCTTCTGAACAGATGGCTGTACAGGCTTATCTACCTTAGCTGAAACCACTGTCACAGATGCTGCTGCTGCTGCTGGAGCACAGGTTGGCTTATTGGCTGTGAAGGAGGTCAGATTAAAGATTAAAGAACTCATTTAAGAAAAACCATATCACCACTAGTTTGAAAGACAAAACCATTTCAGAAGGTATAAACTTTCATTACAGATGTAACTTTTAAAACAGACTTAACTTTTTTAATTGCATTTTACTAGCTTTGATGTTATTAGGGACACTTGCACTGCCGTATTTTCTGGACTATAGGTCGCACCAGAGTATTAGTCGCATCGGGCAATAAGAGCCAGTGTTATTAACTGCACTGTTGATGAGCTCCGTCCAGCAGCAGCTATTCAAGGACCCATCTGTGGACTTGTTACTCCAGCTCTCTCAGCCCGTGGTTAGCCTTTTTTATTTTTTCATAGCTGTCAGAGTTACAGTGCCTTGTGAAAGTGTTCGTCCCCTTGAACTTTTCAACCTTTTGCCACATTTCAGGCTACAAATATAAAGATATAAAATGTAATTTTTTTTGTCAAGGATCAACAACAAGTGGGACACAAGCATGAAGTGAAACAAAATTTATTGCATATTTTAAACTTTTTTAACAAATAAAAAACTGAAAAGTGGGGTGTGTAATATTATTCGGCCCCTTTACTTTCAGTGCAGCAAACTGACTCCAGAAGTTCAGTGAGGATCTCTGAATGATCCAATGTTGTCCTAAATGACTGATGATGATCAATAGAATCCACCTGTGTGTAATCAAGTCTCCGTATAAATGCACCTGCTCTGTGATAGTCTCAGGGTTCTGTTTAAAGCGCAGAGAGCATCATGAAGACCAAGGAACACATTAGGCAGGTCCCAGAGAATTTTAAAGCTGGATTTGGATACAAAAAGATTTCTCAAGCTTTAAACATCTCAAAGAGCACTGTGCAGGCAATAATATTGAAATGGAAGGAGTATCAGACCACTGCAAATCTACCAAGACCCGGCCGTCCCTCTAAACTTTCATCTCCAACAAGGAGAAGACTGATCAGAGATGCAGCCAAGAGGCCCATGATCACTCTGGATGAACTGCAGAGATCTACAGCTGAGGTGGGAGAGTCTGTCCACAGGACAACAATCAGCCGTACACTGCACAAATCTGGCCTTTATGGAAGAGTGACAAGAAGAAAGACATTTCTCAAAGATATTTGCCACAAGCCATGTGGGAGACACACCAAACATGTGGAAGAAGGAGCTCTGGTCAGATGAAACCAAAATCAGACTTTTTGGCCACAATGCAAAACGATATGTTTGGAGTAAAAGCAACACAGCTGATCACCCTGAACACACCATCCCCACTGTCAAACATGGTGGTGGCAGCATCATGGTCTGGGCCTGCTTTTCTTCAGCAGGTACAGGGAAGATGGTTAAAATTGATGGGAAGATGGATGGAGCCAAATACAGGACCATTCTGGAAGAAAACCTGTTGGAGTCTGCAAAAGACCTGAGACTGGGACAGAGATTTATCTTCCAACAGGACAGTGATCCAAAACATAAAGACAAATCTACAATGAAATGGTTCACAAATAAACGCATCAAACATGTTAGAATGGCCAAGTCAAAGTCCAGACCTGAATCCATTTAAGAATCTTTGGAAAGAGCTGAAGACTGCTGTTCACAAACGCTCTCCATCCAACCTAACTGAGCTCCAGCTGTTTTACAGGAAGAATGGGCAAGAATTTCAGTCTCTGGATGTGCAAAACTAATAGAGACAAACCCCAAGAGACTGGCAGCTGTAATTGCAGCAAAAAGTAGCGCTACAAAGTATTAACACAAAGGGGCTGAATAATATTGCACGCCCCACTTTTCAGGTTATTTGTTAAAAAAGTTTAAAATATCCAATACATTTCGTTCCACTTCACAATTGTGTCCCACTTGTTGATTCTTGACAAAAAGATTGAAATTTTATATCTTTAAGTTTAAAGCCTGAAATGTGGCAAAAGGTTGAAAAGTTCGAGGGGGTTGAAAACTTTCGCAAGGCACTGTACCTCTGCTTTACTCCAGTCCCTGACAAGTTTCTCACTCACTCCAAACTTTCTGCTGCTCGATTTCTGTTTTTGGCTGCATATTTTATAATCTTCAGTTTAAACTCTGCAGTAGAGCATTTTCTTTTTGGTGGCATATTTGTGTTCTCTTACTCTTTATGGTTTACTTTGGTAATTTTTTCAGTAGCAGTGTTCAGTTGTCGCGACTGTAGATGATGCCCTGTTATTGTGATGGATGACATGGTGGATATTTTTGATATATCGAAATAAAAGTAGCAGGACCAGCCAAACTACTGAAAACAGTGTGACTTATAGTCCAGAAAATACAGTATATACTTTTAGAGGAAGATATTAAGTCTACATGTGATGCAACTATATGTGATTACTGTTTTAGTAGAGCTTAAAATACAAGACACCCAGATCGTGATCATTTTTAACCATATTAATAAGCATGTGAGCAATTTATTTTTCTCCCATTTTGCTAGTTTCTTTAGAAGCACAGAAATAGGTTTTTGTCGACAGTTTTTCAGAAAATATAAACAATGCCTTTGATGGGTTAAAAGCCTACATGCCTCTCTATTGATATCATCTGAAAGACAATACGGAAACAATCAAAGGAGACATGAAAATTATGACTTTAAAAACTGAATCCAAGCACATTCGAATAAGTGTGTACTGTAAAGATGAGCTACAGAAATAAAGACTATCACCAGTCGATCAGAAAATGTTCAACATTCAATGTGTCAAGGAAAAGACACAAAGATAAAATGCAATGTAAATATTTATATAAAAACACATTCAACTTACAAGTGGACGTTACTTTGGAGAGGGTAGGTTTCTTGATTGGCAGGCTTATTTTGGTTGTGGTGTTTACTGCCGCCTGTTTGGGCGTTCACAGCCGGGGTTGAAGTAGTTGAGGAGCAGACTGGAGTTTTCCCTGCAGTTGAGGTTGTGATAACTGGAGCAGAATTAACCAACACTGGCTCAGTTGAAGGTATAGGTTTGCCAAGCTTGGTGTGAAGTTTCACCACCTTTCCATGGTTGACAAAAAGAGACAGGATGAGCTCCAACTGTTTAAGGTTACCGATACTTAATCCCATCCCATCCCAAATCCCTTGAGGAGTTTTTTTTCTCCTAGACTTGGCATCTTACATAAAACATCACATGAGTGCATCACAGTCTCATCAAGTAATAAAAGCATGTCAGCTTCCTAAGTGTTCTGAAATAACAAATACTGTCAGACTGTAGTAAGTGGAGAAAAACAAGCATCACAACTTTGCTTACCTTTTGGTGTTTGGCCCCACGGATATGTGCAGCATAGGCGTCCGCTCCAGTGCATGAGACATCACATAATTCACAGCGTAACTGAGTCTGGACTCCTCTCGGTCCATTACTGGTCCCAGACTGCCCTCCTGCCTTTAGGGCTGCTTCCTTTTTCTTATGTTTTTGGCCCTCATTGTGTTCCCGGTATGTCTAATGGAGTAAAACAAACCAGCCAGCAAGATAATGTAACCACAAACATGTATACCATTAGATTACATTTTCTGATATATGCATTTTAGTAAGAAACGTTAATATTAAATTTTATTTATTAGCTTTTGAATTCATACTCTGCAATGCAGCAACATTTTGTTAGAACCCCCTACATTTGACGTGTAAACATAATTTGGATTTATTTTATTTATAACCACCTACCTGAGGGCCTGCGCAGCTGATCTTGCAAATGTCACAATAATGAAGCTGAGGTTGTTTGGGAGGCCCTTTGGGCCTCTGGAGCTTGTGCTGGTGGAAAGCAGGCTTTTTATAGGTGTTCCCAGTTGGAGCCGTTACCATGTTGCTGCCTGAGTTACTCCAGGATGAACTTGTGAGTTGCTTGTGTGGTGATTGGATAGGGGGCTGGGTTTGTTGGGGCTGCTGTGACTGCTGCAGTGGAGGCTGAGGCTGAGAGAGAGTCTGCTGGGCCGGCTGGTAATAGGAGGCGGAGGATGTGGAAGTGTAGCCTGAATCATAATTGGAGTAACTAATACCTAAAGATGAGACATGAGGATGAAGCTAAAATTAGAATTACTAAAGAAAAGAAAGCAAGCAGGATATCTGTCAAATATGAGTAGTCAGCAGTCATATTGGAAGTACTTTAGTTTCATCAGAGACAGCACCAGACCTGACATCTGCCTTGCTCTGACAAAGATGTAAAAAAAAATTTGCTTCATCCCTTAACTTTTAAAGGTATCGATGTGTGTATGTGTGTGTCTGTGCATGACTAGGCCTCTTCTTTTTACACATGGTCCCTCAGCATTATAGCAATCAATGACAGAGTAAAATATCTCTCAGGTTGCTGTTGTGTTACATTGAGACCTAGCACTAGCAAGGAGCAACTGATATTTATTATGTCCTGAAAAGTAAAACTTTAATGTTCTTCTTATACCATGCAGATTTTAGCTCTCTGTTTGACCATTTTGTTGACATTACAATATAATATTACAGCATAACAATTAAGGATGCAACGGTAATCGGTAAAATACCGAACCGTTCGATAGGACCTGCAGAGGACAATATGCTTTTATGTCCCGCGGGATTTATGTTCCAATAATTTTTGCATTGGACTTGCACATGAGCGTGCGTGCCTTTTAGGCAACAGGTCTACCACTGCATGTCAATCATGTCAATGTCCACTCGCCTCCGCTCACTCACAGTGACCAACCTATCACACTTTGGCCGGTTGGCTGCAGCTGGCCAGCGGTAGCGGAGAAGTTGGGATAAAACTTATTTAAATCGTCGGTGTGGGAGCATTGTGGTTTTGCTGTTGAATACACCGGCGAGGGAGTGAAAACAGTTAACAGGAACTTCACAATCTGTAAACGCTGCTTGAGACATGTCCCGTACTCAAACGGAAACACCAGCCGCATCTCCAGCGGAATCATCCTGATATTACGCTTTCCGTACAACCTGGAAAGGTAACGGCAGCAAAACAACTGTGCAAAAATTCAACAAAACTACTGAAATTTGACTCAGGGATTGACAATCGGAACCGCTATCAAATTTCAAAGGCTGATCCGGATCTGATCCAGAACGCGGATTTTAAGGCTATTTGTAAATTGCTATATGGGGGAACTGTTGCGCTTGGCTGAGGTCTGCGCTCTCTGAGTGCTTTTCTAGTTCAACACTGAAATTGTTTGGAACTTGTTCTGAGAAGCAAAATAAATAAATCATTTTAGAGAAATGAATTGTCACTTTAAGCACAAAACACATATCGAAACCACACCGAATCCGTACCGAAACCGTGACACAAAAACCGAGGTACGAACCGTACCGTGAGCCACCTGTACCGTTGCACCACTAATACGAATTTCTATAGACTTTTGCACTGTTTTGACTAGTAACATAGACATGCGATTATACTATTTATCACAATTTCTGTTCTTTTTTACTATGTAGAAAAGTTTTATGTGCTAATGTGCATTCTGTTAAGCCAGAATCCCACAGCACACGGAGAGCGTTGTGTTCCAGTTTTAAAGTGGCTGTGGTACGAGCTCAAGTCAGACAGACACAGACAGCAACTTAGAGTGGAGCACTGGCAAGCGCCGCCAGCTCGACTGTATTTATAATTGATAACCAACTCACCCAAAGTTTTTGAGATCACGTGACCATGGTGCAGGAGTCTGCTTGTCTACACACTTATATTTCACAATATCTTGTCTTTTCTAGTAGTATGCTTTTAAAAAGAATAAGTGCTGTCAAATAAAATGCATTTTTCAACTTATTGACGGAACCTTTCTCCTTATGTGGTTCAAATCTTTTCTAAAACTCTGAATTGTTTACACACAGTCTCTGTGGGTTAACATAATGCCAATGTACAAGTTGGAGCCAGGAGGTAGGGCTTTATTTGAAAAGCCCCACCTCCAGATTCTCTTTTGACGTAGTATACAAGCAGCCAAGCGCCAAAATAGGCTTGAGCCGTATCTCCGGCGGAGAAAGACGGATGCCCTCGAATGGTGGTAATTCAAATCAGCTGGTGCAGCGCTTTTACTCCATGTCCTGCGGGACTTGAGCATTATCAAAAATGTTGAACATTTTGAGTGCGAAAATCTCGTCAGAAGAAAATTTTGTTTTTGTTCCATTTGCTGTGTTAACTCACTAGAGTAAGAGGTCTGTGAGACACTGGAGTTAAATGAGGAGCCAAGGGTGTATGATGAAATGGGGGTTGGAGGTTGTTGGACACTGGTGGACACTGGATAAATGTTGTAGCTGGTAGACACAGGACTGGAGATCGCCAGGGGCTTCAGGGCAGTGACCTGCCTCTGGGGTGGAGGAGGCTGGTTGTACACAGTAGAGGGGGCTGGACTGTAAGCACTCTTTACTCCTACTAATACAGAAAATGATAAAGAAAGTAGAAGAGAGGCAGGACAGCAGCACAGAGTAAGAGAGAGAGAGAGGACAGTAATAAAAAAACAGACTTCTATTTATGGTATTCCCTTTACCAGGTTTCTGAAAGAAAAAGCAAATCCACATTTCACTATCAAATGAGCACCAGACGCATTCCTAAAAAAACATTTTTTTTTTCATATTCACACATTTGTGTATATATATATATATATATATATATATATATATATATATATATATATATATATATATATATATATATATATATATCCCAGGGTCAAGATGGAGGTCACCTCCAAAGGTGATTGAAAACAAGTGGGTCAAGATCCTGTGGGACTTTCAGATTGAAACTGACAAACTGGTGATGACTAATCAGCCTGACATAGTGGTGGTGGATAAATATCAGCAGTGGTGATACATGTCGCCATCCCAAGCAAAAGCAACCTCAGAAAGATGGAATATGGGAAGCTCAAGAAATACCAATGGCTGAAAAAAGAAAAGGAAAAATGTGGAGTGTGAAGGCAGCAGTGGTGCCATCGTGATCGGGGCACTGGGAGCTGTAACCCCCAAGCTGGATTGGTGGCTCCAGCAGATACCAGGAACAATATCTGAGATCTCTGTCCAGAAGAGTGCAATACTGTAACAGCTAAGATCCTGCGCAAAACCCTCAGGCTCCCAGGCCTCAAAAAAACTTCCATTTGAAGCATACAGAAAATTGTTCCCACAGTACAATCAGGTACACAATAAGAAGAGAAAAAAATATATATATATATATCTAATGTGCTTGAAAAACTGCTTTGACTCAAAGTCCTCCATCAATCTCTCCTGCCAAAGGTTTGCATATTTAGAGAGAGATTTACATCAGACTAGGGATGCGCGCGATTAGTCGTCTAAACGATTAAACGTCCGCTCACTTACTAGTCGGCACCAGAAATATTAGTCATTTAAACCAATTTGTGTTTTATTCATGTACAAGGCCGCTTAACTGTCATACAGCCGCCCGCCACTAGTCGGGGCTACAGAGCCGTCAGACAGCAGCCCCCCCTCTCTGTGGCAATGCTCGAGTAGACTTGAGTTTTAAAACGGCACGGTGGGAAGATGGTCTCGCAAAACCAGCGCGGTTTGGCAGTACTTTAATCTAGAAAATGAAAACAAGGTAGTATGTAGACTGTGTCAGAAACAACTGGCATACAATCACTCGACTGGAGCAATGCGCAACCACATTCGACTCAAGCATTTGGATGTTAATCTGCACAAGACGACGGCTGCTGATGCTAGTGGTGCTAGCCACACTCAGGCCGATTTGACATTGTTTACCCGGAGACGTGTTCTCCTGTCCGGTCTGAGAGGATAACGCAGCTCATCACGATAATGACTTCGAAAGATATGCTTCTACTTAACTTTGTGGAAGGTAAAGGCTTCAGGAAGCTAATGGAATATGTTGAGCCTGAATACACCGTGCCAGGATGCAAACTGATAACTTCCAGGTTGGAGCGCATCTTTTTTTTTAGACTAGTCGACTAGTCTTAATTAAAATTTTCGTTTAGTCGATAGGGAAATTAGTCGCCAGGAACATCCCTACATCAGACACTATGAAGTCTTCATCTTGTCATCTCCCACATCCATTTTAGTGATCTGGTGTTTACATTTAGCCAAGTCTTCTACATATAGTCATCACTCAGTGTTTCAATTTAAACTATCTATGAAACTGCATATCTGAAGGGAAACTGTCTATATGTAACTCTTTCACAAAAGCCCACTACAAAAAAGTAAAATTCTGGGTGAAAAAAAACAGGTGAAAAGCAAACTGCTCTTTTTTGAAACCCTTATAAATAGGGTCCTAAACAATACAGAACGATACAGAGCTAATACTCAAAATTTAATGTAACATAGGAAACAACATGAAAATTAAAATGAAGTGACGTACCAGTCTGGTAGTAATTATCTGTGGGCGTCCTCTGAGTTGAGGCTATACTCGTCTGATAGTACTGTTTGTTGTCATACGTCGTCACAACAGCTTGACGCCCGTAGTTGTAGTTCTCCTGCTGGTATTTACATAAATGATCCAGACTTAACTGATGCACAGCCAAATGTAAAGCACTGCAGCAAAATCTGACAACATGCTAGACATGACACAATGTTAAAGTACACTCCGTGTGTAATCTTCTAAATTGTCAGCGTTACACAAAACAGTCCTAGTAACAGGCCCAGCTTCTTGGTGGCATTAGATGAAACCATTGATTATTTCAGATTTCCTATATAGTAAAATGAAAGTAATTAAAATCAAGTCCTGACATGCAATATGAAAATAAAGGGCTGAAATAATGATAGAAGCAAAAAGAAACTGACCATGTCTGAGTATACCTGGTACGTCTGTGGTGTTGTGGTGGGTTGCGGTGGATCTGGCTGCCTGTAAGTGTAGTCTGGAGGTGCCTGGTGGCTCTGGTAGGCAGGATAAGGGGCTGACGCCACAGGCCTGGCTGTCTGGACTGGAGCTGGAGAATAGGATGCTGTCACTGCATGAGCCACAGCTGGAGCCTGCTGGACACTGTAGCTGGCTGTAGAAGGGTGCGAGTAGGCCTGGGGAGGCTGGGTACTAAAAGAAAGTAGAAGGGGTGGAATCATTTTTACAAGCATCAGAAAGTTTTTGAAAAACATTTAGTTCAATTATTATAAATTACAAGTCTGGCCAACAACCCTAAAAACTAAATAAAACCGTGTACAAAAAAAACTTCAGTGTAAATAGCATAAACACAAGATTTTTCATGTTTTATGTCACAGTTTAATTTACTTTGTTAATAAACAGTACTGTGCAAAAGTCTTAGCCATGCCTACTCTTGTTTCATTTAATCACATCCATATTTATTTTCGAGTTTCTTTAAGATATACAGTAATCCCTCACAGTTTCCTGTCTCAGCAATCGCGGTCTCAGTAGATTGCGGAGGTTTCAAAAATATTCATCGAAAAAAAATATTCGAAAAAAAATTTGAAAAAGATACAAACGAAGCACACGAGGCTGAAGCGAAACACATCTCATCAAGAACAGGTCTCAGGAAGCAACAAGAGCCTACACGCCCCATGAACAAAAATCGAGGCCTGTGATTGGCTGCTAAGACGGGCATTACTGTGCCGTCGGTTGTCTGTACGCTGATTGGCTGACACGCGTCCCTGCATCTCCCATCTCTTGCTCACACAGAGATCGTCAAAGTGAGTGCACGTTCCGTAGATTTTGCATACGCGCGTACATGTATACTGTATGTACATATACATGTACATCTACATTGTGGTTTTCACCATTCACGGGGGGTCACAGCCCCCATTAACCGCGAAGTGTGAGGGATTACTGTAAACAAAAAACACATTTCTCAAAAAAAAAAAACAGTTCTTCAAAATTAACCAAAAAATACATCATAATTAATTCCAAACATCACAATTAAATTCAATTAAAAAATACTTTATTCACCCGCAAAGGGAAATTAATTTATTGATTTATAGGGGACAGTCTCCTTTAAAAGAATTAAATCTGTACTTGGAAGTGGGAGGGCACCGGAAATACTGATTTGTTTCGCACAGTAATTTTGTTCTGAACCTTGTGTGGTTTTACTTGTGTACGTATTATCTTAATGTAGACTAATTGATCTTTCTCCAGAGCGAAAGGCCACACCGCCTTCTATGATTTTTCAATTCATCACAACATTTGTAAATAAATTCTTGGAACTAAGAAAAAATACCACCACAGCAGAATTTGTTGAAAATCTGTTTTATGGGCAGGCTAATTGAAGATGCTAACAACATCATGCACACTTCACATGAACAGCGGTGAATTAACCAATCATAACCTGGAACCACACCTGCGTCAATTAATGCGCCTTACTATTTAAACTATTTACAAAAGGGAACGACTGCTGCTCTTCATTTTTAGTGGGAGCCCTGCGCTTGGTGGGCTGCTGCCAGCTTTTTCACGTCTGGACTCGTCGCCATGAGCTTAAGCCTGAGTGCGCCAGAGCTCAGGAGGTTCAGATGATTTCTGTATTTTGTCTGCATGTGGAGAGCTCGGCTGAATTCCTGTTAAGTAAGCCGAGTCTTAAGATGCCTTGTCTGGGTGTTTTTTAGAAAGATGCTCCTGTAATCGCGACAGCTTCGTGGCTTCCTTGAAAAACACCTGCTCACATAGCAGCACATCGGCAGATGTACGTTGCTCGGTGATGGAATAAATCCATAATTTATGTAATTAGCATTGTACTGCCGGCACTTTTTCTTGTTTTCCGCCATATTTGATTGTACTGTAAATGTTTGTGATTAAACATGATTACGTAAGCTTGATTGTGTATGTTTTCATTGGTTGTTGAATGAAGCCTGTGAAATGTGTTGGAAAGGAGTTTCTCTGTTGCTGTGTGTTTATGGGCGTTACTATGGCGACGGATCCGCTCGGCTCGCCTGATTTTGACAGAGAGAAGTGGAGATTTTACCGGGTCATGGAGGCAGCAGACTCAGGGTTTTGGTCTCAGACAGCAGCTTTATTTTTTGAAAGGAAATCTGAGCATAACATTTTATTGAAACATGAACAGATCTGCACTATAAAAAAAAGCCTTGGGAAGTTTAAAATAGAGTTCTCAAGGCGTGGCGCCCGTCATTTGTGCCTGAGCACCTCCCTCTTAGCCCTGACGTTTCCAGCCCCCCCCCCCAAAAAAAAAGGTTCAGAATGCCCCCTGGCAGGCGGTACCGCCCCCGTTGTGAAACCCTATGTTAAACCAATCAGTGGCTGCGGTTACATGATGTTTTTTAATTCGGAATTAAAATTAGGAATTAAATAATTCCGAATTAAACTATTTTCCTTCGAGTTTACATGGAAATAGTAATTCCGAATTAAGGTTTACATGGAAAACACGTTAGTTCGGCTTTATCCAATTCTGCTTTAGGTCTGGGGGTTGGGAAGGGTTCTGATTGGATAGGGGGGGCGGACGTCTTTACATCTACCGGAAGAAAACAAACTTAGCTAACTGGTTAGCAACAACATTCCACTTATTTTTGACCTGGGTGGCGTCTCTATCTGCGAAACCTCCTTCATTTAACCTGGCCACTTTGAAAAGCTCACAATTTTTATGTTTCCTGCCATCTGTTCTTTTAATTATTTCCAGTTCCTCCAAGCTATTTATTAAATAAATCGTCTCTGCTCTTGAACACCGTTTACTGCGTCTGCCGGAATATAAGCGTCATCGCGACAGACGGGCAAGAGAACGAGCATGCGCAGAAAGACGGGAATTAATTTAAAGAGGAATGAGTGTATACATGACCGCGGAATTACTTAATGCGGAATTAAAATGGGAATAAACCAGCCACTTACTTCGGAATTAAGTTAATTCGGAATTGACATTTTCATATGGAATTAAGTGTTTACATGGTAACTTTTATTCGGCTTTAACTTTAATTCTGAATTAAAGAGGAATTAAACTTCCCATGTAAACGCACCCAGTGTGTCAGTAGCCATTGCCTTTAAGTGCAGGTTGCGCTACCCACAAACCGCTATGGAGTGCCTTTTCATCACCCGCTTTGAATGTTATCAGCCCATTAAATGGCCGTTATTAGAAGTTATTGGAGCAGCTCTCGTGCGCAGCTCGTCTGGGACTCTGCTGTAGAGCTTTCTCCTCTTCCTTCCTTCTCTGCACTGATATATACATATAAATATTTTTACACAGACAATTGCTATCGGCTACCTGAAAGTCCCAGATAGTTGGTGCGCTCCCAGTAAACACTCTCTGGTCATCTATGGTTTAACTGGCGACCAAGCCGTTTAAGACAATCTCTGCCATTTTCTCAGGGGTTCAACTGAGGCCAAAGCATGCTTTTTATACAAGAGTTAATTCGAGAGGTAGAGCTGTTTGTGCACGTCCACATGCGACCAGGTGGACGTGCACTGATGCCATCAACACCATTGACCAGGTGGATGTGCACTGATGACATTTGGACATGCTCTTGTACGCGCCAACATGTGGGTTGCCGGTAGCGGGTGGTCTGACCATCCGCTACCCGCAACCCGTGATCGCAAGATACCGAGTTTGCAGGAAGGGTAAAAGACACACCCATTGCCACACCTACAAAATAAGTAAAGGATTTGGCATAATGGGTAGCGGCTTTAGCGAGCGGAAGATTGCATTAGCGGTTAGCAGAGGTTCCTATACCCAGAATTTGCGGGTAGCGGCCAGTGTTATTGGGTGAGGGGAAGTGTGCAATCAGGGCCAAAATCTCTAATCTCTAAAAAGCAAACTTAAAGCCAAAAGCACAGGTTATCAGCAGTCTTCCATCTGGATGGGGTCAGCTGTTGGTGACATCAATAACTGATGTTATCAGCAACCTATTAGGCTGTAAGTGTCAGGAAAGACAGGAACACGAAAGGTCTAAAATGAAACAATGGCTGCAGGTTATAACAGCACACTTGCTATAATATTTTCATTATCTTGCACTCTGCAAACTGACACATGCCCTAATCTGACCCACTTGAACAAATGGGTCACCATATATCTGACCAAAAAAAGCAAGGGTACAAATCAATACATCTGATTGCATACTTCTTGACTGACCTACATGCCTGCTCTGCAATTCCTGCAAAAATAAAACAAAATAATATAAAGCTCTACAGTTTCATTGATATATTATGAAATAACATTTTAGACAGACACAACAAATCTTAATACCCACTTAATGGAGCAGAAATCAGCCTACATGGGCCCTTGCAGTTTGGTGTTTGCAGAACTAATTTATAATGATCCTTAGAACTTTGGTAAAAATAAGGCAAGCAAGCATAGAAAGGGATAAATATTTAAAGTTTGATTTTAAATAATTTGCTTGAATGTCTCATCTTGTTTTTAGGAGAGAGAACCAGCTGCCAGGCTGCTCCTAGTTTTAATTTCTGCAATACTACCCATAGATTATTTCTGTATTCTTTATCAACAACAAAAAGACCTTTTGGATCACATTCAGCTCACATTCAAACCACATTTTATTTATTTCACAGAGGATTTACTAAAATTCCACAACAAGTTTGAATATAAACACTGAAAAAAAAAAATTTTTCCTTCAGTGTGTAGAGTCCTAGTTCCTAGACTTCAAGATTAGTAGTTCAGTTCTCAATCCTAACGTATTCAGTTAAAGTTCCATTTTTCTTTGAAATGCCAAACACTTGATTGTTGTCCCCAACCAATTCAGTAATTTGCATGTCACCACTGATCTAGCCTGACCAGGCACATGACTTCTTTTTCTCTTTGACACAAATAATTAGTTTAGTTCCTCTGGATTCAAGCTCCAAAGGACAAAGAAGAATCTTCCTCTCAAAGGTAGAGGTGTCCCGATCCGATATTCGTATCGGATCGGCCGCCGATATGAGCAAAAAATGCGGATCGGTATCGGATCGGCAAGCCCTAAAAATGCCGATCCAGACTCCAATCCAGTTTTTTTCTATAGTCCGTTCCGGGTTTTCCAGCGCACCGCGCAGCGCATTATTCAGATAACCCATTCCAGGTCTTGCTCTGTGTTTCTCTAATATCCAGTCCGCATTTTCCAGCACGCCTTCAGGAGGAGCTCGAGTGATCTCGCGCGGGGGGCGGGGTGTTTGGTTTGTGGCTGTGCACTGTGCCCGACAGAGAGAGAGAAAGAGAGAGAAGCGCGACTCGCGAGGCAGACAGCAGACAGCAGCCATCAGCGGCCAAGTGATGGCTTCAAACCTAGCGGTTTGAGTGCCAGTGAGTCGCTAAATCACCAGAAAAAGTCGCTAGATTTGTCGCTAGTCGCTTTTTACAAATTAAGTCGCTAGGGGGGTCTGGAAAGTCGCTAGATATAGCGACAAAGTCGCTAAGTTGGCAACACTGCTCTCTCTCTGTCGGGCACAGTGCACAGCCACAAACACCCCGCCCCCCGCGCGAGACAACTCGAGCAGGAAAATATCCGAGACATGCTAGACAGCTGTCCTCGAGGACCAAGTTTGGACACCTATGCTCTAGTGTCACTTGATAGGCATACAACCAGTCAGTGCAATGAAGCATGTGACAGAGGCAGAACAATAGCCAGACTAGTATCGCCAGCTTTATAAACAAGGTATCATCAAAAGAAATCAAAAATGGCATGCAGCGGAGTCGGAACACTAACAAATGACTGTTGTCACATTTGCGATAAAAGCATGTTGATCACCTCTATTTATTACAGTGTCATTATTTAACAAATAGAAGTATTTTCTTTAGCATCAACAACTTAAAATGATCATCATTATTATGACATTATTAGTCTTCTACATTGTTGTGGAGGAATTATGACTATCCTCTCTTCTTAAAAAAAGCTAAATCAGTTCATTGAAGATTGTAGGCATTTGTTTATGCATAGTTCTCTTAAGGTAAATTACAACTGAGGTGTTTTTCTACGAGCGGCATTTCTGAGGTGAAAGTAGGAGGCTGGAATTTTACCAGGGCCAACCTCCTCCCCAGTCCTT
The DNA here is from genome assembly GCA_018398805.1 of Hirundichthys speculiger. Taxonomy (NCBI): domain Eukaryota; kingdom Metazoa; phylum Chordata; class Actinopteri; order Beloniformes; family Exocoetidae; genus Hirundichthys; species Hirundichthys speculiger. Next base: position 3,327,648 of record JAGFBZ010000961.1, on the reverse strand, counting down.
TCACCCATCTCCACCAAGCGGCAACCATCCAACTTCTGGACTGAAGCTCATCCAGAAAGCACACTTTGTTGCAGTTCATCTACTGACCATAAGGTCCTGACTCCAATACAGAGCAAATCCCAATTGACTCCCATGTTAAAAGGGTCGACCTTCCCATAGTCAGATTTAACATCCATGACAACTGAATAACCACATTGAATAAATTTATGGAAGCAATAAAGCTGATAAAGCAATAAAGTTGACCAATTAGATGTCCAGACGTCATTCTACGAAGTTTGATTGACAGCCAGCCACTGGCTTTACCGTTGGGTATGACAGCTTACCATCGCTGTTATGATTTTACCAGCTTAGCGTTTGGCATTATATTGACTTGTAAACTGTGAATAAAAAACGGATCAAAACAGATCATGGTCATATTTTAAAGATGAAATGTTTACTTGTGCTTGTGTTAATTGTACTAAAAGACCACTGTTATGGGCTGTGGTTGGTCTGGAAGGGTTTGAGGATGAAGTTTAGCTTATCTTAGTCATGCTAACCTCAGCAGTTATTTCATGCCACCACCGAAACCACATTTGTTTCGGTGAAGGGCTGTGGAGGCCAGTGGCCGGGAACGTGACTGGGTACGAAGCGGCTAGAGCCGTGCAAACCAGTCTGATGTGCAGGCTCTCAGCCAGTGATGAGTTAAAGAATCTGGAATAATTTCAGCACAGTCCAAGGGGAATTATGCTGGGACTTGGAGAGAATCATCGCGACTGCCCCATTAACTTGGAGCCCCACCGTGGGGCCACCTTGCTCCATGGAGCTCCACGACTGGCCTCAGCCTCTGTCTCAGCTTCTGGGGTGGCCACCTGGAGACTGCTAGTGAGCTTCCAACAGGACATTCAGTCACACCGAGCTGAGCCATATTGAAGCTCACCAGCACTTCTTTTGTTCCAGTCGCGAGACTTGAAATGAAGATGTTTGGGCAAAATGAAAAGAAATTAATTAAAAATAATATTAATGGAAATCCTGGGCTAGCAGAGGCTAGGCCAGTCAAGCTAAAAACAGTTAACTGGTGGGAATGTTCCAGTCAGCTTCTCAATGTTGCTGGTCCCACCTCTTTACATCATGGTGTCACACAGTTTGATAAAAAATGGGCTTCAAATGTTTTCTGTACAAACCTATGGGTCACATGAGGAAGAATGTTGATTTGCTGAACCTCATGAGAAATTCCAGGCTATGTTTCCATCATTTTGACAAGGAACAGATCAGCACAGATGGCTACACAAGTAGTGATCCTGTCTATTTTGCCTGGGAGACTGGAAAATCACTGAACTGCAAAGTCCTGGATGAGTGTGAGTGCTGTCCGCAATACCCGGGTAGGCTCGATTAATCTAACATGTGGACTGTGTGAGAAAGCCACCTTTTCCGGAGTACTCTGAGGGGACCTATATAAGCATGGAGGGAAACATGTTTAAATCCAGATAAAAATCCAGTCATTTTTATCTGGTATCTGGTATCTGCTATCAGCGTCGTGGCGTACTGCACGACACCATGTTACAAAGAGGTGGAACCAGCAACGCTGAGAAGCTGGCTAGAATACGGCCAACAATCAGCTATTTTATCTTAGCTGGTTGAGTTTATGTAGATGATATAACTTCATAATTATTTTTAACAAATCTATCCAAACCTCCTGTTCCAAAATTTTGTTTTGGTGGCAAATTTAGAAATGATGGCTCTGTGCAGCTGAGTTAGCACAACTAAACTAAGCTAAGCTTCACCCTCGTAGATTTCCAGACCAACCCACAGCCAGTCACAGTGGTCTGTCAGTACAATGAACTCAACACACAAGCCTACTGAAACATATACTCTTTCACCTATTTTTTTTTCAGTGTATATTTTGTTTACATTTATATTTTAGTATACATTTTTGTTTATATTCATATTTTATTTCATTTAATTTTATGTTCTCTTCTAATTGCACTACATGTTAAATTTCTTCTGTTTCTTATTTCTTCTGTTCTTTTAAGGAGCACCTGCGACAAAAACAATTTCCCCCCGGGGATCAATAAAGTATTTCTGATTCTGAAAATACTATATACTATATATATATATATATATATATATATATATATATATATATATATATATATATATATATATATATATATATATATATATATATATATATGGCTTTGATCTCTTGGGTTTATATTAACAGCTAAGTAGCTAAAATGATGAGCGCCCATTCTTATGCCAGGGACTAACCACGAGCATAACCAGTTCATACAATTCATAACAACATATTTGGCTCCTATACAACTGTTCCTTTATTTGCACATTTATACGTATTTGAGGTTCAGCTTAAAGTCCAAAGTTTATTTCATCTGAACTTGCACTATAATTTTTGTTCCTGATGATTGTTTTCATATTTTGAACTACTATGGTTGTTAAAGTGTTTATTTAAATTTGCACCAGACAAATAAGCTTTGTTTCTGTTATTTATTTTTTTCATTTAAAATAAACCCTCTTTCTGTGCCAGTTGTTTGCCCTTTTAATGCTAAAGTTTCATTTTGATAAAATTTTGCCTTCTGATGTTTTAGTATGACAAGAAAATCACAAGATTTTTGAAATTATTTAAATGTATATATTTTTTGGACATTTGTACAGCAATGAAGAATACTGCGATAATATCGTAAACCGTAATAATTTGGTTACTATATTCGAGATATCAAATTTTCGATATCGTTACATCCCTAAAGCAAGCGTAGGAAGTTGATGGACAGGAATATGATGATTATCAAGATTTGCAAAAACATAACTTCTTGATTTATCTTAATTCAATACTCAATATACAATGTTGATAAAATATATTACACTACAGTACATTTTTAAATCAAAGCCTTTAAATAAAACTTGTGATAAGTGATCCCTAAAGGCAGATCCAGCTTTCAGCAGTCAATGACTTCTCCTGAGAATCGTGATCAGGACTCTCCAACTCCAAAAGAGCAGCATACTGTAATATAAACCGATAGTATGATATGAGTTTAAATGTATCTGAACTATGTCTTTGTCTAGAGGCTTGCTAAACCTTCAATAACAGACCGGTAAAGCTTTATCTGTACAAATCCAGCAGAGTAACATCTCCGAGGTTAGGTGGGATGAGTTGGATTATGAGCTAGTCAACAATGAGAAGAAATATGGGGACGCGTAAACTTTGGCAAATAAATTAGCTCCTGAGGGAAACGTGACTCATTTTGAATGCATCAGCACTGTGCTGCAGAGAAAATATACCCGTTTGCCAGGTTTGTTGGCTGGAATACAAGCCAAAACAATAGAGGAATCAGGAAACCTTCACACTTCACTGACCGCAGCATACGTACATATTAGTTGGTTATCTGACAAATTGAAGGGTTTGATGATTCAGACAATGGTGTCAAACGCATTCCTTCAGGATGTTTTATTGGTAACCAGGTTCCTGCCAATCCACAAACATTTATCAAGTTCCCTCCCTTCCAAAACAGCAATGTACTAGACCGGGGTTCGTGCTCCTAATCCTAAACAACGTCCAAAATCAAGCCCGCAGCAACCAATTTGGTTACCATAGCGAGCCACATAAGCCTCAATAAAACAGGCTTTTATAGTGACATCACTGTACAGCACGTTGTACAACCTCTAACTCCTTCTACATTGAGAGGACCACCTAGTGTCACTCAGCATGTCGGTAAAGTCTGGCCTGCGAACTCGGTTAGCTAACCGAACCAACGGGTCAAGCTAGTTTTACAGCGGGTCTCTGCACCGCCGAGCCCCGGACACCCAGCAGTGACAGTGTCTCTCTACTAATACAGCCGTGGCTCAAAACGCATACTGACAACCTTTTCCATCACTCGACCCACCTGTATTGCGGACCGGCACCATGTGTGAAGCCGAAATAGTTGCTTGCAGCCATCTTGGCATCTCCGGTACCGTACTGTACTAGCTAACAGCAGCGAAGCAGCGAAACTCAGCGTCAAGATAGTCCCCCTCCCCTCTAAAACGTCCAATAGTAATGCTTGTTGATGGGCCGTATGACAAAATAATATACACATATCTTTCAGTTTTTTCAAAAACAAATGTTATTTAGAGGGATATACTCAGTCAATCTAAAGATTTTTTTTGTGTGTTAATTCTAACAGTGTGTTTTGAAAATTTACTTTTCTTGTACTCGCTGATAGAGCGAAGACGGAAGTAATGTGTAGGGAACGCGCCCAATTGCTGGTATTGTTGATTTGTCCTATCCATCGGTTTTATCTGCCGAAGGGGCCAGCAGCCATGATTAGAGCTGGCTGTCTTTGGAATGGCTCGATAATTCACATTAGCCAACGAGAGAAGGGACAACTTTTCTGTCAGTGCTTATCCTTATCATGTGCCAAAAAAATGCACCTTTCTACAATACGTTCATTTATTCATTCAACCAATAAGTTAGTTAGTAAAAACTACTACTCTGTGTCCCTGAGGCATGCGAAACGCTCCAAATTAAAAAGCGTACTAGGCAAATGGAGAACAGTCGGTAGCGGGTGTAACTGTAGAGGTGATGCGATTGGCTGAATATCGGTGAAGTAAGGGACTGCATAATTAATACTGTGCAGAGTTGGAGGTACGAAGGAGGCATGAGCAATGGCAGAGAGAGGGAGGAGAGAGAGGCTATGGATGGAGAGAGATGCTGTTGCCGGGAAACGGCAACCAATAGACATCCACTAAAAACAACAGCGGGATTATCTAGCGAGGTAAAGGGAAACAGGGACTAGTGCTCGTTTCACCATCATGCTGTTGGGATCTGTGGACATTTCGGATGCAGAAAAAATATTTTGAATTGATATTGCAGTGAAGGGAAAATATACTCCAAAGATATATGGATCCACATGAAGAGAGAAAAAAAAGAGCTGAGAGTGTGAGGGCTCATGATGCCAGAGCAGATGCATTCCCATTAAAGAGATTTTGTGTCTTGGTCAGTGGTCGCAGGGGCTGAGAGGCACGCTGTCAGCACACTCTTCACCGCCAATCTCGCCCCAACAAAGGTGGCCAGAGGCGGTGGAAAAGAGGGGGAGTCCAGAACAGAGGTTCCTCCTGTCTTCAGACACCTGCTGCTGGCTCGCTACTGACACAGAGGACACTGTATGACTGTGTCTGTGCAGGAATATATGTGTGAGTGCATGTGAACTCATGAAATATACAAGAGAAAGCGGTGGAAATTCACACTGACCCATGCTTCACTGCTGATGCGGGAGCTCAGGAGTTTCTCCCGTCAAATCTTTGCATCTGAGATCGTGGAGGAGGAAGGGACTCTGGCACACCCCAGAGAGAGGATCTGAAGGGATCTTACATTGCTCATGTGAGTACAGAAACTGACTTAATGTTCTTGTGTTTGCATTCCGCTGGCTTCACAGGTCAGACTACTGGCACTGGCTGCATAGCCATTAGATTGTCCATGAACAGGAAGTCCTTTCTTTTTAATTGGATGCTCTATTTGGGGTGACCTAGAAAGACTGTGGAGCCATTTTACAGTGATGCAATGCACTGTTCATTTGGTGGTGGCTGATTTGGTAGAAATGGTTAATGTTGTCCTTTCAGCATTCTGTAGAAATACAGAATTTGCAATAATTACTTTTTTTTTTATGTCTCTGTTTGACCTGGTCCCAGAGTTTCTGTCTTTTCAATCATTACTAAATTTTACATCATGGTGTATTTAATTATCTTCGCTGATTCCTCCTCTGTGGTATAAGACCGTTGAAATGAATTATCTCTTCTGGCCAACATCCAAAACCACCAAAATCGCTTCACTCCATGTAATTATTTCGCACAAACCCATTAACATCATAGTTTATTGTGATGTAATGCACTGTTGACAGGAATATATTCATCAATATTTGGGAGATTTGCTACTGTTTCCCATCAGAATGCTTTATGTTTCTGCAACCTTTACAACAAAATCCAGAGTTTTCCATCTTCCATACTGCTACTGAGTACAGTTAATAGAGACAGTTAAGAAGACACACTTTTATGAATCCATTAGTGTATTTTGAAAATGCATCTGGATGGTAATGTTGAATCTCACAGTGCTGAGGTGAGGAGAACACATTTTTTGCCACCAATCACTGAGCCAATTCACAGTCACTGTATTTCTGAAAGCATTTGCCGAAGTTTAAAAATTTCTCATTCTTTGACACCCAGATGAAATGATGCTATCTGAAGTGATGTTTTTTTTGTGGTGACAAAAAGCCTTAACGTGAATGGAGATCAAAAGGCAACAATTACAGATGAGGGAAGATTTGAGCCAGAAAGACACGTCCCACACCACCCTCTTGAATTCCACACTGGTGGAAGTAGGTTGTAATATTTGACTTTGAGGGGGAGCTGAGCCCAGAAAACAGTAGTCACATGCCTCTCACATGTGCTCTTGTAGGCAGGAGGATGGAAATCATGTGACCTGCATGGATTTCAGACCCACTAATTGCAGTGAAAGAGAGTAGATTATCTGGTTAAAACCTCGCCACCTTTTCTGTCACTACCACGTGTTCCTGTAGTTTATCCACAGAGCTGCCCTGATAGACCAGTAGCAGTATGAGACACCTCTCTCCAACGTATGCAAATGTTACTGAAAAGACATATCTCTCCACTCCTTCAGGCCCATGAATGGGCACCACAGAGGCAACTCTACGAATGGAGAACATGGAAGTGAAAGACGAGTGGCAGGATGAAGACTTCCCCAGGTTGGATTCTTCCACTCTCTATGCAGTATTCAGTTATCGAAGCATCCTGCCGATGTTTCACGTGAACAGTTGCTTGATGCTGACAGTTTTGCACTCGGGAACAAAGAGTTATATTTGTTGGAAAGCTTGATATCATATATGTTTTTTTGAAGCATGTTGCACATTTTTGTGTGTATGTTGATAAATATATAGTGCACTTCAGTTTAATGATTTGACTTGTTTATGTGATTAGGATTGATTAACCCTTTCATGCATGGGGTTACTACCGCTAAGAGCTATTCAAAAGCTGTTTTCTAGTTTGGGTGGTTTAGTTGTACATTAGGCTCTTTAAAGGACAGTAGAAAGCCACCCCATATTATTGCAGTTATTGAATTGTGATAAACAAAACTTGTATAATTTATTTTATTTTATTTTATTTTTGGTTAATTATCTTAATGTTCACTTGCTAATTTTTAATTATTTTGTTTCTGTCAAGAGAAGAATATGTGCTTTTGATATTACTTCAGAAATTTGCAGAATTGATATACAAAGGTTGAGATGCAGAGCTTCAGGTGCAAAAAAGAAACGACGTAACAGAATACTGGGATGACAAAAATGCTGGGCTTCATCCTTCTCCCTCTCCCCTCCTTCCTCATCAAATAAGGAGGTAGGAAACCAGGGAGCAGGTGCAGCTCTGTCTGTAAGTGGTTTCAAGCTACGTCACGTGACGCAGCAGCAGTCACTGATCAACAACACTACGCAGGAAAATGGTGGCAGATTTTGGTTCACTTCAGACAGAGACGGAGGAATAGAAGACTCTGATGGATCCTCTGCTCTAGTGTATCTGCTATCAGCTGAGTGGACAGGGAATGAGTAAGCAAATCAAATATAGAGGTGTGAGAGGTCAAAAAGTGAATTTGCATCAGCTCTGATAAAAGCAGCCTCGTTTTCTCTCCATCAGGTAAGCATCACTGGTTATTTGAGTCTGCTCTGAAGGACAATACAGAACATGAAGATTTACAAAAGAGATGGACTTGCTTTTGTTGAATGAGAAATCTACATCATTGAGTCCACATTTTAATAGAAGGGCTTTATTTTTGATAAAGGAAGCATTGGACCAGTAATCCCTGCAGCCATCCTCGGGAAGCAGAGCCAGGCCTGTGCCAGTTTTTCTCTGCTAAAGCATTTTTATTGTGAGCTCAGGAGGAACACACGGCCACAAGCTGTACTCCTGCTGATGGAAAGATGAGACAACTGGTTTTCATACGAATGCAGCTAGGACCCAGTATGTAGAACAACACAGCGCTGCAGTGCTCTGCACCTCCTTCCTTTTTAACCCTTTAGACTATGCTTTTCAGTTGCTTGGTTGCACTGCATGGGGATATGGGGATTCTTGCTGATAGCACAAAACCACATGCATATGTGTAAGCACTTTTGAGCTGTTTTGCATATATAGAACCACAGATAGGTGCATGCAGCACAAACACAAATACATGCATTTCAAACAGATATTGAGGTCTTGTGGGCTTCTCTGTCTGTGAGCATCAACAATAAATACCATTCAGTGCAAAGGGAGACAGAGATCCGTTATTGTCTTATTATGCAGATGCATACTTTTCCTCTTTCATTTCTCTTCTTTTCCTTCCCTCCCATATTCCTCTGTCTCATACCCTGCCTAGTAGCCCTGTGGTCTTTATCTGTGCCTAGAAAAAAAAAAAAAAAACAATTTCTATACTGTTCTTCTTACTTCTTCTTTTTTTTTTTTTAATTATTATAATTTCTTAACCAGACCAGTGACCAGTGACAGTGACATCACACACATCTTGACGCTTCCACCGAAAGGCTGCTTTATAACAACAAAACATTTTACAGTCGGGCCATAGTTTAAGACTAGTGCACAGTACTGGTTGCTTATCGAGGCATTTTATTTCTCTCCAGACCTCTACCAGAGTACGGAGACATGGATGTCTCTTGTGGTCTCACAGATGACAGAGTCTGTAAGTACTAAACTGTCACTGGATAGTCATATGACAGCACTGGTAGTGTCATGAACCTCAGCTAACCCTCTTCATGGTTTTGCTGTAGCTCCTCCTAACTCTCTGCATGTAAGCCCACCTGGCGGAGGCGGTGGGGGGTCCTCATCTCACCGCAAAAGGCGTACGCTGGTTGCCCCTGAGATGAACCTGTCTTTGGATCAAAGTGAAGGTTCTTTGCTGTCAGATGACTTCCTGGACACACCAGATGACCTGGACATCAATGTGGATGACATTGATACCCCGGATGAAACAGACTCTCTGGAGTTCATAACTAATGGCAATGATCTGGAGTGGGAGGGTAAGTGATCAACACTGCTTTTTTTTTTTTTTTTTTTTGTCCTGCTGCTCTACCTAACAGAGAGGCAGATGATTTAGTTGTTTTTTCTTGTCAAAGAGAGTGCTATACTGTCTTCTGATTTGTGAATCTGCAGCCAAAACTTGTGGTTAAAATACAGCCCTTAATCAAAGAAGTTGGGATGATATGGAAAATCAAAAGGAGAAAAAAAAAAACAATTTAAACATACAATACATTCCGAAAACAGCTGGGATACTATAGCTTTTTATCAGGCTTCATTTTATTTTGCATCACTTAATAATGCTCTCTCAACATGGTGTCCAACATTGCAGGATTATTGTTGTTGCATTCTTCATTTCAAAATGCTTCACATGTTCTCTATTGAGGATATGTCAGGGCTGCGAGCCAGCCTCCCTGGGACTTTGATCATCTCCTTCCTCAGTCATGCCTTTGTAAAGTGCACAGAATAGAGTTTTGCATCGTCTTGCAAAAAATAAAAAATAAATGGATGTTCCTGTAAAAAAAAAAAAAAGAAAGAAAAAAGTGGTTTTGTAGGCAGAATGTCACTCTAAAATCTTAGTACATTTTTCTGCATTTATGCTGCCATCATAGAAGTATAAATAAGCTTTGCCGAGAGCACTCATACAACCCATGCCAGCACAGAGCCTTGCTTTTGGATTAAGTCTGGTTAGTGCTGTTTGCTTTTGATGCAGAGCATACAACTCGTTTATTCCAAAAAAATATCTGGAATACTAATTCATCTGACCACAGCTGACATCTCTCAGTAATGATGCATGCCAGATGCCTCCAAACCCAGAGTCATTGGACATCTGGACAAGGTTAACATTCTTTTTACCACAGTAAAGTTTTAAGTGGGATTTGTGAATAGAACTCTGTACCGGGTTGCTTGACAAATTATGAAATTTCCATTGTAAACGCCTGACCAGATTATAATGTAAGCCATTGCTGAATGTCACTTCACATTCCACTAAGCAACCGATCATCCTGGAGCTCACAGTGGAAGAGCTGGATACCAGGAGCTTGTGGAGGAGTTCAGGGAACAAAGCTGACAGACTCACTGCAAGCCTTTTGAGGTGGGTTGCAGAGAATTTGCAGGGTGATCACTTTGCAAAGTGCTTACAACACTGAGCATTATCAGGGATGCAAAGATGAAGGCAATCCCAGCTGCAACTGAAGCCACAGGGGAAAAAAAACAGAAAAACTAGATGGCTTTGGATCAAAAAGGCAGATCTGTGGCCAAATGCTGCTGGGACACAGGTTTGGAGTCTGATCAACTCTGCTTGGGTTGCCTGGCTGAGGGTGTCTTGGTTTGTTGAAAGACTAGAAAAACACCCAGTGACCCCAAGTCAAATTATTGATGAGTCTTATCACATCTGTACAATGAATCTTTCAGCTACGCAGTGCCATCTGAGGAGTCACAGATCACAAGTCTCTAACTTAAGCTTGAGATTTTAATCCTTTAAACACAAAAATTCCTCTAGATTTCAAGTCCCCAAAGTATCACTGTCTCTTTTTCTTATAAAAAAAAAAATCTAGTTTACGTTTTTCATAATATCTGAGCTTTTGCTGATGTAGCATATCACTATTAAAGCTCAAAAAAATATTAAATATTTGTTTTTCACAAACCAGTATTTGGTTGGAAACCAATCCTACTTCAAATGTTCATCGATGTTCATAATAAAATGTGCTATTAAATAGCAAGGGCTCGTAAACAAAGCAACACAAAAAATCATCTTTGGCAATTGAGTTTTCAACTGCAACCACACATTTTCAACATGAAACCTTGTAAGCATGCAGAGAATAAATAACCGACTCTGCCCCTGTCTAGATGACACCCCAGTGGCCTCAGCCAAAGCAGGTCCTGGTGACGGTTCAGGAGAACTGGGAGAGGATGGAGCTGCAAACAATGGACGCCTGTGGAGGACAGTGATCATCGGAGAGCAGGAGCATCGCATTGACATGCAAGTCATCAAACCTTACCTCCGCGTCATCACACATGGAGGTCAGTGTCAGTCTGGTAGTTTTCCAAACTTCATGTTAAGTACACAAGTGTATATTGTATCTGTGTGAGAAATTGCTAATGGCTCCGATAATTGATTACAAACTGTCAATATCCCTCTTCAGGTTATTATGGAGAGGGTCTGAATGCCATCATTGTGTTCTCTGCTTGTTACCTGCCTGACAGCAGCTGTTCAGAGTATCACTACATTATGGAAAACCTCTTCCTGTATGTCTGTCACCAAGAGTTAACTTTTTCTACTACAGACAATGATTTCATGCACTTATGTACAACCGTTCTGATAAGAAGAACAAGACATGCTCCCTTTGCTTTGCTCCAGATATGTGGTGAGCAGCCTGGAGATGCTTGTGGCCGAGGATTACCTGATCATCTACATGAACGGGGCCACACCTCGGAGTAAGATGCCCGGGATCAGCTGGCTAAAGAAATGCTACCAAATGATTGACAGAAGGTAAAAAGAAAAGAGAAATGACTACAAAATCCCTTTAATGTGTTAACAGATATCTTATGTAGAAAACCGCATCTCCTGACTTATTAGGCTTGTCCTGCTGTTTACAACTGTTCATCACCAGACAGATACTGTATATATGACACTGATGCTGACAGATACGACAGCTAGAGTAATGGAAATGTTGTGTTGTCAGTTACCTGATTGAAGGTGACTCATAGTCAGACCCATTTATATTCTGATTACAGACAAGATAAGAAATTATTTTGATGTGCATACTCTACAAATAAAAACTCAAACTATATATGAATAAAAATGATGACTTTAAACTCATCAGTAGCAGCAGTGAATGTTGACTGGCTGGGTTTATATTTGTGCTGGTGGCAGATTAAGGAAAAACCTGAAGGCTCTGGTCATCGCTCATCCCACTTGGTTCATACGCACCGTTCTGGCTATATCCAGGCCTTTTATCAGGTAATGAAAAAATGAAAAACCAACCACACAACAGCTGTCCTTTTAACGCATCAATCAAAAAAAAAAAAAAAAAAAAAGGTTCAAAATTCATTTGTAATGAACAGAGATTGTTTTTTACTTATCTCAGTGATGACTGGATTCCAGCTTTGTTTCTCAAACGCTGTTGACCAATTGACTGGTCCAAGTTCAACAGGGAACAAGAAGAAGCTCAGACCAAGTGTGGTATGAATAATGCCTCAGAACTGGCCCACAGAAACACTCTGGTCCAAAGTTACATGCTGAATTTCAACCAGGTGTTTATCTTTCTGATATTCTAGTTGCCACCCATGGCCCGTTGTTGGTTCAGATGTGGCGACATGTGCCAGCTTGTTGTGCAGATACTCAGCCTCAACTGTGCTGATTCAATACATGTAGCTGGTGCACAAAACTATTAGTACTATAAACTACCCTACGAGCCTGGATTTCCTGGTGTTCTGTGTTTTTGATTTTGTTTTTTGTTTTTGTTTCTTTAATCAGTCTACATACAGTCAGTAATGCATCCACTGTGACCTGTTGCCCCCTGCAGTGTGAAGTTCATGAATAAGATCCAGTATGTCCACAGTCTGGATGAACTGGGAGAGATCGTTCCCATGGAGCACGTCCATGTTCCTGACTGCGTGGTGCAGTAAGTGTCTGTGACCACTAGATGGAGAAAATGAGCTGTAGGACAGCATCTCTACATGCAAGCAGCGGTTAAACCTGCTCTAAAATTATTATTCAAGTAAATTCAAAAAAGTACAAGTATACTGTTCTTTGTTACTCACTAGTTCCAGTGAAGCTGCAAAATTTATACTGCATTTATATTCTTTTCTTTAAGATTAATTAAGTATTATTTGGTAAAATTTTCCAATTTAATTACACTTTTTAAAGGACATAACAGTATTTCTCCTTTTTCTTTTGTTTCTTTCTTCCTTCTTTTTTTCAATTTTTAGATTTGATGAAGAGAGGATTAAAGCCCGGAGAGAAAGGTAAAATTCAGAGTTTATCTAGTTTAGGTAACATTACTAAGTGATCCTCATTAATAATCAAATTGTCATACATCCAAAAGGAACTGTAGGTTAGACACTCGATCTGAATTAACTGGGTGCACAAGAATTCCTTTGGATTTTCTTCCAAACAGTCGTCGCTCAAGGTGCATACAATAACTGTGTGTGTGTCTGTGTGTGTGTGTGTAGGATGGAGCAGGAACAGCAACAGCAACAGCAGCAGTCAGTCCCACAGGAGTCTATTAAAAAGTCTGAAAGGTACCATACTGAAATACTGGATATCTCACTAGTTGTAGTACATGTTCTGACTTTTAACTCTTTTAAGGTTCTTAGTGCATCTTGTCTGTCTCATTTCCAGGCCAAAGTCAATGATTGTAGGTCAAGGGTTATGAGCAAGACAGAGGTTTGAAGGTGAAGGTAATATAAACCTCTGTTGTACTTCCTATTTTAGCCACAAGGTGACTCTTCGCTATGCAAAGAGTTTATCACATGACACCTTTCATTTCCACATCAAAGTCTAAACCACTGATTACAGGTCCCAGAGTTATTTATTGGAAAAGTTCAGCATAACTTTTTTTTTCTTTTTAATCATGTGCTCATGAGTGTACCTCTGTTTTGTTATATTTTTAGAAGGAGCAAATAAAAGGGACACATATGGCTATACATTACATAATAAAAAAAAAATTATGAAACAATCAGTCATAATTTGGATTTAATGCAGATCATAATAATAATTAATTTTCTTTATTTAAGTATTGTAGTTTTTTTTAGCCATACAGTATAAGATTTGCAATGTGGCACATTTGAAAAAATACATGCATTGATTAAAAAACATTAGTAAAAGACTGATTACTTTAATGCCTCCCTCATGCAGACACTCACTGACAATGACACTGACACTACATTAGCTTTTTTTCCCTTTAAATATCCACTTTTTCTCTTCAGAGTGCCTCTCTTGACTGATTACGTATGTTCCTATCTACTGAGTGTGGCCTCTTCTCTGTACTGATTGTCCTGTTCACCCCAAGCCAGGTTACTTAATGGCACTGTAAGATAAAAACAATCCCATCCTTCCACTAAGCAGAAGATTCTTTTTGACCTAGAAAAAAAAAAAAAAATAAACAAATAAAATTAAAATATTTGGTTAATACTAAGTACCTCCTTACTCCTTCAATAGAATTTAAAGAAAAGTTGCAGCCAGGTGCTGCTAATCATTAGAAATTGATTAAATGAATGATCATTAGCAGGTATACGTCGTAATATATCAAATACTAAGACCCACTACTATCAGATGACTCTTATGTTTAAGAGGGGATACCAACTGACTGTGCTACTTGTCATTAGTATTCTTTTAAGCATTTATCCAAAACACAGTGTTTCATTTGATACCGTTTTACCTAGAATACCTTTCAAGAACTGGCATATGACTCAAATTATCATGAACTGAAAACACCCCAGCACTCACAGAGTTAACTACAACACTTTCTGCATCAGTAACAAAACTGTTGAGGTTGTGGAGACTTTTAAATACATGGACAATGAGCTGAGCTTTGATCACCCCACCGCTGACATTCCACTGATGTTGCCAACAAAGACTCACTGCCACTCTTTACAAAGCCGTACCCCAGCAGCCTCTACCGTTGCTTGTTTCCCCAACATGTTATTTGCTTCCAGAGAGAACAAACACATCACACACTAATTCCTCCCCACCCCTTTCTGTCAGACCTGGACAGCAAAACTATTGCACGCACTGCACGTATCATCACATGAAACCCCCATGCACCTCTTCAATTCATTATTCCCTCCGCTGCTAACAGGCTGCAGATTCACATACTTTGCCAGGACAGGGAGTTTTATCCCCTCTAACACAGCATCTTTAAACAAAACAACCTAATAACTATTAATGAGCAAAGATATTGCGTAGATCATGTGAGGATATTTTGTTTTTATGTTATATTTGTATAAACTATGGCAACACATATTCAAAGAACACATCTATTACTGAGGATAAACACTGCTATCAAACTTAAATCAGAGTTCAATTCTTTTAGAAGCCATGACTTTAACTTTCATAACAAGATAATGGCTTTTATTTTGGATTTGAACTTATTTAGTCAAACAGAGCACAAATTGGCTGATTTTTTAAAAAAAAAGTACACAATCATAATGATGACTGGTTTCATGCAAAATAATTTTTACATACAAACATCTTCAAAATCTTTCTGAAGCTGAAAATTATTTTTCTTTTTTTTTTTCTTAAATGCTGCATGATACTGATCATTATCTAAATGCAATGTTTCTTTAGGTTCGTGCAGGATGTGACAGAAGCATATCCAAGTCTATGGCTTCCACCTTGTCTATTTAACATCCAGCTGATGATTTGTGTCATTGTTTCTTCAAAATAAGGAATGCTCTGTCCTTTAACATTCAGCCCATCAGGAACTCAGTCCTTCTCCCTCCTGAAACTTTTTACATCCCAACGCGAAAATGTACACAGGAAGCAGCTGCTGTTTCAAGAACTGTTTTAAATGGAACCTGTTACAGTTCATTTGTTCATTCACCTGCTCTTAGAAGGACCTAAACCGGTACCTGAAATGTTGGATTATTTTGTGGTTCCTTGTAGCACTTGAGTGAATTGATTTTCTCATGCTGTAATTTCAGTTCCGAAAGATTACAAACCTGTCTCTGAGAAACTGAAAAAAAAAAGCTGATTTCTGAGCTCCAAATGTCAGATTGTTTTGTGGGTTTCTGTGTCGGTGACCATCTGGAGACTGTTTGTGTAGATATAATCTGGGTTTATGCGACAGATGCCTTCATCTTTATTTCTTTTTACCTCATACCTGCTGTATCATGAGGCCTTTCTGAGCTCTCTCTTTGACGGTCCTGACATTTTTTATACCTCCTAACATATATTTCACTGATGTGAGGATTATTTGCCTTTCTTGGTGCCATTTGCTCCGTGAAGCTTTCTTTGTGACCTTCCACATTTACTGTATGCTATGCTATTACGTGCCTCCATCATCTGTCTCACCATTTGACTTTTCTGATCCAGAAGATCCATATGAGAAAAATATATATGTAGAGTATATATGATATACTCAATATGTTTATTTTGTATATGATTGCCACATAAAGACTTCAGATAATATTGAATGCACATGCTTTAGATTTAGATGGTATTTCATTATACTACGTGTCTTGGATAAGATCAATATAATACTAACCTATCACAGGCAAAGCATCTACATTAATGTGAAGTGGCAAATCAATTATAGCAAAATACACAAGAATTTTACTCTTCTAAGCGTTACATTCCCAGGTGTAGATTTTTTTTCATAACGGCAGATTTGATATCGGCTTAGTTTGGAAAAAATAAAACTGTTCCATCTGCTGACTATATGAAGTATAAAGGTGTCTCTTGGATCAGAATAGGAATGTTTACATTTAATTGCAGATTAATAAAACCAATCCTTACCTTTATATGTGGTTATTTTGGACAAACACCTGAGACATTACCAAAAGTTTAAAGACTTTTTAGACATCCCGGTGTGTTATGGTCATTTGGTGGGGTTAAAGTGATTTTCTTTTGTGTCTTCCACCTATTCAACATATTGTAGCAGAATAAAAGGATGCTGGATGCTGATTTGTACAATTGAATGTGGTTCTAACATAAAATTTGAGTGGTGTCAGGATAGAATGTAAGTGTTTTATTTTCAGGAACTTTTTTCATTATTGCTGGCAAGACTTGTGTATTTGTCCACCTCTCGTATATAATGTATAAGCATTTTTTGGTACAGAAGTGGGACAAATGAGAAGTGTGTTTTCTCTCCGTTCTGATTTGCTCTGGTGCCTCTCTGAATCAGGAATGTTGATAAAAGATTAGACTCCCCCTTCCACTCATTAAAAGTGTTATTTTACACTGTTTAATGAAATCTGAGTCATACCATCAAATATTTTTCATCTTTGATGGAGCAGTCCCAACAAAGTGCAGAAAAAGCTGCAGCTTGCCAGTTTGTGAGAGAGTTCCTGTATTTGTGGTTTGCTGGATGTTTTGAGTGCTGCTGCTGAGCCAAAAGAAATTCTACAAATAGGAAGGAATATAAAGTACATTATTTTGATTTTTTTTTTGTTGACCAACCAATGTCATGAGCTGATATGACCTTTCCAAAATAAAAATGTTCATTTAGACTGTAAAAGCACAACATCTATTGTAGTGAAAAATTCTATGCCTACCATTTATCAGGTGTAAAATGTTTGCTCAGACTCCTATTATTATATTGACTATTATTATCAATGATCTACATTTTGCTGTAAATTTGACTGAATAAATTGCTTCAGCCAAACTCTCCCATGTTTGCCTTTTCATACAACTGTCAGCTTGACCTGGTAAACCTGAACTTATAAACATGCACACGGTATATCTGGTGTTAACCACGAGGTGTGTCAGGAACATTCTCTGGCATTTCTCAAAGAAATAAAGCACAAAAAAGGTGGTTCCCAGCACCTGTACAAAACACAATGCATAACATGACATGCAACAATGCCACTTCTTAAGTCGGTTCATGTAGCAGCCCACGTAAATGATGGAAGCCACCTGTTGGTTACACAAAGTCAATATGTAATAGAGGAAAGAAAATGAATGAATGCACACATGATGTAAAGTTACAACATTAAGTCTTAATGTTTAGTGCTGCAAAGGACTGCCTGTGTGTCACTGCTCCTGGGCTGTGGGAGAACTTAATTTAGCCGGCTTATCTTGTGTTAATCCAATATGCTACTTAATATTACTTTACATTTACTTTGATCAAATCTGTACAAACATCATCATTTCGAGCGTTGCTACTGAAACAACATCCCATGCTGCCAGAGCTGAAATGAGAAGAAGTAGATTTCTGCTGAAACCCGCTAGTCACTGGTCATCTAAATCCTGGCCAATGTGGGGAATAGACTTGCAGCATCCAACATATGGTAACTAAAATAAACTTTGATACTGTCAATTTAAACTGGTATCTTCAGCTATGTTATAGCATTTGAAAGAAATTGACAAAGTACTTTTTGTAATTTTAATATTTTAAATATATGTATTATTCTGATTGAATTACTTAATTTAATTAATATTTAGAACAAAACTCTTTAAGAACCCCAAAACAACAGCATGTTGATAGTTTCCCTTGGCCTGTTTGGAAGGCATCTTCACTCATATGAAATCTGTGCTCCTTACTTCTGAAATTACAGTAAAACAAAATCTAAATGACAGGTTTTTTTTTACTTACATTAATTCTCAGATAATGTGATGACCTTGAATATATTATCTCATCGTGAAACGGAATTACCGCAGACACAGCTGCTATTTTAATGTGTAAATACGACACCATCAATGGTAGTTTTCCACAGTTCTCGACCTCGCGAGGTGGATTAACTGCTGAATGGAAGACTACGAGCTGCTCGTCTGCCACTGACAGCAGCAGGTGCAGATCAATATGTAAATATGTGAAAGTTCGCGGGCTCTGATTGGTTACTGGCGGACGCTGTGCAGAATCTGATTGGCTGACGAGAGAGGCACGTACCAAAAGGGAAAAAAATACACGAGTACGTCCGAGCACGAGAACGTCTCATGGCTGCGTATGCCGTGACGTAGGAGGACGCAAGGTTTAGATATAAGTATGACTGCCTCGTGGGTTGGTTGTTAAGCGTTTAAGTGGAATAGAGACACCTAGAGAGATTGAAGCTTGAATTTAGAAGTTTTTTTTTGTAAGTGCTGCATTTGTTGGGTTTTTGTCCCGGGCTTTGGTGTTTGTGACATTTTCTTCAGCTGACGTTGAGGAACACCTAAGAAGAAGAGATGAAATACATTATAGGAATTGGCGGGTAAGCGTAATATTTACTTTTAATTAAAAAGTTGGTCATTTAAAAAAATATATATCTATACTTATAAGCGTTTCTGTGTAAATTAAAGTTAATTTGTTCCCCCTAAGCTAATTTATACTTGAACTGAGTAACGTTTCATATTAAGCTTGCGCGGCCCTGAGTTTTCATGAACGCGTCATTATTTAAATTGACGACTTGAATAAAATAATGTATCTCTTAATTCAGAATTTACGCCTTCTTCATTTTTTTTTTATTATTGTGTTTGTCTTTATTGTGTTTAATTTGCCTTTCATCAGTTGCCCGCCAGAAACCAGTTTAAATACACGTCCGGTTTGTTTGGTTTGTTGTCACAAATCGAGCGGGACATTTGAAAAGTTACCGCGAGTCTGATTTTAAAAGTGGAGGGAGACTTATCTGTGGTATCCACAGGCTCAGAACAAAGGGTCTGACTTTACTGTCATCATCATTTATTTATTCGCAGTATGCACATCTTTAAAACATAACTCCAAATAACTGGATTGCTTTCATTTTTAGCTGTTTTTTTACGTCGATGTACAATGGGACTGTTTTTTATATTTCAGGCTGTATGTGTTTGTATAAGTGAGTGACTTAGAATGAAGTTTTATAATCACACATTCTCATGCAACTGTGAACACTTTTTTTTCTTTTTCTTTCTAAAGTTGTGTCTTATTTTAAGAGCGTGGCTTTTTTCCTATACCAACATGCAATTAAATGTAAACAATGAAAATTAAATAACTTAAAGCAAATGTTCTTGATTAGAAATAAAATGAACTTCACTGTGACTGACAAGATGTCAATGAAGTGCATTTTGTCACTGGCTTTTTTCTTCTTTTTTATTTTTAGGGTCACAAATGGGGGTAAAACCACCCTGACAGATAAATTGACCAAGACGTTGCCCAACTGCTGTGTTGTGCACCAAGATGATTTTTTCAAGGTTAGTTTTAATGGTGGGATTGATGATTGTTATTTGGCTCCTTTTTTGTTTCATAGATGCTGCATGGGCATTGCACATGAGCAACAGCGCAGTAGAAGTACTGGCACAAGTGCCCTCCCATCCCCCGCTCTTTGTTTTCCACAATAGAAGTGGAAATTTCTCACTTTTCATGCTACATACTCTTAATTGCTTCCATGATGCTTTTTTACCTTGTAAATATGTTCAGTCTTCTAATAGTCCTCTAACAGGCTTTAAGTTGACCTACTTTGCCTTCCTCTGCTTTACTCCTTAAGCTGTTCTTAATTTTAAGTATTTATTCCCCATCTTTACCTTTTGTTAGCACCCTACTATATTTTTTCTCACTTCTCTTACACTTGCATACTTAGGTGTCCTAAATTTTTGTGCATGCTCTTTACAGTGTGTCTTTTGTTTCCGTTTACTCGTTACCTGGGTGTGTGAATGAGATCTGCAAGTGTTCAGAGTTGTTAGGTTGCAGCAATGTTTTATTGGTGACTGTTATTTCAGAAACCCGATCAGATACAAGTCGGTGAAGACGGCTTTAAACAATGGGATGGTAAGACTTCACTGAAGACTGCCAACGACTTCTCATTTTCACATACTTGTTCCTCTAATGTGGCCGACTACATCCTCATCAACAACTACATTATAGCTAGAACATGAACACCCCCAATGTATAGTTTACATTAACTTCAAGTAACTTATAAATGGCAAACACATTCTCAATGCATTACAGTCTGTTTGTATATCTTCTAACCTTCTGTCTGTTCTTTCCATTATTTTCCTTTTCTCTCAATCTTGTTCCACAGTGATCACAGCTTTGGATATGGAGTCCATGACCAACACAATAAAAGGCTGGATTGAGAACCCTGTAAAGTTCGCTCGCTCCCATGGTGTCACTCTGTCTTCTGTGTCTGATGTGGCCGACCCTGATGAGCAGACCCACATCCTGATTGTGGAGGGCTTCTTGCTTTACAACTATCAGTAAGTGCTTGTTTTGTTTTGTTTTGTTTTGTTTTGCTCCCTCAATATCACTTATTTTGTTTCTGAACAGAGGCAGGAAAGTTGGCTTTGGTATGTTTGGTATGTGGACGCATTGTACCGAACACTGTACATGTAGGAACCTGTTATTTTATAATGCCAACCTGTTGGGTTTTTTTTTTTTTTCTTCTTCACCTATTTGCACAATAAATTGTTCAGAAGACTGTGTCTTTTTGAACCTGACTAAAATTAGAAGGTAATATCACAAAGGTTTCACCAAGGGAGGGTCAGACTGTTCTGGTTCACACATGCTATAAAACTTGTAGTAGGAGAGCAGTGTTGTTTCTGTCAAGTCACGTGCTAATTTTGCACGCTCACCATGGTTTGTGTTCAGACCCCTGTAAAACGTGCTCATGCAGGTCCTGCAGTTGTAGATAAGGGCTTCAGGAGAAAGAGGCTCTCTGAGTTTTTCTCAAATGTGATTGCAGGCAGCTCTGCACTTTGTGTACTAGTGACAGCTGTCAAGCACACTGCAGAGATATAGATAAGGCCCAGCATGAACAGTTGTACAACTATAATCTTTTTACTAGGAGGATGTGATGTCAATTTGTTCATCTTGTACATCTCCCCTCTACTCTAGGCCCCTGCTAGATGTTTTCAGCAAGTCCTATTACATCGCAGTTCCCTATGAAGAGTGCAAAAGAAGAAGAAGGTGAGCTAATATGGGTTTTCTTTCAAGATGTTGTTCTCACAGTAATGCTTTCTGTTTTTATTCACAGTAGTGTGAGTTGTTGTGGTGTGTGTTTCCCCCCCATATGCCTGTCACAGCAATTTTTCAAACTGTTTTTAATATTTTCAGTACCAGGCAGTACACCGTCCCCGACCCTCCTGGCTTGTTTGATGGCCATGTGTGGCCCATGTACCTGAAGCACAGGAGAGAGATGGAGGACAGCGGCTTGGAAATCGGTATGTCACAGCTGGTTTGTGTGAGAACAACAATCCGATCACCTGTATTGTACTAGTACTGTAGTGCTATATTTGTTAGAGTAATAAAATCTGTCTTGTGTGTAAAATTATTTTCACAAAAGGACTGTTTTCAAAATGATCAGCTGGTTAACTTTGTATTGCAGATTACCTTGATGGTTCGAAATCTAAAGAGGAGCTCTACAACCAGGTGTATGAGGACATTCAGAACAACCTGCTCAATCGTTTATAGGTGAGACAGCAAAGGAAAAGACAGATGTTAAATATCAGAAGTTGTAAAACCTTGTCTAACACTTTTCTTTTTCTCTCCTTACAGCAGGAAGACTGGTCTACATCTGTACAGATTTTGTAAATAACTTCAATGATTTTTTTTATCAAGTTTTTTTAAATTTTGTAAATAGAAACAATGTTAACTTATCATTGTTTTTTAATCTTCAGATGCACATTTTTTTGTTTTCTTCTTTGACAAGTGATTGTTGAACTGAGGCTTACTATGTTATATTAAACATTGACTTTGATTGGACCGTATGTGTGCCTGTTGTATCTTCTTGCAAATAAATGCATTAGTTGCTGTTGAGATCCAGCACATTAAGCATCTGTGTCATGACTGTCTTGTATGTGGAAGGGTGGGTGACTTTCTTTTCTTTTTACATGATTGGATGTCAACTTGTTGCCCAAGAGTAATGTGCTCCTACAAACCAGTACACTGACCAGTATCCTATTATGAGAATGATTTTGAAAAGACAAAAATGCCCTGTACTTAAATGTTAAATACCTTTTTTTTTGTTTGTTTTTTTAGTGTGTCACATTTTAAGCCTGGCTTATAATAACTTTTAGATGTATTTTATTCTGCTTATTTCACCTTATTAACCAATTCCTGACTGGGTTATTAGCCTACATGTGTTTATGGTTGATAAAACTTTCATGCATATCATTATTATTATTAGTTGGTAATTAGACAATATTTTCTATTATTGTTTTTTTGCAACAATGAAACGTTTAACTTCAGGCAGTTATATATTTAGAACTGCCTGTATGTATATATATATATATATATGTATGTATATATATTTTTTTTAACTCAAATTATTTTGGTTAAAATTGCCTTTATTTCTTTTTAAGTTGGAGGACCCCGTGCAGTACCTCCGTGGCCCCCCTAGGGGTCGGGGACCCCCGGTTGAAGACCACTGATATAAACCATTTAGGATGTGAATAGATGAATTTTGAAGCCCACCAACTTGGATTAAATCCACAATAATCAACCCTTGAATTTGTCAGTCTCCTGCTGGTGTCCACATGCAAAATTATTTTTTCTGTCCTCTTAATTCTGCTTATAATACAAAGGGATCTGTAACAACTTTTGCAAGCCTGACAATTGTGTAACATCACTGGCTATGTTCACTATACCAACCCAGATCACATTTTTGGCATGTCTGATCACAATCCCATCTTCATGACGGAGCACTAACACTTTATACTTATAATATTGCAAATGAGCAGATCCCATCTGTCCTTGCTTCCCTAAGGAGCATAGTAACTATGGTAACCTACAGACAAGAGAACAGATGTAAACAAACCAAGTTTGGACGATGAACTGACTTTGCTGATCTCACAAATGATTGTTTTGAGTTGTGCAAATTTTTCTTCAAACAAGTGCCAGAGAAGGAAGACACTTCTATGTCCTGCTTTATTTCAGGCAGCTGTCTCCGCAGGTATGTAGAGGGGGCTGTGTAGTCTAGGCAGGTGAGCTAACAGGAATCCCCAATTCCCCTTCTCTTTCTTTATGTTGCAAATAAAAGACCATTTCATAAACCAAACTGAGACACGTCTGAAAATCTGATTGGAATCGCATTTGAAACCACTTTGAAATAAATTGTTTTGAATACAAATTGGGAAAGAAAAACTACATTTCCTGTGGTTTCTGGCTGTTCAGACTGTCAGACGTAATCTGGATGTGCTAAAATTCAACGTAGAGCTTGATTATCTTGAGCGCATACAACTGAAAAAAAAAACTGTCTTGTTTTTATCGTTACATCTAAAATTGTTTAAGGAAAATATGCCAAGTTCATCCTTTTTTTTTCAAATTAGTGAGTCAGTGACATGGATAACTGCTTTTATTTTGAGATGAAATATGTTGTGTGGTTTTACTTATAACTACTAATAAATATGACAAATATAAACAGATTGTTCTGCAACATGGCACATACAACATACAGATTTGACCTAATACTAGTCAGTTTTCACCACATTAAGGATATGGAAGTACATGAGAAGTGCCAGTGAACTTTATAATTTCATTTTCAAAACACAGTATTGCGTGTATTTGTGGCTCCAAACCATTATTTCTGGAAGTCCACTTACAATCAATGTATGGACATACTTCTCCAAGAAGAAGCACACATTTTTGAACCCTGCACTTTGCCTTGCCCTGTGTTTTTCCTTCTATAAATGATGCATTTGTGGCAGTAAAAGTATAGCACGAGTAAAGTAAATGTGAACTTTAATTATCTAAATGAAGAATTTTAATTTCTGGTGAGACCACTGGCTTTTAAAAGTACCAATCAAATCTTTTTCAGATGAAATTCTTGAAGGGAAGCTGAAAGTTTGTAACTTGTGTAAAATTTTATTTTGACTTTATTTATTTATTGGTCAAGAAATTTAATAATGTCA
The DNA here is from genome assembly GCA_018398805.1 of Hirundichthys speculiger. Lineage (NCBI taxonomy): Eukaryota > Metazoa > Chordata > Actinopteri > Beloniformes > Exocoetidae > Hirundichthys > Hirundichthys speculiger. Next base: position 3,303,146 of record JAGFBZ010000961.1, on the reverse strand, counting down.
TCACAATGTTTGTTTGTTTTTTACATTAAGCCTGCTATCAGTTACATATCAGTCAGTTCATCTTTGATTTTGTGGTGTTGAAAAATTATTATGATCTAAATATGAATGCAGAAGGCTAAGAAACTGAATGAGAGTAAACAGGCAACCAAAAATAAAAACAAGATTCAAAAGTCATCAGACACAAAAGCTCAATATTGTAATTGAATTATTGACATATTATCAATGTTTTATTTATTTTCATTGCACAACAGTTGGCACCCATACTAATACTTTTTGTGACATTGTTAAACTGGGAAATGAAGAGATTGGGAACCACAGCTATTGTGGATCATAAAGGTGGATTATCATGGATTTCATGGATACAGATCATTTCCTAGAACATGATTCAGCTGGTGTCAGTCAGATTTCTTAGATACCTTTATTGTCGTATATAAACAACATGAACTGAACTCATTCCACAATGAGAGTTTTGTTTGGATCTATTTTAGAGACAGGAAATACTCTGTAAAGCCCCTCTTCTTTTAAGTTTTTGGGACTAGTGGCCTTTATTTGACAGTGACGGAGAGACAGGAAACAGGGCAGAGAGAACCGGGGAAGACACGCAGCAAAGGGTCACTCAGAAGTCGAACCTGCGACCGCTGCCTAAGGACTCTGCCTCTGTATATGGGCCTAACCACTGCGCCTCTGGGCGCCCCTGTCTGCCCATCTTCTGAGGTGTTTCCCACACTGTAGTGCCAAAATAGCCATCCAAGCTTTCCTCAAGTTAATGCCTGAGTAGGTCACAGAATAACCGCAAGACTTAGGCTATTAGCACCAGATACTCTACATACAGCACATGAGACCCAAGGCACGTGTTGATATCACTTACGTTTCTATATATATATAAATAGACCACAATAATTTCCCATTTCCCACAAGGGGCTATTTTATCACATCACAAGGTAGTTAGCATGAACTTCAGCTTATAATACTCCAGTTTAGTATAGAACAGGTCAGGCTAAGTGCATGTATTTTAAGTGTCCTCTTTTCTAAAATGGAATAAAAATTAAATGATCCTTCAACTGGCACTGTCAAAACCAGGCTGGGCTTTGTTACGAGTGCTCAGTCATCCATCACTTGTTCTTTGTAGTGTAGACTCTCTGGCTGATTTTATTCAGCGGTTGAATAAAAACACTGCTGCATTTTTCCTTATATGTACATTTCTGCTTCAATTCCTCATGCACCCTAACACCTAGAGGATGGTTTAAATATTCTGTTGTGACTCAGTCATGCCCACCTTTTGCTGACACATATGCCACAATAACAGCCACTCTTTTAGTTCCCGTAGGTGCATGCAATCTGTCATGTGCGTGCCATATGGAAATGGAGTGACAAGCTGATTGTTATGACGCCCTAACAGGTGGTCGTGGATGAAATCACACTGGCCTGAACTTGTGGTGCTAAAATTGACAGCAGTATGTCTGATGACTGCGAGGACAAACATGTACCAGAGAATCACTGCAGTTCACAGACGGATTTCAGAGACCAAAAAAAAATTCAGTCTTTTCCAAAAAAATTCTTAAAGTATTCTAATAATAATTCACATATAAATCAGGCTCCAAAAGACCACGGTGTATGTTAAGTTCGCAGTCTGTGAAAACACACTCAGCTATTCATGTTTCACCACAAACAAACAAGCAAGTGTGAAACAGTGGCTGCTTTATCCGAGCTGCTTTACAGTGGAAACAAACCCTGTCTAGACATTTTCCAGGACAAACCTGAGCTCTTTACGCTATGGTTTCCTCGAATCATGTGATTGAAACACTTCCAACATTCAGTTTCTTATGTCAGTAATATCCTGATATGTGTCATCTGCTCAAGGGCAGACATAGCACTACGGATAGCTATTTTCTGTTTTTCTAATCTTGGTGCCCTTCAGGTCCTCAGAGGGCATTTGTGCACAGATATAGATTACTGCAGAATAGCCATGAGCTCTTTCTGCTGGGCCACTTAAACCACAACGACAGTGAGGAAAGTTATCACGACTGCATGTTCAGTATATTTTTTTAAAATCGATGCAAGTTTCTTCTGCTGAAGAAGACTTGAAAATGTATTTCAGAGTATTAGGATCTGATGCAATCTTCATGGATGTCCAACGCGTGGCTCATTTGAGTCAAGAAAGGTCTTTGGTTTGAATCACGTGCATCCATGAACTGAGATAGTGGGGTACTTTTCTGCACAAGGAGAGACCAGCTGGACCTCTGCCCTGCCATTAGCTCCCATAAGTTGCAGAAATTCACACATACTTCCCTTTTTCTGCTTCTCGCACTCACTAAAGGATTCATAGATTGCTAAAAGTGCTGTGTGTGCTTTCAGAGGTGTGTGGGTATATTTAGTAGGAACCACTTATAGTGTATTTGCAGAGACAGATATGAGGTTTTATGCACACTGCCCTCTTCCGCTACTCGGTGTGCTGGTGGTTGTTGTCACTGTTCACTCTGTGCTGCAAGCTACCTGTCTGTCTGCACGTCTGAAGCATAACAAAACAAAGGCAAATGTACGAGTCTGTCACGTACTTCAGAACAGTCATAAACATGTTCATCATGAGGGTGTGGAGGAAAGAAGATCTAGAAGTTTTCTGCAACTTTTTCTAAGATTGCTTACAACATTTGGAAACAATAAAAAGACATCTGCAATTGTTTTAATAACATTTAATACATTACACATTACACTACAGTCCAAAGCTACGCATTTTTTTTGTGTGTGTGGGTGAATGTGTCCTTCACCCCTTGACAGTCTGATCTAATATATTTTATTAACTCCTGAAGCCCTGAATCTGTCAGGGAGGACTAAAATTGCCGATAGTGAGACACAAAAGTACAGGACAGACAAAAAGACAAGATAGTGATAGTGTGTGGTGTGTACGTGAAGGTGTGGTGGATTGTGTTGAAACAAAAGGCCACACACACACACACACACACACATGCATACATACATATACCTCACACATATGTATACATAACTGCAGCTATAATAATAATTATGATAATAATAATAATAATAATAATAATAATAATAATAATAATAATAATAATAATAAAACATTTTATTTAAAAGGGCCTATCAAAAAACTCAAGGTAACTTTACAGAAACAGATAGATCTATAACAAAATTACTGATAACGATAATGGTAGTAACAATAATAACAATAACAATGATAATATTCATAACATCAACAATAGTACAAATTATTATAATACTTAACTTCGAAATGCCAGCAATAATTACACAAATGAAAAGAGAAGAGAAGATATCTTCCAGATATCTTAAAATTGCTGAATATGTTTTTTATACACATAAACCTTACAGCAGGGTTAACCAGGTGAGGCAGCTGTAAAACTTCCAAAGACCAGCTGTTGAATATAAATATCATCTCAAATTGTTCACTTACAGAATCCAGGACTCCAGTTCATACAGTCATGTGCAAAAGTTAGTATCTTCTCTTTTAATCCAGTGTTCTGTGTGTGTGTGTGTGTGTGTTCATTTGATTATAGCAGGTCTTAGCAGTAGGCACATACAAAGTCAATTGAACAAGAACATATTGCTTTTTAACAAAAATTAAGAAAAAACAGAAAAAAATCAAAACAATGTGCAGATGTTTTGGTAAGAGTTAAATCAATGCCAAGAGGGAAAGACATACTGTAAGGGGTGACGTTGGAAAAGTACTTGTTGCTTCACATCAATCTGGGAAGGATCATAAAAAACATTCCCAAAGTTCATCATTAAACAATAAAAGAGATTATTCATAAGTGAAAAGCATTCAGGACTGTTATCAACCTTCCCAGAGGTGGACATCCCAGCAAATGTAGCTACCCTGAGGTCACACTGTACGGTGCTCAAAGAAATACAAAAAAATACAAGGGCTAAATCTTAGATGCTACAGATGCCACTGAGCATGTTAAATGTGGAAGTTCATGACAGCACAGTTAGAGGAAGACTGAACAAGTAAGGTTTTTTTCAGGAAAAGCTGCCGAGACAAAATCTCTTCTGTACAAAAAAGAATGTTGTAATAGGACTGGCATTTACAAAACTGCATCTGAACAAACCAGAAGAATGCTGGAAACACGACAGATGAAACCAACATGGTATTGCTTGCCCTTAATGCCATGTAAATGTTTGGTGAAAATCAAACACGGTATTTCAGAAAAAACATATCGTACACACTATCAAGCACAAAGGTGGAGGGGTGATGATTTGGGGATGTATGACCCAGGCAGTTTGCAGGCATTGAGTTGACCATGAATTCCTCTGTATATAGATATATATACATATTATTGCTGAAAAATTAAAACCACATGGTATAAGCCTATAAATTAATGATTTTTTTTATTTGTTTGTTTGTTCAGAGCCAGTGGGAATTCAGTCACATATTTGGGAGTAGAACAGCTGGGTCTCTTTATCTTTGTCATTTATTTATTTTTCAAAACTATAGGGAGGTCCATGACCTCCCATATGTCCGTGAGGATCCACTGCCACCATGTGGTGAAGTACTGAACTCTGGGCAGCAAGTGCACATTTGGTCTCCCTGCATTTAATTTTTTCTTTTAGTCACTAATTTATAGTCCATGTACATCAGTCTTTGTTTTTAATGCACTTATGGAATCACAGAATAGAATAGAATAGAATAGAATAGAATAGAATAGAATAGAATAGAATAGAATAGAATAGAATAGTACTTTATTAATCTCTCACCGGGGAAATTCACTTGTTACAGCAGCACAAGTTGGACAGATAAAAAGTAAAATTGCAACAGGGCTTGCAGAAATACTTGTAAAAATAGGCTTAAAAAAATATTATAAAATGTATATATAGCTCTCAAAAATATTCAAAAAAATTAACAAATTCTTAAAAAATAAGCTATATACACACAGGACTAATAACAATATGTACACATATATACACATTTCGCTTGATAAATATGAGGTGGAGGATATTTTACATTATACCTTACATGATGTTTGTATCACTGAGTGGGTCATTTTTATTTTCATCACTGATGAACTAATCAACAACGGGATAAATTCACATATGAGGGAGGGAGGGGGCTGAGATAGTTTTAGCTCATGTAAAACGCCCAAACCAAGCCCTGCTCCCCTCAACCGCAATTGCGTAACGGAGTTTAAAAAAAAAAAAAAAAAAACACGACCCTACCACCCATGTCCAACTCAAATGTTCGCAGTTGACGTCTTACAACTCTTCAAGTAACCTGCACAGGATCCCAGTGAACCATGGAGAAGCTTGGGCTAGTACTACTTTGTCTCTTTGATGTTCTGGTGTGGTTGGTCACCGCTCAGCATCATTTACCCGCGCCTGTTGGTCCCTTGGAGACACCGTATTCAGTGGCAGAATAACGGTCAGGTGTACAGTTTACTGAGCACTGGGACCCAGTACCGCTTACCTGCGCAGAACAGGAGGCGCACCCAACTGTTACTGACAAGAAACGATTTAACCAAGTCAACCCACCTGTTGCGCACGGTAAATCCACTAGAACCAGATTTGTAAGCTTCGAGGGCGCAACTGGGGGCAACTCTGCACAAAGCGAACATATTCAAATGGACACGTCGGTTCTTGGTGCCGACGCGGGTCAGTACCTTTACGCCACGGGGCGGCCCGGTACGATCAGTCAGTATTCACAACGTGGCCAAACACCCAGAGAGGCTGTTGGAGACAGTTCACAGCAGAGACCGTCCAACGGCAGCGCCGCAGCTTTCACTACCATCCAAGAGTTCTCCGGCAGCGGAGCCCCCAGAGGAGGCCGGACTACACCTGGAGACGACTCCGCTGCGCTGCTGCCCGCTGCGTCGCCGGTAAGATCACTGGACGCAACGCAAAGCCAACTCGACAGAACAGCGCCCGAGAGCACAGATTCACCTGCGACATCCGTGCGAGTCACCCTGACTGAAGACGGCGGACACGCGCGACCGCTTCCGCAGCAGTCCAGCTCCACCGACGCCGGGGGTGCGCACAGCGCGCAAAGAGCGCACACACTGACCGGAGTCAGTTCAGAATCAAATGTTTCACCCACAGTGATGCCCGGGAACACTGTTGAAATGCACTTTCCTACAGGACAAGATGCAACAGATGTGGGTGACCCGCGGGATCCGCACAATATTCACCACAGGAATTCAGTTTTCTATGATATTTACCCACCAGACCACAGGAACAGGCTGTCCACGCGCCCTCTTCCAGGAACCGGCCACGGCACCTAGGCTCTTCCATAACGGTGGGCTTTTATTATATATATATATATATATATATATATATATATATATATATATATATATATATATATATATATATATATACATATATATATATAGATATATATATATATATATATATATATATATATATATATGATTATGATGTTTATCATTATTTAAATTTCATCATATATAATTATATCAGATACACAGTAGACAATTCAGTCCGACCACACATCAGTTTTCGAAATTTCTTGGCTTTTTTTCTTTTTCTCTCCAGGTCTCCCAGACCTGATCCCTGACCCTACTACATCCAGGCAGCCGTCGTACATCCAGAGAGTGCAGATGTATGCACTTCGCTGTGCTGCTGAGGAGAACTGCCTTTCCAGGTGCGTTGATCTGACTTTATTTAACAAATAATTAGTCATTCAAGTAAAGTCAAAAAAGTTCTTTAATTTAATTTTTTTTTCTTACAATTATATTTTGTGCTTCACACTTTGATCTGAAAATCACTCACAAAAGCTGTATATATGTTTCAAGGAAAAAAATATTAAAGATAACCACAGGGTTCATCTGAGGCTGCCACATTAGGAAGTGTCTTGGCCTTTGTCCCAGTTGGATGCTACAGCTGAGTGACAGAGAGGCTGGATACAAACCTGGCAACCACCTGAGATTTTCTCCTCTGATCTGAGCAGCCACCTTGCCAAAGGAAATAACCACCGAAATGAAAGCCAAAGGATTTGAGAAGTAAAAGAAAAATCTGTCCAAGCAAGACCAGAAGCCACCTTTGCAGTAAATCATTCTACCTGCTGAGGCCAATGGTCAACAGAGGGAGTTCAGTGCACAGTGAATGGAGGACAGCAGGATATAAAGAGGACATGGGACATCTCAATGCCAGCAGTGTCCTCAGTGGTTAACTAAGCGTCATCTCTGTGCACAATTGAAGACACAGGATGTAATGCTAGCTCCTCTTCTGTCTATTCGTTCAGGTCTGCATATCACCCAAGTGTGAGTGACCTTGAGTACAGAGTTCTGCTGCGGTTTCCACAGCGAGTGAAGAACCAAGGAACTGCAGACTTCCTCCCAATGAAACCCAGACATGAGTGGGAATGGCATAGCTGTCACCAGTGAGTTCATTAGAATAACCATAAAGGCACAAGCCAGTACCTGATACATGTGAATTATATAATGCAGCAAAGAAAAAAGATGTTGTCTTTATTGAGAATGTTTGCTGTTTTAGCCATTGTAGGCAATGGAAAATACTTAAATGGTATTTGAACATAACTGTCTAAACAATGTGATAAAATATATGTCAAATCCAAACAGGGCAAGTTAGATCATGAGAAGCTCAGAGGTGGAGACAGAGGTTTGACTAGGAGTAAGATAAAGCATTGTGATACATTTTTCTGTGTTATGTTTGTGAACATGTATGTTTCTCTCCAGACATTACCACAGTATGGAGGCCTTCAGCAACTATGACTTGCTGGATGTCTCCACTGGACAGAAGGTTGCTGAGGGACACAAAGCCAGTTTCTGTTTGGAGGACACATCATGTGACCCAGGGGTGCGACGGCGCTTTGCGTGCACTGCTCACACACAGGTCAGTCTGTACTTAATCTTATTCATTTATTTTTATGTGTGTGTTTTGGCTGCTTTCTTTTGGCGTTTATTATTAATCTATTATTGCACTCTAATTCCATTCATGCACAAAACCATTAAAAAAAAAGCACAAATTGAGTAACATGCATGTGCTAACTTTAGGGTCTCGGCCCTGGTTGCTATGATACTTATCACGCCAACATTCGACTGCCAGTGGATCGACATCACTGATGTGCCACCTGGAAACTACATACTCAAGGTAGGCATTTCAGGACTGATCCACTGATATGACAAGATCATTAATCAAGTTTAATGACTTATTTTTAGCAGCATTTAACAATCAGATGAAATACTTAGATTTCACATCTTTTTCCAATGTTCTCTAGGTGACAGTGAACCCCTCTCACCTCGTCCAGGAGTCTGATTTCTCCAACAATGAGGTGAGGTGTGACATCAGGTACACAGGAAGCTACGTCCAGGCAAGACACTGCAGAATTGTTGCGTAAGTGCAACCATGCACTTTTCCTATGTTTTATCAATATTCTTCATAGATATGATTAAGCACAAAACAAATAAACTTCATCTCTAGTTTTCACTTTATGTTTGACAGGAGCTGACCTGCTGAAGACAGAAACATTCACACATGAATGTATAGTTAATAACCTCCTGTTGCTCTTAATGTACAGCTACTACTCTGGTGTGAAACTGTTTTACTATTATCTGTTTGTCATTCAAAGTAATCTTTAATTTAACCAGGCTGGCCCCATGCTAGGTTTTATTATTAGTTTGGACATGAATCTTTTAAACATTTCTGAGCAATGTAAGACTGCAGTGTTAACTGCATATGTGCAGTAGAAGTAAGAAAGAGTCTTAGAGAGGTTGAATTTTGTAAAATGTATAAATTTCTTAAATCATTCTGTATAGCTAAATTGGTTCTTAATTTGGAGAAAAACTGTTGTGCTTGTCACCATTCTTCTGAACGTTATATATATTTTTTCTCAAGACACTTTACATATTCTGACTCTAATAGTGAAAAGATGTGTGATGTTTTAAACAGTGTGTGAATGCTTGTTTTATATAAGAAAATAATAATAGTTTTTATGTATTATGTCCCCTGTAATGGACTGGAAGCCTCCAGCAGACCCCTGTGATCCTGAATAGGACTAAAGCAGTTGTAAATAATGAATGGACAAGCGTATTATTTGAGTAAATTTTCAACAATATGTTAATGTGCCCATTAACAGAACACAAACTGAGTGGCATTTTAGTGTGGGGATGACACATTTCTTAAATGTTTTTGGGGTAACAAATTCCTGAGACACACCTGTATTTATTCCACTTCTCATGCCTATGAGTCTGAAACAGCAGCAAAATAAATACTGCATCACACCACAAGCCCGCTGCTGCTCATTCATTGTGTTGTATTACAGTGGAAGAGTGAATGGGAAAACGTTTATTCATCTGGCAAAAACTCCATGTGAGGTTTTTGGGAATGTCTCACATTATTTACACCTTGTCACTGGGTTTAGTAGGCACACTGTCTGGCCAGGGTGTGGAAGTGTTTAAAAACTCACCACAGTTATTTATTTCCAAATAACTTTTCCTTCTGCTCTGCCATGCGGCACAAATGCATAGTCCTGTAGTCCTGGAATATTAAATCAAGTTGAAAAGCTGGAGGGTTTTAATGTTCTCTGCATTGTGGTGTTTTGTTGCAGTGCCACATTTCATTTCCAGACATTTGACCCGCTGAGGAACTTGTTAACAGTAGCAAACTAAAGCTATAAGACTTCCAAACCCAAACATGACCACTGGAATAATTTTTAAAATTTTTTTTTGTACCTAAGCAAAGACCTTTTGTGGCAAGTGGAAGATTTTATTTTTTGCAACTTTCACACAAAACCTCTATGAGCAAAAAAAGAGGTTCATAATGTTTGTGAGTAGACATAAGTGAGAGCTGAGGTCATGGAGCGTGCCTTATTTGGGTGCAATTCGTATGACTTATGGACACATCAGGTCACAGCCAAGTCACTAACTTCACATGGTAATGATGACAGATTGTTTTCAACCAAGAGCTGGCAGTGTTAATGGAGGTCACCTCCTTTTGCTATTTCTACATTTTGCAAGGCACCCACAAAATCAGATGGTACTTTTAAAGAACTCCCAGCTAAGAAAGATATATAGAGGCAGGAGATGTTTCCACATAACACTGGGCTCACATGCACCACTCATCCTCCTAACCAAATGTGACTTCTCTGTCTAGCCCACTACATCTTTGGTCAAAGAGCCATTTAGAGGTGAACCACTGAAATGAATCTGAGTGTGACAGAGGGCACAGCCTCCTTCTGCTGCTGCGGGTGCTGTTTGCTCAGGGCAGGCCGACGTGCTAAGCCTGTGTGGCGTGCAGGATGAGCAGAGCTGCCGGCTGTCCCTGCTGGAGATGGCAAGGAGGAGAGAAATTCCACAGATCCAGATGATGGCCAGGAAAACCCAACTGCAAACTGCTGACATCAAGTGGTTCCTCGACTGAGCAATTCTTATTCTGGGTTGACTGTCTGTGAGGCAGTGCCCAAAGGACTGACTGTCTGAGACGCCCAGACGACAAGTGTCAGAGCCAGTGTCAATTTGTTCCCTTGTATACAAATAAAGCAAATATTGTCCTCGGAAAATGTTAAATAAACTTCGATTATTTCAGGCTTCATTGGTTTAGCACTGATGCAAGGTTCACACTTTGCACTGAAGCCACATTGATTGGTTTACTGGTCAACTTTGGGGAAGCAAAACAGACACAACACCTCAGAAAGATGTCCCAGCAAAAAGCAAGAGAAAGGAGTTTTTATGCATATACATATTTAAACCTGCAATAAACACAGAAACTTTAGCAGTTAACACCGGAGGAGTGTTTCATAGCCACTGAATCATAGTATATAATCCCCAGTTCTTATAACTCCGGTGTCACTGGTGAAATTTGTGAGAAAAGTGAGAAATATTCTCGTATGCCCACAGATTAGAAGTATGTGGCCACAGGATCAGTCCCTTGTTGTCACAGGCTAATAAGGAGTGATGATCTTGATAACTAAATAGTAGTCATAACTAAATAGTATAGTATTGCTCCCAACATTGTCACTTTAAAGCTAATTTTTACTGGTATGGAAAAGATTTTTTCCAAAATTAGCACACTGGAAAAACCCTGCTATGAGTTAAAGATGCTAAGGGATACATATCATCCCATTTTTACCTAACAATTTCTTGAAGTCTTAATGAAATATCTGTGATGTGTTTAGGTCAATAATACCACAAGATTACAGTACTACAGCTCTCTTCTTGGCCATGTCTTTACACCTCTGTTCATAGCTGCTGGTTTTATGGGGTGGAGTGACCCACTCAATTATTGTGCATTCACATGAACCAAGTTGTAGTGGTGTCATTCCCTAAACCCTGTCTACACATCACACATGTGTTGTGGTGCGGATACAGCTTCCTCCACATGTGCATACATACATGTGCAACTGTACCTTTCCCAAGAACAGAACACCTCTTAAAACTATGCCCGAGACCAGGAATTGTGCCATATCAGAGCACCCACACTGGTCAAATGAACCAGACTCTGAGGGTCAATTTGTGCTTGGGCACGATACAGCTTGTGTACTATGTGTGCACCCTCAGTCTCCACCTGCCTTTTTAGCTAGATGTGCCTCTTTTGATTGGTGGACAGCTTTGTGATTTGATGTAAATTTGGACACAATTCCACTCACTAACCCCTGAAGCATCATATTACAGTACACAGCCTTGCATAGGCCAGTGAAGAGCCATGCACCAGACTGAAATAAACACTACACTGGCAACTCAATTCTTAAAGCAGCACAAAGGAACTTTTACTCTTTTTTAGCTCAGAGGGTCCCTCTATAGGCAAACGCTGGCCAAGATTTACTTTTGTTTGGTGTTGTGTTCGGTTACTCTGTCATTTTCTCTTCTGTCATTACTTTCTTGAGTCACTTCTGCTGCAATGTTCATTGGTGCCACAAGAGCAATAAGCGGTTGTTGCTAGAAGCAACCTAGATGGGAGTCTAAAGTTATTTTGGTTGTTTTTTGTCAATGACAGGGATACCAAACCTCAAAACGAGATAATGCTTCCCAAAAGTAAGCAAAAATCCTTTCAAATCAAACTGACACTGATATCCTAATGTGAAGAGTCTTTTGTACTGCCTTGAATGCTTACATTTCCCTCTTCTGCAGTTCAGCGATGGAGAATTGGTACTGATTGTTGTTTCAGGCACAATCTCGTCATGCAAGTTGTAAGAACATAATGACCAGCGTGCTGCTCAAAGACTAATCAAAATCAAGCCATATCCATCCTTCACATACAGGCTTCATAAAATCTGAGATTCATTCGCTGGTCTCTTTCTCTTCATGCAATAAAATGATAAATAACAGAAAGACCAGCCTTTGATGTGAAATTTATGCATTCATCATGTACAGTTCAATCTTCCATTGTTGCTTCTGATCTTCAACAGACAGAATCAGAACTAACAGGTGTTTTTCCACACACAGAGCTGTACTGGTTTTATAGTAAATGTTTAAAACCAATAAAAATGCCAAATTAACTCTATTTATACACATTGGTATGGTACAAAACGACTAACTTACTGAAGTGTTGATTTGTACTGCTCCCTTCTGTCTCTGTAAAGTCTGGAGTAAGAGCTTACATCATTAGTGAAATGATCTGAAGCCAGCTTGGAGCTAATGTTCTCTTTCTATGCCTGTAGCAAGTATTTATTTATGCCAGAATTGTTTGCCTACAGCAAACAGAGTAAGATATTTGTGCGAAAAGAGGGGAAATGACTCATTTTATCAATATTTTTCTCTCCTGTGACACAGCCTTGTGTCTGATGTCAAGAAAGTGCAAGCAATAGTGTACCTGGGAAAGGAAATTTCCCTCTTTGAAGGTGAGCATGGCAGTACATTTCTCTTTAGAGCTGCCATGTAAACATCTTTCTTGTGGCTTTCTTGAACACATCCTGTTATTAATCATGTTCGTTGTGTTGATTTTGGGGATAAGTGGAATTTGGCAGAGAGGTTTTTTGGGTGGGGAGGCAGAGGTGATGGAAGGGAGAGTGAACAGAAACATGTAATCAAGCTGAAAAACCTACAGTGGTTTTGGATCTGAATCTCGTTCTAAATGCACATATTGTTTCATGGGTTTTGCACAGGGGTGCCAGACAATGGTAGGGTGTCTCGTCTTGTGTCAAACATGTGTTCATCCATCACACTTCACGGGGAAGGTGCCTCAAGGCTCCAGAGATGTAAAAACACACATATGTGCAGACCTGAGAAAGCTGCTGTCTCCTGTAATACAAATACAGTAGCAACAAGGAATAAACGTGAATAGTATTTTTTCTAGAGGGAAAAAAAGGTGTAATGTTTTCTGGCAGGCTTCTAAGTGTTTGTTAGAGACATTGTGTAAGACAAAGACACTACAGTTTACAGATGTCCCTAAATCCTCAAAAGGAAGACCACAAGACACAGGTTTCCATAGCCAGTCAAGGTTTACATGGTTACATCATAATGCATTTTGGTGTAGTTTTACAAAAAACAAAAACTACATCTGTTGTAAAGACACCTTTAGGTTCAAAGGCACTCTCTTTATCAATTCTCAGTTTTTTTTCATAGTTACACAGTAATACCTCAGTAAACTTAAAACCTTTTTGAAAACAATAAAGATTAGTTTCTAACACTTAACTGAGTAAAACAAACAAAAAAGAAACTGATTATGATCACACAAATAGACCCACTTGAAAGAAATTTGTAGCATAATTTTGCTATATTACAACTACTGCCACATTATTGAATATAAAGTTTTATGTAGATATAAAAAATTAGCAGATACAGTTTTTCCAACATTGTGTACAGTAGAGGAGCAGCATTCAGGCTTCAGAACAGAACCTCAGAGGAACCCACTGGTTATTTTATAGTACCTTATTAAACAAAGTAATTGAGAAGGCTATCTTCCATGTTATCTCGACATGTGATTTTTTTAAAAATTATTTTATTCAACCCTTTCGCAATTGTTTTCACTAGAGTACAAATAAACATCTAAATGTTTTATTAATTTCCAGAATTAAAATGAAAACGAACTTCCTGAAATTAAAGCAGGTCGACATCGTGTAGCCACACGTGGCAAAGTTACCGTGAATTCATTGGGCTATTTTATGTTTCTAGGCTATTCCTACAACACAAATTATTATTATATTATTATTATTATTATTATTATTATTATTATCATTGTTGTTGTTGTTATTATTATTATTATTATTATTATTATTATTATTATTATTATTATTATTATCATACTTTTTGTTGGTGTGTGACGCAGTTTGACGACATTCGAAGTCGACGGGGCTCGTAGTAGCTGGGGCTGCCGTTAACAGCGACTCACCACTACACAGCAGAGAAGGAAGAGATGGATCACTGGAAAAGCTCCTGGGTTGCTAACATGCCTTTTTTTCTTTTGTGCATGTTGGTTTCTGTGTATGTTGCAGCTGAAGCTTCTTCCTGATGGGACGAAGACGGTGGAGTTCAACGTGAAACCGGGAGGAGTGGTGTACACTTTCGCTGAGAGAATCGTAAGTCCCTGTATAAAATATTCACTGTATATGACACTTATAAACGCGGCCCCATAGAGCGTGAGCACAAAAACCTGAATCTATTTTAAATCTAAATGTTTCTCGTCCTCTAACTTTTGAATTGTCGATTTGGAATTATACAGTGCGTTTTTTCTCTCTTTTTTGCAACTGATAAGTCTATGTTTGAATGGATAGTAGTATAACTTAAGATAATCATAATTTTATTTTTTATTTTTTTCGATTATTTAACTTTGTCAAATTTATAAAGTGTATTTTAAAAAAAGATTTTAGGCGAAAAACTACATTCTGTTGGTCAGGTGCAGTCGCGGTGTGATGACGTCCCAGCCTGTGAGAGGCTGACACGTCGCTGCCTGACCGCCACAACGACTCCTTTGATTGGATTAGACTTTTAATGAACTGCTTTGTTTATAAGTTTAAATTCATGCGCTCATAAAAGACTACTAACACATACTTTGTCACATACATATATACACATACATTTTATATTAATGGATACTTAACGAGTATGTTAAAAACTGGAAAAAAAAAAAACTCAGATAAAAATTGAAGAGTTGCCCCCACCCCCACGTAGTCATCAAGCAGAAAAAGCACTGTCATAGCATCATAGCAGGAAATGCATAGCTGTCATTCCTGGCATTTTCCATTGCCCTGTTTCTCTGCTTTTTTGGTGCATCTCAGTATCACAAATGTCACCAGGTGGAAGTTGTTAAATTTCACAGACTCCTAAAAGTTCAGTTGGACGCTCTACACAAGAGTTGCTTGTTTATATTTCAAGTCTGTGCTTTTTGAATATAAATATGCTTCTTGACCAGGGCTTGACACTGACACCGGCCAACCGGCCAAACGCTGGTAAAATTTAGCTGTGGCTAGTAACAATTTCTGTCTCACAAGCAACTTTGGCTGGTAACTTATTCTTTGATATGACACATCACAATAGTTGTGCCAATTGTTTGTATTTAAAATGTAAATGCAAGAATATTGTGAAGAAGAAAAAAACTGACCGTAAAACTGTGGCTAGCATAAAGACTAAATGGCTAATGACTGAGAAAAAACACTAGCCACAGTGGCTGGTGAGCAAAAAAGTTAGCGTCAAGCCCTGTTCTTGACTCAATACGTTAGGAAGATACAGATGTCATAAACTGATTGGATCATCCCAACACTATCTGATTATTCTTTTTTTTTAAAAAAGCAATGGTTGAATGTTATTCTATTATTCAGCTTCGTTTCCTGCTTCATCACTCACAGCACCTTAAAAAAAACAAAGTTTTGCACATTTTCACTATTCGGCAGAAGTAAAAAACCGCCATGGAGTATAATTTAAGTGTCAAACAATTTCAAGTATATAATCAAGAATATAATACTACATGAAGGCAGTTGCAACATTATGTTATGGTAATATATGATTGCATTATGTTTAACTCAAAAAATGGAGTAGTTTCCCTTGTGAGCAACCACATAACAAATAGAAACACTTATGTTAAAAATGCAGTTTAAAACATTACTTTATCAAAAGTAACTCAATATAAAATCCTGAGCCTACTGAAACCATACTGAGTACCGCTGGAATTTTCAGTAAGCCTAATTAGAGATGGGGGTCGATTCAATCCGATCCAGTATCAGTGTCGTTGGGCCAATATGGATGTAGTTCACTGATCGGATATCAGAATGACAGCACTGATCAAAAAAATTCAATTCAAAAGCAGACCTTCAAGCTTTTACTGTTCCAATAGCGCTCCTCAATTTATCCAGTTCAGATGATGCATTGTTGTTTTTAACTTGTTTGAAAGGTTGGATGAAGGACATCTTTATTTTTTTGGGGTTGGGGACATGAGAGCCCAGCTGACCAGCTCCTGGTCTCTAGAGGTTTAGCAGAAGAATAGGATGATAATGATAATGATAATAGGATGATAATGATCATGGCTAAAATCACACAAGAGAGTCTTAGCATATTTTAATCATTTGACAAATAAGAGGGCTTGATGAAGGATACACTAACTTCTGTTCTAGACTGTAAATAATGTCAAGTACTTGTGTTCTGTAGATAAGCACTCAACTCACATACTGGTGATAAATGGCAGTTATCTGGCATTTTAACTTTACATCAAAATTGCCTGTGTAGAAGATGAATGGAACTTGTTAGTTGCAAATCAACGTAACTGATTGATAATAAAACTAATATAAATGCTCCAACTATCACTGTGTCTGACTGTTTTGTTTCAGAGAGAGTATGAATGCTCGTTCACTTATGCCTCACAAGGGGGAACCAATGAGGTGAGACTTTCTGCCTCCGTCACTGTCAGACTCCAGCACCATTTTATTCATTATTGATCACAGCAGGTCAGATTCTAAAATATTCTTGTGTTTCAAAACAGCAATGGCTGATGAGTGTGGGTGATGATGACAAACTGTTTTCTTGCTCCGTGTGGAGGTGAGACAGACGTGCCTACACAATCCATGACTTTAGAGGGCATTGCACTGGTTTGCATTTATTTCATGCATGCTAGCGCTTACATTAAAACACGACCTCATCTTAAATTGGTGCTTGCATGTTGTCCTCATAAGAAAGACACACTCCCTACTATGTGTGAACAGATGTGAGGCCTCACAACATGAGTAATACCTGCCCACTCATTCCCAAGACATCAAACTGTCTGCAGTAATACTACCCTTGAGCTCAGTGACCCTGGTGTAATCACAAATCTGTCCCATCTGTGCCTCACTGAATCACCTTATTGATTTTAGTCAGTTGTGTGGCAGTCACAGAAGAGAAGAGAAACTTCTAACGTTTCAGTTTAAATGTGCTCATGTGTAACACTTGACATAATAAGTGTATGAATGTAAGAAAATCAGTTTTTGATGCTTATTTGTTTTCCATCTCTGCCAGGCCTCAGGGGAAGTCATACCTGTTTTTCACTCAGTTCAAGGCTGAGCTGAAAGGAACCAAAATTGAATATGCCAATGCATACGTAAGTATAAAGAAATGTTAATTTAGGTTTTCTTGTCCTCTTTATTAATTTGAGTGCTAGTTATTAACTGATTCTGGTTTTATCCTTGTCCGCTAAGCAAACAAATATAATTAAATATAATAAAATAATCTCTTTTACAAAAGAGAAAACAAACGCTAGTATCAGATTTAATGCTGTGATTTGTTAACAACACTCTCCTGGATAAACATGTAATTAAGTGCATGATACATTAGGGTTTTAGCAATAGTTTAAAGTAACTGTTGCTTTCTTAAATATGAGCAGGTGTAGTCAGATTTCTGTCCCATTGAGCTTAGGGGAGATCTAGCAAAATTAGAAAATGGTTACACCTAATGATTGTTTTTGTCCTCAACAGTTTATCAGTTATTATTAATGAGCCTTTGTTTCTGTATTTGTGTAGCGTTAACTACAAGTAATACTTCTGTTAAAGGTTGCTTCAATCCCTCACATCTGGAGGAATTATAGTTCAGTCCTGTTTACAGAACAGTTTAATTTCTGGGATATTGGAAGGGTTCCTCCTGCAATAACCACTCACTTCAGACTTGGTCATTTCAAGACATTAATTTTATGCTTCATAAACCATTTTTTTGATTCTTTGATTTTTTTTTTAAAGTCATTTTTGTTCAGTGTTGTTTTGGCATTACATGACTCAGTTTTTCTTGACATCCAGCCCTTGGACAGATGTCACAACATTTATCTTCAAAATTCTCTCATAATTTAAAATAATTGTCCCATCAGTGATGGTGCTCTATCCTTTACCCGGTGCAACAAGATATATACAAACCATGATACTACCACCACCATGTGTCACAGATGGAATCAAGTTCTTATGCATAATGGAAGTTTTCCTTTTTTTCTCTTCTCCAAAAACAAACCTTATTTAATTTGATTTGTGCAAAAAACATTTGTACAACTATCTCAAACATCAGTCGGGAAATAACGTTCCATTGATGGACCAGTGGCTTTCTCCTCTCAGCCCTGCAGTTAATGCTGATCTTCGTCAGCATTCTCCTGATGGTGAACTCATGAACTTTGGCCAAAGTAAGAGTCTTTTGGTTGCATAGAAGTTTGCCAGGGTTCCCGTGTGTCCTCAGAGACCTTGACATACTTTTGTTTTCTAGAAGATCTTCAGCCAAAGGGGGTCAGATGGAATCCAAATGTTTTAGAGAGGATTCTGTTTGTTTGCGTGCTTTGTTTGAAACAACTCTTTTTTTTTTTTTTTGAGATGAACAAATCATGGCTGACAAACTTTAAAGCACCACTATAAAATTACTATAAATTATGAAATATTTTCATTTCAAACACTGATATATCTATCTATCTAGATAGATAGATAGATAGATAGATAGATAGATAGATAGAGAAATGTATTGTTTTGTCTAATTTACATTTCCCCAAAATCTCTTTATATAAATCCAGTTCTAGGTAATAGATTATTAATTGGCTATTAAAAACTGCCAAAAATCCCCGCAAAACAAGTGAAGTTAATTCCAAAAGGGGCATTACCAAACTCATATTCAATAAAGATTTTGCTACTGAATATTTGTAGCTTGATTGTCTGTAAATGTATTTATATATATCACCTCACATCCAAATCTGAGACGGAATGTTATTTTGCTGCTGTTTGCACCTTTATTACTTTATTACACGTCACCTCCTCTAACGCTAATAGTACTACTTCCATGTCTCCATGGAAACCCATTATGAGCTTTCCATGTCACTGTGCATTTATACATCCCTTGTCCTCTAATGGTGGCCTGAGTTACATCTCCGCTGGTGCCAGCTGTGGCAACTCAACACAAGCCGAGAGTCATGAAAACTTTTATTTGCTCTCGGAGTCAAACTCAGAAATTCGTCTTTGCACACAGTGTTCGTGGAAGGTTAATGTCTGGCCTCCGTCTCAGTTCAGTCACTTAGCGGTGGTCTGCTGTATCTGATGCCGTCGTCTGTGAAGCGATGCACACCTCGACATGCCTCCTTTCCCCTGCAAGGACAGTCCTTACATTTGCGTCATTAGTGAGAGCACATGTTTCCTCCTCCTGCTCTGGCTCTGCGCCCTGCAAGGAAGAGACAAATGCACAGAAAGTAACGTCACTAAATGATGGGACAAAACTAACCTTGCATACACAAACAGAAGCACCTGACATTAGCAACCCCCTCCCGTCTTCACAGAGCAGCATCTCTTTGACCTTGTTGTCACAGCCTCCCACTCTTCTGGCTTATTTGCCTCAAAAAGCAAAAGAAAATTGTCTTCTGGGTTGACTTTCATCCTTTGTTATTATTCTTTTTCATTCTTTTCTGTATTTTTTTTCTCTTCCCCTTCCCTCCTCCCCCTCCTCCTCTTTATTCTGTCTGTATCTCCAGTCACAGACAGCAGCAGGAGGGCAGAGCGACATGCCTTTGAAACCAGAGGAATTTACCGTTAGAGAATCGACAGGTGAGAAATTGATCGATTGTTTCCAAATGTTCAATCAGCTCCCTCTGCTCATCACATCAATCTATCAACCCTCCCTCCCTGAGAGAGAACCTCGCCAGTTTTATCATGTTGGAAGCTCCCTGCTGATTTCCCTCCAAAGCATATGCTCCAGCTGTGATTGGGTTTTCATTTGTCTCTGTTGTATTATTTGCCGTTATTCAGCTTCTGCACAAATCCCCACCACGGCTTCAGTTCCACACTGTGATTAGCAGGATTTGACAAGTTCCCCCTGAACAGAAATTTACTCCAGCTGTCATTTTTAGCAGATTAGACACTATAGAACAGAGGCTTACAGACTCCGATGACAGACTTAAAGATAATCCCGTCACTAGGATATGCTTGCAGCTATGATTTCGAGGGATATAGCTCTTAACACATTGTAGTACAGTATGCAAAGAGATTTTTGTTTACCTAGCTTCAGACACACTTTTAAGTCCATGCTAGGCCTTCAGTCTCCATGAGAGGGAGCTGTTGGGGTTTAGATGACTAAAGAGCGCCGCCTATAGGAAAGAAAACTACAGTGATGACCTGCCTACAAAGACCACGTGTGTTTTCCTACAAATACACCCAGAAAATCCACCTGTGCTTTCTGTAAAACACTGACAGATTTAAAGATAAACCATTTATTTATTTTCTTTTCCATTGATTTGTTATGATGGAGTGGCAACCAGTGTACAATACCTCTGGACCATTGGGTGCTGGAATTACCTCTTGCCCCTTAAAACCCTCTATGGGACAAAGTTGTTACAGATAATGAATCTATAGTTTCATCACAAGGAATACAAATATATAAATTGTTAGGCTTTATTTGTCATTTAGTTGAGGCTAGCTGTAACCCTGGTCTTAAAGTCATGTTTTTGTTCACCTGGCCATCAGATGAAGGGAGTGATAAGAACAGTGGTCCAAGCATAAGTACTCCGTTGAGTAGAGGTCACTTTGGCAGTCTTCTTCTTTTCCTTTCGGCGTTCCCTTCAGTGGTCGCCACAGCGAATCATCCACCTCCATCTAACCCAATCCTCTGCATCACCTTCTCCCACACCAACCAACTTCATGTCCTCTTGCACTACATCCATAAAGCTGCTCTTTGGTCTTCCTCTAAGCCTTCTGCCTGGCAGTTCCAGCCTCATCATCCTTCTTCCAGTATATTCACTATCCCTCCTCTGTACATGTCCAAACCATCTCAGTCTTTCCTCTCTGACTTTCTCAAAATATCTAACATGTGCTGTCCCTCTGATGTACTCATTCCTGATCCTATCCATCCTCATCACTCCCAAAGAGAACCTCAACATTTTAACCTCTGCTACCTCCAACTCTGCCTCTTGTCTTTTCCTCAGTCCCACAGTCTCTAAACCATACAAACCACACATCACACCTGACAGTTTTCTCCACGTGTTCCAACCTGCTTCCACAGACTTCTTCACCTCTTTTCCACATTCTCCATTTCTCTAAGTTTACCCATAAGTTCTTAAAATCCTCCACCTTCTTTATCTCTGCTCCCCATAGCCTCACCATTCCTACTTGGGTTCCTCTCATTCACACACATGTATTCTGTCTTGCTATGGCTAACCTTCATTCCTCTCCTTTTTGGGGCATACCTCCACCTCTCTAGCTTATTCTCCACCTATTTCCTGCTCTCACTACAGATCACAGTGTCATCTCCAAACATCATCATCCATGGAGATTCCTGTCTAACCTCATCTGTCAGTCTGTCCATCACCATAGCAAACAAGAAGGGGCTCAGAGCTGATCCTTGATGCAGTCCCACCTCCACCTTGAAGCCCTCTGTCACATCTGCAGCACACCTCACCATTGTCTTACAGCTCTCATCCATATCCTGCACCCCTTTAATATACTTCTACTCCATACTTCCTCATACAATACCATGGCTCCTCTCTTAGCACCCTGTTATATCGCTTTCTCGAGGTCTACAAAGACACAATACAGCTCTCTTCTGGCCTTCTCTGTACTTCTCTATCAGCATTCTCAAAACAAATATCACACCTGTGATATTCTTTATTGGCATGAAACCATATTGGTGTTCATGAATGCTCACTACTCTTTCCCATAACTTAATTGTGTGGCTCATCAAGTTTATTCCTCTGTAGTTATCATGACTCTGCACATCTCCCTTAGTCTTAAATGACCCTTGTTCTCTCTTGTTTTTGCTGCCCACATCTGTTTATATAGTCATCTCAGTAGTGCATGTACTAACAATGTACCAGTGCTAATATAAGTACATGGAATTCTTAGTTTTTCAGCTAATGGAAATTTATTATTAATACATTTTTTTCTTTATAATATTGCCAAGATGTATGTGCCTATCCTCTCTCTGTACTCCATCCTCTCTCTCCTGTCTCCCTCCTCTTTTCGTCCTTTACTGGCTGGCCTTTGGCAGGAAGGTCCCCCCTTATGAGCTAGGTCCTGTGCGAAGTTTCTCCCTCTTAAAGTGGAGTTTTTCCTTGCCACTGTTTGGCTTAAATGTTTTTTTTTTATCCTGCTAGGGGAGTTTTTTTTACTTGCCATTTTTCTTTGATTAGGATTTAATGATATCTTTTTAGTTAATGATATTTGCTCAGGGGCTCATGCTCTGGGTCGCTGTAAAGCGCCTAGAGACAATTTACATTGTAATAGACGCTATACAAATAAAGAATTGAATTAAAAACCGCCACCAATGCACTTCTCCTCCATTCCTCAGGCACCATCTCACTCTGTAAGATCTTGTTGAATGTCCAAGTCAAAAAGTCTACAGCCACCTCTCCTAGACACTTCCATACCTCCACATTCATATCATCAGGACCAACTGCTTTCCACTCTTCATTCCTTTCAACACTTTCCTTACTTCAGTCTTACTAATCTTTGCTACATCCTGGTCCACAATGGTCACCTCTTCTACTCTTTATTCTCTTCCCTGTGGTAGTCTAATCACAATTAGATAATTTATCAAGCAAATGCTTTTTTTCTATTAAAATGTTTTTTTTTATTATTATTATTTAAATAGAAAAACAAACTATTACTTGCACCAATAATGGAAGTTGAAACAGTGTTAGCATGTAATGTTAAACCTGATCAAGACATGGCAGCTCTTACCATCCTACTTATTTCTATTCATGGTTTGCTGGAGCTTATTCCTATTTCATTGTAACAAATCCTGCTGTAACATTTTACTGCCCTCAGATGTTACAACTATATCAACTACTATTGTCTTAACCGACAGATGGAAGTCTTATTTAGTGATGCATATTTGTACTGTTGGTGTCTGTGACAATGATTTGTTCTGCTTTCTGACTTCCAGTGACTCACAATGATGGAAAGTTCGGCGCTCAGCTCTCCAAACTGACCGCCATTGGACGGACAAGACACGATGAGCTGTAATTGGTCAGAGGTCAGACTCGGGTCTAACCAATCGCAACACCTTTAAGAACTCTATATTACTGTTCAGTCATGATCAAAGGATGGATTTCTCCTTGCGTGACAACCAAAAACTGAAACAGGATGATGCTGATAATGGCATTGTAGGTCAGTGCAGTTTTTTTTTTTTTTTTTTTTTTTTTTAACCATAGCAGGTTGATGATGATTATTATTAAAGGGGGTTAAAACGGCATGACATCTGTCCAAATTTGTTTCCTTGTTTCCTGCTTTTGTAGTTGGCTCAAAGACTTTACAGAGCCATTGGGCCTGTATATGAATGTATAGAGAATTGGTGCAGATATTGCACTACATTTAGACTGGCGGGGGGATTATTTATCTTGTGTAATCCTGAAAATGAAAGTAAGTAATCCCCGATATTGTCATGGCACACACGCAAACAAGTAAAAGTTCCCCAGCTGCCTTCTGATCTGAGCTACTACTGAAAGAAGCGTCTCATCGTTTGTGTACATTTCTCTGTCTCTCTGTCTATCTAAGTCTTTTCCATAGAACTGTAAGCAACACATTTGATCCATCCCAAACACTAGTTGGTACTTCTTGTGAAATATACTTTTTTTTTCTTCCCAAGAAGCTACAATTGCAAAAGAGCAGATGGCTGCTTATTAACATGCTAGACAAAGATGGATGGGATTTCACTGTAAATTTTGAATTATAAATCTTGTAACTTTTAATTAGATACATGCAAAGCTTTCTTGATTTTCTTTAAACATGCCATTGTTTAGTTTCAGCTTATTGGAGTTCATCTTATTAAAGTTGCACCAGAAATACTGAAATAGGAGCCATGCACAAACTTTGAGATGATAATGCAGAATACAAAGAGATGCCAGCACACATTCCTGAAGCCCTCTTGAACCCTTTCATGTTTCAGTGCCACATGGGTGGGGGGGGATCAGCAAGAATATTGTGCAGGTTTCAGAAGTTCTTCAGTACCACATGCCCCCCTCTCTTCCACTCCCTGCTCTCTTGTACTGGGAGTACAGCTCTTTTATCTCACTGACATTGATCCAGCCCTCTAACAGCACAAGTGTCCAAGGACTGAATTCAGATCGGAGGATGTTGCTGATTTGATTCTGCGGTGACAATACTTCGAATATGTGTACCTTGCTTGGCGTCCCTCATCTGTCTCGAGGCGACATCTGGAATTGAAGAAATGCTCAGCAGAAGCGTCGCACCCTTTGTGACCATTGAGGCGCCTCAGGGGTCACAACGGGAAATTATCACTTCCAGGTCTTGACCTGAAATAGAGAAAATTCTCACAATGTTACTTTTTCTACATGTTCCTTTTTATTCTACTTGTTGATCGCTCTGATTCATGATGAAATGTGACTGTTGATTCATTAAAGAGATGTCATGCTGTGGAGATAACACTTTTATTTGTCTTGTTTCATCAGTTGTGATCTGATTGAACCTCTCAGCCTTGTCACAGGGTAAACATGAAAAGAAGAGGACTTTGATTGCCAGTTTCTTAGCATTAAATATTCAGAGCCCTGTCAGACCTTGGTCACAGATGAACACCTGGGAAAGCATTTTTATGTGCCGTCTTATCGTTCCAAATGACAGTAATTTTAGAAGCACCACAAATTGATTGCTATTTGAACTCTTAATTAGCAGCATGGAAAGAAACCAGTTTAAAATCTAACTATTGAGATTTCATAAGACACCTTTTTTTTTTTTTTTTGCAGTAATGGAAAAATTAGCTTCTATCATATATATATATATATATATATATATATATATATATATATATATAAACCTCAAACAAATGTCTGAGAGATGAAAAGCCACCATTATTTCTTTTTAATTTCTGGGAGAGAAAAGCTTTGCAGGGATGATCTACTAAATCCAGGAGCACATACGGGAATGTATGGAGAACAGATCTTTGTGGGTTTATAGAGATAAAAGTTCATGTGGGATTTATTCATTTTATGTTAAGCCAAGAGAAAATCAGTAAGCTAGGCTGTCCTCAAATTGGAATTGGCCTGTTTAATAAAAGAGCTAAATGTCTGAGCAAAATGTAGACTATTCAACGGTATTGTATGACTGAGGATCAAAATTTCATGTGTAGCAATACTTTGTCAGAATTGAGATTCAATAATATCCTGACATGTTGGTCAAATAAAGTCCACATTTCTGTAATCAAAGGATCGTTTCTACAAAGCTGGGGCTGTGATTTCCAGTTTTCGTGTTTTTCTCTAGTAGGCTGTTCCACTGAATTATGAGTCTCTGTAGCACAATAGCTCTTTGTTTGCCCATCAGTGTTCTCTGTCTGTGGGACTCAGAGCTGCCTCCGTGTTGTCATCCAAATCCTGAGCACATATCACTACTGTTTACCATCTGGCACCAATAGGAATGTTTACTTTTAACTTCTTCCCCTCACAGGAGAACCATGGGGAAAGTAAATACACCGTGCTGCCGAGCTGGATTATAATGGTGTGCTTTAAAAAGCTTTGACCGGAAACACTTTTCACCAAGGATACAGCTAGTTGATTGACCATCCATGTTTCCATGATTTATAAAAAAAAAAAAAAAAATGCTTCTCAATTATAGCAACAAAGGAGGCGAGAGGGCTGATACAAATCACCCTGGTGAGGAGGTTGATTTCCTTTTTCCACTCTGTAAGAAAATTATGCTTTTAATATTCATCATCATATTAAACTGTCACTTGGTTCACTTTTCTTTTTCATTGAATACCTCCAACACTAAGAGCTTTTCCATCAGCATGAATGTTAACATTATAACACTAATGCTACTTCCAATTTACCCTTGAAATTGCATAACTGTTAATCTCAGCATGCCAGAAAAAAATATTTGTGGCTTCCACCAGGATAGCTTTTTTCTTTTTTCTCTTTTTTTTTTTTGCTATTCTCTGAACAGCAACCGCTTTTCAACAATAACATACTTCACTTGGCCAGAAAGCTCAAAAGGTACTTTGTCTACTGTTTTATGGGATCAAGAGTGATAAAAGGAAGACTCAGCATTTACTGTACAAGCCATCTTTCTGAGGGGCTATATAAAAAGTCAGGGTTGAGAAACCTTACCTGAGTTGTGATGAAATGAAGCCTTCAGTGGCATTTTCTTTTTCCGTATTACTTCTTTTCCTCTTATCTGATTAGAAATTTCAAGATCCCCAATTCAATGCCATATATGTAGGTACAGTGGCCCAGAACAGACAAATGCTGTGGGTTTATTTAGAGCCCTTTGCACTCTAATGCTACAGTAGCAGCTTGATTTGTACCTCCCCTTTGACCTGCATGTTTTACCTAATGTTCTAAAAAGCACAGAGAAGAAGATTAAAAAGAAGAACAGTGGCCCATTTGGACCAGTTTGACTTCAGACTCTCAGAATAATGGGGGGCTAGGGAGTTCACTGAAGGACAACACTGCGATTCACCCGATTCAGTCACATCCTGTTGCTGGAAATACATACAGGGTATCAAATGTGTATTATTCATTATCTGAAAATAGACTGTGACAAAACATCACTCACTCTTGTTTCAGTATTATTTTCAAAACATTCTAGCTGTCTTAGTACATAGCTTAACCTTCTTTGTAAAAAGTTTTATCTAGATATTTGTGAGCCACTTTTCAAGTTTTTACCCAATAGTTTGGTGTTAAGTAGTTTAGAGAGGAGAAAAACATGATTAATTAATGAATCAGCCATTGATTTGTTGTGTTTTATTTATGTATGTAGTCAGTCCGACTGGCACCCCAGTGTCTGCTTTCCCGTGTTTCTTCCCCAACACACCTGCCCCCTATTTCGCTCTTTTTGCTTCTCTTGACATTTGGAAGGGAACAGATGGAGATTGTAACCAGGTCAGTGAAGAAACAGACAGATAAGGAGATGGGATTTTTGTAACACTAGAGGCTGGGTGAAGGGTGCAGCGCATGGCCAGCTGCCCCCTGTCTCCCCTGACGTGCACCCCGGCGCTGGGCTGGTGACCCTTTTCAATTTATTTGTGGTCTTGCTGAGTTTATTCTATTATGTGACTGTTTCTTACTTCTAGATCTATCACAGATGTCTGGCCTCACCACCCCCCACGTAGTTTCCACTAAACCACAGTAGTCATCCTATCATCACCTCCCTTTACAGCTTTTATCTACCGCAGACAATCCTGATACATGTAAGTGGACTTGTCTAACTCCATGGACAAAAGTGCAATAAAGTAATAATTGTTCATTTGTCTCACCACCTCAAAATAATTAGTTTCCTTCAGATTTAGGTTTAATAAAGTTTTGTCCTTCATGCTTGAACTTCACAAGCCATAGGACTCAAAGAACTGAGTTGTAACGTGAACGTAGAGGCTCTTGTTACCAGAGACAGATGTCATTCTGCCATGTGTGTGGTCAGTGTAAGTACCTAAAAGATTTCAGAAAAGAGAGGGGAAAACAAGAGGGCATCGGCAGAACCAAGTACTTACTCAGCCTGAGTTGCGCCTTCACCCAGTCACCTTGGAAACCTGGTCTCAGCTCCATTTGGTGAGCCTTAAATCACTCCCCACTCTTGCAGACATGTGGCTGGTGCTGTAAATATGGCTCCATTCGATCAGCCTCCCCCTCCTGCTGCATTGTCTCACACTGTGGTCGAGAGCAGCTTTCTTTTCTCTGGATACGGAGGGGCTTTACGGGGTTCCTTCACTTTCTTTGTTAGCTCAGAGAGCCTATTATGGGGGTAAGGTGGAGGCTTGCGGCCTCTCCGGCCTTGTGTTGTGGGCGTTTTAACTGTGGCTGCAGAAGGAGAGCACATATGGGAAGGGCCTGCTGAGGATGCTCGCTGCTCTCTATCAGCAACAAACACAGTCTCAATATCGGAGTCAGTGGGTGGGCAGCTTGCAGACTGAGGGTGGATCAGTGACGGTGAAAGTCGACTGGCAGATGGGAGCTCGCTTTGTGGGGTCTGATAAGATCCATCTTTGGTCTCTATGATGACAGAAGGGCTGAGGGCAGGGGGTGGACAAGGCTTTGGAGACAGCGGACAAGGAGGAGAGACAGGGCTGATTCTAATGGAGGAGGATGCCCCAGGGGAGTGAGGCTGAGAGCCAGGGCTGCTGGACTTGTGGAGCTTTACTTTTATAGGAGAAAGACCAGGAGTGGGAGGCCTAGCAGGGAGGCTCCTTTGGCCAGGTAGAGTTTGATCATGGGAAATGTGGTTTTGAAGTTGGGGTGGAATAGATGACGGGGGGTTGGTTGTGTTCAGCAAGGCTGAACTTCTAGGAGCGGACACAAGATCAGACGTGTAGGGAAGAGTCCGATGCCTTTCTGGTAAAACCTCAGGGGTAGTCTGGGACATCTGCACATTCTGTGGAGACTGGCTCCTGCGAGGACGAGTCCTCCTGAGAGTGTTGTATGACTCCACACTTACTGCATAGTGTTCAGCTTCTTTTGGCCTTTGATAGCCCCTAGCCACTGTCACCTCA
Source organism: Hirundichthys speculiger (assembly GCA_018398805.1). NCBI lineage: Eukaryota > Metazoa > Chordata > Actinopteri > Beloniformes > Exocoetidae > Hirundichthys > Hirundichthys speculiger. The sequence goes on along the minus strand of JAGFBZ010000961.1, from coordinate 3,274,365 downwards.
CTGGAACTGGAACCTGAACTGTAGCTGCTGTCGCTGGGAGGCATGGTGTCATCTCCTGTCTTCTGCTGCTCCTCCTCATTTAGATCAATTGAGGAGGTTAGGTAGTCAATCTGCTGCACCACCTGAAAAACATGCAATGAATGCTGGTAATCAGTTTGATTAAGCCTCTTGAAGAGATGCACAAGGAGTTATCCTTATTATACTATCTACTCCATAAATGCACAGTAGCTCTTTATCTATAGGGAAAGGTATTTTATACATCCACGCTATTATTCAAATTCACAGTGACAGTAAATGCCAAATAACATATGTCCTGAACCTCATATAATAAATCCCCTCATGAACAAATTTATATCAAATGCACATGGCTGGATTTTTGCAAACTCCCAAATTAGAATATTGGCCTAAGAAGCCCTAAGATAAAAAAGAAACAAACAAAAAAACTGTTCTTTGGTTCCTAATGACCTCAGTATTATGTTTCAATTTCCTCTTTTCTTGAGTCCCAGAAACCAAAAGGTGCTATTCAGCTGACAATGCAAGAAATTCATAACTGAAAAATAATTTCAAGCAGAACTTGAAACCCAAGAGAAAAACTTGGACTTTGCAAGACTATGAGCAAATACGACTTGCAAGCTCTTCAGCTTCACTCTCTGCTGTGCTTCAGCTCAGCCTCCAAAGCCCCTCCCAGGCTGGTAACCATGGCAACTAAACAATTATGCACAGAGTGACAGAGGCCACAGACTGGTTGTTTTCACTCGGGCATGGTGAGTTATTGCAAGATACATTAGCGCTACAAGGAGAAGCCAGACGTTTTAATAGTTTGTCAGTCTACAGTTCATTTCAGCAACTATAAAAAGATTGTTCTAGCCTCCAATTTCTGCTTTAAGTCCTTTTTAGAAATTAAGGAGCTGGGAATTGGTCCCTTTTTAAACTCTGGGGAGTTTAAAAGGGACTTTTTAAACTGGGGAGACTCTGTGGAACAGAGTCATTGTGGTTTATCTGATTTCTGTTTTACTGACACTTCATGCAGAGGAATGTTCAAATAATCTAAGGCTGTCTGTGAAGTTACTAAATTTAGTCACAGCTACTTGTTGATTATTTGAGGATTTTTGAATGAAATAAAAGAGTATCATAGCCTTGACTAATGAATAATTTCTTGAGTCACCTGACTTTAAGAAAGAGGCACAATTACTACTTTTGAACTATTTATGTTTCGTCTTATGACCTCACTGGAGGTTTCTCACTTAGGCAGCACATAACTCAATCAAATTTTATTTGCAAGTTTTTTCATGCAATTTGTGAAACAGAAATTGCTATATTAAAAAAAAAAAAAGAAAAAAAAACCCTCCCATCTTCCACCACTAAAACGCACCCAAATATATATACACATGTAAAACACAGATTGACAAGACCAAGACCCATACCCTAAATTTGAGTAATAAAGGAGCAGAAATGAAGGAAGTGACAAATAGAGGAGAAAGAGAACACAGATCTGACATGCAGCAAAGATCCCCAGCTGCATTTTGAAATAAGTACTTTGTGCTTTAGATGGTCAACAGCTTAAAACCCTGAGCCACTCAGTGTTTTTGCCATAACTTGTAGTTTTGGTTGTTTTATTGGAGTTTAAAATTCTCTGTCCTCTCTCTTTTCCTGTGAGGTTTATGTTCTGTTTCTGTTCTGTCTTGGAAATAGCTTTGTCCTTGTGCATTTCAGTTACTTTTGCCTATTACCTTACTGCCCTGTTCATACACATAGACAAATACACAAGCATAAACACACTTGTTTGATTTCGCTCCCTCTGTCTATATACTCCTAGGTTTTCTGTTCCCATTTGCCGGATTGTCATTGTTTGCCCTTGTGTATTTACTCCTCCATGCCTTGTCAAGTTTGGTATCTCCCTTGTGCTGCTCTTTTCTTTCTACCACTTCTGAACTTTTTGCCCATGTAGCACCTTTATTTGATTAGGCAAAATTACATTTTGTGTATTACTTCACCTCCCTGTCTCTTTTCGTCTCCTCTGCCACACACCAAACTGTGAGGTGTCTTCCAATTTGAATCACTGCCATCAAAACGCTTGTTGACATGCAGACCTAATTGTAGCACTGCAGCTTCTGTATGTTTGAAGAAACATTAACAGTCCGGGTAATTATTTCAGAGGACTTCCACAGCTCTAAGTGTGTCACACAGAGCAAACAAAGTTTAACAGCCAAAGACAGAATGAGATTACTGTTACGGATACGCATAAGCTAAATTTAGTTTCATCTTGCCGGATAGTCTTGCGTATAGATGCAAAATGTGTAGAGAATGAGTGTATGTGCTACATACATACATATACTTACAATTTGCTTTAGCAGAGGTTGGTAGCTGCACAGTTAAGCACAGCTGTATATTAAAGACTGGAGAGATTTCAGAAAATTACGCTCGGGAAAATGCCTGACCTCCCTCACCAGCTGCTCTGTGTGGACAGATAAATCCTCTGTCTATGCTGGATGAGTTTTGTTCCCTGTGTTCAGCAGTATCCTTTTTGATGTCAAAGGATGACCTGATTTGTCTTCTTTTTTTATGCTGTACACACACACACACACACATATATATATATATATATTTTTTTTTTTTTTAGCAAGGCATTTCATATTACTTTGAAGTACTGCATGCATATGCACATCAAGTGACTCTGGGCAGGTTGCTTGTTAATGTCAGGAATAAGAGAAGATAAAAGCATGGAGGCTCTCCCTTTTCTTACACTGGTTTGAAGAGGGTTTATATATATAAATAAAAGACAAAAACAAAAGAAGCGGTTGTTTTTATGACCCTCAGCTCTACACATGTGGTGCTGATGAGAACTGAGAGATGTTTATTGTTGCCCTCGGATATTTATGTTTTCATTTAACTATTCAAGTTTAGCTCAGTTCTTGCTTTTCATTGATGTTCTGTCTGCAGAAGATCACGGTCATGTTCATGCATGAGTCTGCCTTTGTGATGTTTTTCCTCCTGTAGAAGAGAAAGATCCTAAGTGATGCTGTAATGTTTTTATAATCTCTGTCTAAAATGCCCTTCCCTAATCACTAGATGATTATCTTCCCTAAAATGCTTTAAAGAGTTTTTTCTTTTCTCTTCTCTTCTATGGCAGTGGTTAATTATTTAGAAAAAACTGAGGGTTGCTGGTTGTATAAAAGAATGAAAAATCATTTGAAATAAATAAGTGACTTCTGAGGTGTCCTATCTTCTTTTGATGTGTCATCTCTGTCATGAAATATTAGGATTTTCCATCAGTTCATCTTATTGTAGCCCATTCTCTTTCCTTTCTTTTTCGTGCAGCTTGTATTAACAATAGTTTGGTTAGTGTTACATCAACACATTCACAGAAAACAAACTCACGCCAGGATGATGAGGTTAGTACCTCTGGTATCGTTGTGACCCTGCAGGCATGCATGAGAAGCTAAGAGACAAGATTTGTGTGTCATTTTTACAGGACGAGGCAGAATATGAGGCACAGATACTCAGACATAAATGGATTATAAAGAGCGTCGGACGCAATCCAGCTGTGCCTGGGAGCAGCAGCTGTCCACGAGAGGGGGAGAGTGGAGGAAGAGATGAGAGAGGATGTTTGAGAGGGAAAGACAAAAAGAGAGATGTGGTGGAGAAGACTTTATTTAATGTCACACAGCATCATCTCAGCAGCCCCTGAATACATCAGCCAAATGGGGCGTAAGCATTGTCTCATTTACTTCTGTGTAAATGTAAGCATGACTTGAGCTGTCGTGCTGTATGTGCTTTTACGTCTGGGGACAGGTGACAGAGGAGAATTGAAGAAAAACAAATGGCAAATTGTTTTGGATCCCCACAAGCCTGCTGCTTACTTTTTAATGCATGTTTAATTCTGCTGAGGATGTGCATTTGTAGTCTGGCTTGTTATCTGTAAGTGCACAAGCCCTCAAGGTTTTTCATGAATAAGCTTGAACATTTTTTGCATGAGAAAAATGTCTAAATGACTGCAGGAGCATGCAGTAACCTCATTTATTTTAAACAGATTATTTATTTATTTTTTTTTTTACCCTTCATCCCTTGAAAGAAATGTGATTATCATGAAGGTGACATGGCTGAATTTGGAATATTGAAAAGCTTTTTGTCTTGCTGTGGTTGTTTCACTCAAGAATAATTCAATAAATAAACTGCTACATTACCTCTTTCATTTCCTGATGAATGTCCCTTAGAGCTTTGAGAACCTGCTCCAGATTGTCCATAACTCGTTTTATCTGGTTTCTGACCACTTTTCTGCTGCAGCTTGCTTCCTTTGTCTGTGACACTTCTTCACTGTTGGGTCTGTGCTGCACCCATGTCTGGTTCTGACCCAGGATTGCAATCTGCTCAGAGTTTGGTCTGGGTTTCCTCAGGCCTCTCAGAGTTGTGGTGCAGCCCAGGCCCCTCTGGGGAACCTCAGTGGAGAAGATGAGTCCGTTCGGGAGCCTGTTGAATCCCTCCACAGGTGGCTCCCTCAAGGCTGATAGGTCTCTTTGACTCTGTGAGTTTTTGCTGTGTTTGTTGATGTAGCTGAGGCTGGAGCTGAGTCCATGCTGCCTTTCAATGTGGCCCTGAGTGTCTGAGCTCAGCCAGATGGATGAGTGGAGGTCTCTGTGGCAGCAGGTAGTGCGACTGCTGTAGTCCCATAACTTCCCTTTTCTGCCCTCCGCACACACCACAGCAGGTACGTGACAGTTTGGTTCCTCAGCAGGCAGCACAGGAACAGGAGTAGGAGGGGGTCCCACAAGAGGCATGTATTTCCTGACTGAGGTCCCTTCATTCTGCAGCTGGTGTAGGCTCAGGTGGCTCCTGTGGTTCTTTACAAAGACAAGTTTGTCCTGAGCAGTGGAGGTACTGTCTGTCAGGCCTTGTGGCCCATGTGCTGGGCTGATCTGTGTTTTCAGGGTTGTATCCACCTCTTTAGTCTGGTTCCACCTGGCAGGACTGTCTTCCTTTTGCTTGCTCGGCAGAATGTGGTGCCCCCTCAGCACCACTGGCAGCATCCTCGTGCCATTACACCGAAGTTCACCCTTTTTTGTCCTGTCCTTTCCCTGGATGGAGAAGAAACCAATCCCTTTGGCTCTCTCCAGCGGGGTTAGATTACCGCGGCCCTCTGCGCTGGATCTGTATGGTCTGTTGAGCCCCAGGTCACCGCTGCCGTGGTGAGTCTTCAGGCTGTTGCGCAGCCACGGGATGAAGTGAGGAGCGTGAGACTTGAAGCCTTTCTGTTCCCTAGGTGCGTGAGCCTCGCTGTCAGAGAACATGGTGATGGATGACGTCCAGCAGCCTCAGGGGAAAGAAAGAGAAGCAGAAGACAAACAGGAGGACTCCCGACACACAGAGAGCTTCCTCCTCTTCTTCCACAAATCTGTTCTTAACTTTTCCATCAACACAGGCTTTATCAGCTCTGATGTTTAGTCTCTTTCCTTTTTCCCTTTCTTTCTCCCTCTCATACTCTGTCTTCAAAACTTTTAGTCTGGTTTTTTTCCCTTCTCGGCTCAGATCTCACCCACTCCCCTTTCCCTGCTGAAACCAGTTTTTTGCTTTTATCGCCTTGCCTTTTCCCCTCTGATTCAGCTTTTTCTTCCACTACGCTCTCCGTTGTTGTGCTGCTGAGCCCGTCATCCATTCATTGGACCAGTGCTCAAGATGCCAGGGCCCCCCTCTCTCTCTCTCTCTATCTCTCTCTCTGTCTGTCCTTCCTCTCTGCTTGCCTGCGTATCACTGGCACAGTAGCTGTAGAGGCTTCCTGTCTCTACATCCCTGCCCCCCCCTCCCGCACTGCACTGCGCTGCATCCTATCCTCACTCTTTCTTCCTCCCACTCCCTCTCACTGCTCTAACTCCCTCTTCTATGTCCCTGTTCTCTCCCCATCTATGTCTCCTCTCTGCACTTATCTGAGAAGCTCTTATCGTCTTCTGTCTTTGCAACTCTTTTTTCCTCCCTTTGTATCAGTGTTTTTGTCCACCCCCCCAGCTCCACCTCAAATTTGCTTGCGAGAGCAGCTGAAGTTCAATAAAGATGCCAGTATTATTAATCCCCCGTTAGCGAGTGTGTACCCACGTGATTCCTCCTGCCTCTGTCCTGATCTGATTACTCCTTTCCCCAGCTCAGCCCCTCACAATTAAATGCTGCTTAGGATACTGGAGGGGGTTTAGAGAGGAGGATGGCAGCAGCGAGGGATGAAGGATAAATAGAAAGGGGCATATAATTGTGACCTACGCAACTGGAGATCAGCGATTGTTTGACAGAAACTATAAGCTGCCTGACTGCAAACAACAGCCTGCCAGTGGTACGGCTCTTCCCAGCTTATGTCAACTGTCAGCAAATAGCGTCACATTACATCCCTGTTGTTTTCTAGTCCTTATTTGCTGACAGACATCCAACTTCCATTTGTTCCAATTAAACAGAGACAGCATCTATTTTCGAGTTTCTCATTTGAATTTGCATTCTTGGCTGTCAACATCTGAGTTCTCGTGTCTGACAAGTTCAAAGATGCCTCCTTGGTACTTTTTCACACAGTTGCTGCTGCATTGGTGGGAACCTCCCTCTCTGGCAGTATCTGAAACGAGAGAGAGCGAGAGGGAGAGATAGAGAAAACACCAGCTGAGCCACACAAAAGCCCTGACAGTTTGCTGTCACTCAGCAGTGAGACATTCAAAGCTTCTGTCATGCTGTTAGTCAGCAGAGCAATCGACTCCTGATGTAGTGCTCTTTTAAAATATGACTTTATTCGCTGACATACTGTACGTGGAAAAAGAAAAAAAATACAGAGACAGGATTGATGTAATCTGCGGGATAAGAAGGTTCTTGGCTGCATGTTGACAGACTGCTGTCAGCCTGTATGAAACCATTATGCTGGATTAAAGGAAAAAAGCAGAAAGAGTGGGAGTAATAAAACAGCCGCTATTAATCCTTTAGAGCCTCTTGTTGCACACAACGTGCTGCGTCACACAATCAAGTCAATTTCTGTGTAACAGTAGGAGGTTGCCTTTGTGCTTAAAAACCAGGCTTAGAAAATATCATTATATCCATGCAAAAGCATGCACAGCACACATAGCATTCAAGTTCAAATCACAATCAAAGTATTTTACTGTTGTTGAGCGTTGGTGCAAACTCTCCCTTGCCAGAACTATATTCTGATTGAAAATGGTGAGAGCATCTTGTTTCTTAAATCACAACATCCCATGTTGTGGTGTTTGTGTGTGTGTGTGTGTGTCCTGTCAAATACTTAAATGAGGTTTAATCAAACATTAGGCAAAATAGAAAATGTTGTGCAGACACTTCTAGTTACAGTTAGAAAAGAACTGTCACTGTCGACTTATTTGGCATATCTGAACACCCTTTGAAAGGTGATATCATCTATTTTAGTAGAATGTGAATGAAGACTTATATGTATGTACAAGACATGCTGGAGATGTTACCTGTTTTTGTATATCTTTTGAACTAAAGAAATCATTAAACACAAAGCTGTGCATGTGTCAAATATATTTCTTTTTAGTGTATGAGTGATGTTTTATTTTTTTTTTTTAAAGTTGATTAAAAGTTTGAATATTTTGATATGTATCTACAAGCCAAGCTTCAAACCATAGGTACTATGAGTTTTGAGCTCCTGTGTGGCAAATACTTAAGACATTGTGATGTCTAATGTCATCATACTCTTTGAGTTTGGGGAAAATGTTTTTGGGGTAGAAGAGTAAAACAAATTGCAAAAACACTAATTTGGTTCTGACAGCTTCTAAGCTTGAGCTATAGACTGTTTGAGAAGAACTGGACAAGTCCTTGTAACATCGCTGATGGGTTTTCTGATCACTTTAACTTGAGTTAGCTCATGCTAATCTATGATGCTAGCATTATCTTATATCATTCAGACTCCTTATGTCCTTATGTCTGTCATAGCTACCGTAAGAACATTTGAAACTAGTACTGTTGGAGTTGAAACAAGGACTGGCAGAGCTCTGACTGAACACCACCAGGACCCTCAAGGAGATGATGCTCGGCTAACTAGGTCCACAGGGCTCCATCAGAGACCTGACCTTTGCTAAACTATGATTCTGACTGCAGGAGCCTGCGAATGGAGCCGGCTGTTCCTGACTGCTGCCATGAGCAAGTCAGTGAGGAAGCAGCCCAGGACAGCAGCCTTTGTCCAAGGACGAAGTTAGGTGCTGCCTGCTGGTTAGCTAAACTTTGTCTTCAGACCATTTCAGTTAACGCACAGCTGGTCAAAGACGGGCCAAGATGGTGCCAAGTAGAGTAAAGTGATGACAGCCTGCCATTAACCACAGCTGGGAAGTCAATCAATTATGTATGAATTTGTGGCTTAAAAAGAAAACCTGTTTTGATGGACATTTTTAAAATGAGGGGTCAATCAAGGACTGACTCATTTTTGGTAGCCTAGTGGTTCAGTCAAGGAACTGCAGATTTCTCTACTTTTTGGTTTGTGTCAGAATAGCACGAAAGATGTAGCTCCTTGGCTTGAACTCAGGATGTAACTAGACTCTCATAATAACCTTTATTTCTTGCAGTGTGTTTTTCAGTGTGTTTTGCTTCTTGCTGTAAAGGCGGCTGAGCTGACATGTTCTGGTTATAGCTGTGACAGCACAAAATAAAAATCTATAAGCCTTCAAGTCTTCCAGACATTATAAACAGCACCAAAAGAGGTTTCAACACATGTGGAGGACTCACAGTTTCCCATCAACAATATCAGAAAGGAAGCAAGTTTGTAGCCTTCATTTTTCTGACAGGAAGAGCAAATTTGTAGCTTGTAGTTAGAGGCAGAGATATGGGTGGGACCTGATTGGCATATTTGTATCTTTCCCTTTCACTTTCTAAATCTGACCTTGTTCGTAAGGGACCAGAGCCTTGTCCTTTCTGTGGTTGGGGTTATGGTTACAGCTATCGTGTGAAGTGAAATTACTAAAGTAAGGCTCCATATTTGGGTTAAACTTTACACATTTGAAAGTGCAATAATTCAATGTCAAAATAAGGATAGCTCTGCAAACTTCTGTTTGTATTCATTAACTCATTGGCTGACATTGACATCTACGGAAACACCTCAAATTCATTAAAAGTCACAGTTTTCCTACAATCAACCACCCACCAGTTAAAAGGCACATAGGTAAAGTGGCTGTGAAGCACACAGTCGTTGCTCAATTTTAAAGTCAATATGAAATTTTTTCTTAAAAAATGGGGGGGGAAAAAAAGGAAGCTGTCACAGTTGTTGTCCATTAAATGCTGGCGAAGCAGCTTCTCTATCCATTATATTAATATGCTGAATGTGTATGTGAGTGACTGAAAGACAAAAGCATAAGGGAAGGCTCAGGGAAAGATTCACCTTTCCAAGTTTCCTACATGTCCGGTTGTTCTCCAGACTCCAGGAGGCTCTTTTGTCAGCGTCATGCATCGGCTGGGAGCAGGGGCAAGACAGACACAGCATATGGCTTTCTTGTAACCTTGTCCACTGCCTCTTGTAGGGCTTCCTTGCTTGATTTTAATGCTGCAACAAGCTGCGCCTCAAGAAGCAGTGTGTGCTGTGTGTGCTTCCTGAACTTTGCTGTCACTGCAGGGACAGTTTCCAGCTGATTATCTTCAACACAGACGGAGAGGATATTGGAAAACCTATACAACTTGGGGGAAACGATAGACGTAAAAGAAGTGCTTTCAAACGCAAAGACTCCATGTCTGTCAAAGTGTCCTGTCCAAAACGGCTTTTAGTCACAGTGAGGATGCCCCTGGGCACTTTGGGAACTTCATAAAGCCGCCTGCACAGCAGAACAGTGCAGTCTGAGGAGAATTATGTGTTGATGTGTCTATATTTAGCTCTGCATTTCAACCAAGTGGAATTGAGAAGTTTCTTGAGAACATGATGTTCTGTTTTGTTGTATTAAAAATGTAAGTGAGCAGATGCTATCTTCCCTGAAGTGTCCAGTGTCAAGCTGGTGATAATCCTGAGTGGTTCAGGCACAGACTTCTCTGCTAGTGTACATGCACACACGTGTGTGTGTGTGTGTGTGTGTATACACAGTACAGCACTGTCTTTCACATCCTCTCATGTATTTTTTTTTTATGTTGTTTGCTTTTGGATTCCCAGCCTGCCGTGCTTCTCATCCTTGAACAACACGTCAGTCAGGTGCTCTCTGAGGATTACAAAGTGAGAAAGGAAGCGAGAGAGGCGGGGACACTAACAAAAAGTAAAAGACAGACAGAAAAAAGGGGAGGATGGCAGAGTTGTGAAAGACTTCTAACTTCCAAGCTCACTGTCATAACTGTGCTTGCCAGAGGGGAGAGCACCTTTAAGAATACTGGATGAGTACCGATGTGGAGGGACTACAAAAGCAAAGTAATACATAATAAGCAGCACCAACACTGCTGTGCTCTGCCAGCTAACCTACATGAGATTGGTCTGGAGAAAAAAAATGGAGGCACTCAAAATGTCAGCAATAGCCTTGGATAAAAGGAGCTTCTCCTATGCAGCAGTGCACACTCTGTAATAAGATTTGAAAAATGTGGATGAAGTTGTTAGCTTGGGATATTGGCCCTGACACAATGATTTCCACTGAAATGATGAACAAAAAACAGACGATGTGATGACTAAACACAAACCCGCTGCTACTCTAAGCTGCAGCATAAATGGCCAAATACATGTCTTTGATAGCATTCTTCCAAAAACATGATTAAAGCTAGGATCATAGAAATAGGTAATTGAAGCACTTTGCAGTTCCTTCTTTAGTGCCAGTCATCCTTTGACTGCACTCCCAGTCCTTTTCATGCTCATTAAACCTAAAAGGATTTTTCTTTTTAAATGTCTTGATGTTAAAGAAAAATCAAGTGTGGTTATGCATTGAGGGCAGCCAGTTACTGTTTGAACACAATGTCCTGTGATTTGTTTTGTTGCACCAGCCTGAACTCAAACATTAGGGTGTTTGTGCCCGCATTGACATGCAGCCAGACCATGCAGTGTTATTCCAGAACTAACGGCTTGCATCCTTGTGGGGATGGACTGTGAAAATTTGCTCGGTTTGTCCTTCGTTGCAGTTGTACGTGCATGCAGCAGAGCAAGGGAATAATTTCTTGCCATTTTCTATCCTAGAGACAACTTTTATCTGACAGAAGCTCAACTTAAGTTTGTTTAGTTTGTGTTAGGAATCTAAACCACTGAACATAACGCTGTAATCAGTGCTGGAACACTCAGAGGAAGAGTATCAAGTCTTCTGCACGCTTCATCTATCCAGCTCCCTTTTTTAAGATGCAGACCAGCTCCTTTTATAGTCACTTCATTATGTAAAAATGATAATTATGCCCCAGTGCAGGCTAGCTTCACCCAAATGTATTACAGCACCTCATTCACATCCACTCATAATCAAAGTCGTGACTGTCATTCCAAAAAGTGCTTTAAAGGAAACATGCAAACAAGTATGTTTCTATGTCCTTCAGGGGAAATCTGTTGACTAAACGCGTCTCCTAACCATCACAACTGAATGTCCAGCATTAGCCCCAATCCTGAACATAACACAAACCCTACATTTTCAAATTAGCAACCACAATTTGGTCACCGTGTTAACAGGAGGTCGGTATCATGAAATAAACACACAGCAGCACACCCATAAATGTGCACATTCTGAAACTTTTACCAAGCTTATTCAACACTTTTACCTCTTACACAACTTCCCTGCAGCTGAGGACAAATGAGTCATTCAAGTGGATGTCTTTGCTTTCTTTAACATCACAGGAGGAAGGATGAAACTTGTGAACAGAAAATAAAGATGTATCAGAGCTATAACTCCAACATTCAACATACTGATGAAAGGACACTGCACACCATTAAGAAAAAGAGACCAAGTTTATTCTTTAAAAAAAAAAAATACTTGTATTATAACTGTGTTGGGATAAAATAAAGACACAAAAACAATTATACATTGAAAAATTGTACATGAGTGAAATCAAAAATCTTTCACAATAGTGAAAATGCAAAATTAAAAGAAACGGTTCACATGTGAGCTTTATTCAATTAAGTGAGGCTGTTGCGTTGGCTGTTGGTGCTTTTAAATGAATGTTAAAGAGAAGCCAATTTAAACTAGCCCTGAGATACGCACGTATTTAAACAAAAAAAAAAAAAACAACGAAAGTACTGTTTTTTTGTTTTCTTAAGGAAGGAATGGGGGGAAGTTGCCTTTAAGTTTTGCACAACAATACTATAGAATATGACTAACCAAAAGAGAATGTAGTCATCTAAAAGTAAAAAAATAATAATAAACAAGTGTCTTCTTACCAAAAGCAGGATTATAATTACCAAGTGCATATTGTTTTCCAAATTATTCCTTAAAAAAAAAAAAAAAAAAAAAAAAAAAAGGATTTTAAGTCACATCAGTTCTATTTCCCTTTGGCCGACTGTGGAAGAAATTTCAGCAATCCTATTTTGGAAAGCACAGAGCTTATTACGCGGCTCAATTTCCAATTCTCTCACAGGTACGTAGACAAACACATACAGACAAGCACTCAGAATACAAAATGAATCTCCCAGACAGATCCTGCGATACACACACAGACAAAAAGAAAGGACAGGCATTATATGTGAGATTAGAGGGAGACAGTCACTATTCACATGCTCCTTAAAAAAGAAAAAGAAACAAAAAATATCTTTCACTCCATTAAAGGACGTGCCTCATGCTGACAGAGAGATGTCCATCACATTACATGAGACTGCTGTGTGGTGAAATGGACTGGCTGCTTGACAGGGACAAGCTCCAGGCCTCTATAGCTTCCCATCGTTGGTAGCTATAATTGCAGTGTGAGAGCACAATCAGGTTCTGTGTTTGTCTCTGCTCTAATTCCTATGCCTGGTCCTACACACAGAGCTGTAGTTTTCAGACATCCTTTCACCTGACTGCTTGGGGGAGGGGGTCATTTTAGTTCAGACCTCTCAGAGTCCTTGAAGTATACATTTGTTAAGGCCACCCTGGGCTGGGCATCTGTGATGGGAAGCAGCTTAAGAGAGCTTGTGCTTAGTTTCCTTCTGATAAAACACCTGAGCATCCTTCACACCTTGGGCAACACTGGGCTTCATCCCCTTTGTGATTTTTATTTTTATTTTTCTCTGACCAGAGCACAGGTGAACATACATCTGAGAGAATCAACAGTACACAGCACAGACAAATTCCTTCACGTTTATGGTCCTTCCGGTGACCCAAATACTTCAGCTTTGTTGTGGTGGCTAGAAACCAGACCATCAGATGCAAACTGGGTTTATAATTTCCTTCAAAACAAAGGTCTGGCTCGCTACAAAGAGCAGTTCAGTGCATGGTGGTGAGAGCGAAAAAATGCAGGCCAAGCAGGATTATTCAACCACTGCACTTCACATGGTTTCACTACTGCAGGGAAATCCAGTACAGCGCTTGTTCAGGACTAAGTGCAACACTACTTAAAAAACAAAATAAAACACACAAAATCACTTCTTTAGATCCTGTGAAACTCCTTTCTGCCATTGTTGGTGCGTGTCCTTTAAAGGCACCTCAAAAAAAGATATACAGCCTGTGCCTGGATTCTGCTTTTCTTATTCTTTTTTTTTCCCCTTTTTTTTAAAGTAAGAATGAACGCAAGCACAGCTTTTGTCAAAAGAATAGAAAACATTTTTTTAAAGGCACAGTTGTCAAGACTCCTACCCCTGAATATACTGATAAAAGCATGAAGATTTACATTCATTTTGGAAAAAGAGAAACATCACTGTTAGAGAGTAAGAAGAAAAAATATGGCTGAGGCAGAAATACTCTTTGGAAAAACATATCAAGAAAATGTCAGTGTTGCAATAATATCTGAAAGGCACACATGAGCACAAACCAAAATATGAAAAATACAAGTGTTCAAGATTGTCATCTTTGGGAAAAAAAATAAGAAAAAAAATAAGAAGTAAATCCCGCAGGAAGAGCTGACAAGAGGTAAACGTGCCTGCTGACAAGACGAAGTAAAAGGAGGTCAGAGGCTCCCCTCGTCAAGCATCTTATTGAGCCCGTTACAGATCCTCTGCAGGTGGCCACGATAAACCTCGGAGGGCCCATACAAAACTGCCAGGAAGTCACAGTCGGCAAAGTGATTGAAGACGTGGTTGACCCGTGAGTGGCTCTTGGCTGTAAGGTGGCGCCTGATGGCCTGGTGCAGGAGTTCCCGACACTCGTTCAAAATGGTGCTCATGACACGACGGTCAAAGGTGAACTCAATCTGGTGGAAACTGACCGCCGTCATAGCCAGAGTGTGGACCTTCTTCCTGTTGGCAAGAGAGGAGAGGCTGTCAGTGTCCAGTTCTGACCGGAACAGCAGGAGTAAAAATAAAAACTGCTGTCCCGTTTCTTAAGAAAACTTTCACAGCTTCCATTTATTAGTTACAGTAGTGTCTTGTGAGGCCACACAGCACCGTGTTAATACAATCCCCACACTGCGAGCTTATGAGCTTCACATGCCTCAAAGTCCAATTTGAGTAATTTTACAGAAACTAAATGAAACTGATGTGAGTCAGTTTCATTAAGCTGCTTCCAACAGCTCACTAAAAACCACTGGTACTGCAGTTTTCCTATAAACTGCATCCTTGTTTGTTATCTCCAAATACACAGCATTACTTAAAACTGGAGTCTGGAACATTAGAGTCAAGCAGGTGAATATTTATAGCCATGATTTGAACTCAACCAGTAATGAAGATTCTGCAGTTAGAGCCTGATAAGCACAAACCTGAGCACTTGAGAATTAAATCTTAGTTTTGAAAAAAGTAAGAAAAGAACATCATTAGGAGGAGGAGACATAAAAGTGGTTTTCTTTCATTCATCTTTTTGAAAAGAAAAAAGGAAATGCAGCTCTCAACAAAGTTCCTTTGTTTTGTTCTGCGACTCCCACCCACCTGAAGTTCTCCACCAGGATCAGCTCCTCACTGTTGAACTGATTATTTCTGTAGAGCACTCCCAGCTTCACCACCATCTTGATCAAGTTTTTGATGATCTTCTGGGACTCTTTACGGTTGCGGGTGTACTCCTTGGTGACACGGTACAGCTCGTCCAGCACTTCGCTGCTTGTGTCATCTATGAAAAGGCTGGCCACGCTCTTGGTGGCCATCTTGCTCATCAGCTTTTTCTGAGCCTGGAGGGCTAAGCTCTTGGTGCTGAAGGAGTCCATGGTCAAGGCTGGGTCTGGATGGGTCAGAGGAGAGCAAAGAGAAAGTTCAATGGTGATACTCAGAAGCAGAGGTATTCTTGGACAAGAGAGGCCTTTTATAATCATGTCTGAAGCACACATTTGTTCACCGGGGCTCTGCATTTCACACATTGATATAAAAAATATATATAAATGAAAAGAAACATTTTCCTTAGATATCCACTTTGACTTTGTTAATATTACACTGGCAGGCTGCTACGTATAAGGTTATTGCAAATAACATCTACACTGACACCATTTTAACTGCAGGGCCAAGAACGGTCTCTTTTATCTGATAATGAGCTGTGGCAGCTGTCAAATTAGTCCCAGCACCCCCTCTGGCATGAAGCCTACAAGGTAGTTAGAGAAGAATGTGTCATTACACATGTAGGTGTAAAGTCAGTTACCATGCAAAGCAGGCAATCTCATCTGGACATGTCATCAAAGGAATGAATCCAGAAAACAAGGTGCGCAAATGTGAGAGAGCCAAATAAGTCACTGCATGGTGTGGCTTGATTTATGCATGATCCCGTGTGTCTGCGTGCCAAGTGGGCTGACTCAGTGACAGGCAGCTCATAAATGTGGGAAGATCGTGGGGTCTGTCGACTTTCACAGCAGGTTTGTACTTTCCTTTTTTTTTTTTTTTTTTAATAAATAAATAGTTTCCAGTGCACTTCATACTGACGTTTGCATATTTTCAATCACTTGGGGGTACAAAAGGGCAGAAAGATGTTTCACAACCTGCCTCCACATAACAGTATAGGAGGATGAATAGGCCTGATGAAAAGAGGGCAGCTGTGATACGATTTTCATTCTGATGGAGCATGACAGACATCTTTTTCCTTTGACAAGCCATTTCTACTCTGGTGAACTCTACCAGGATGGCGATGTCTCTATAAATGTTAAATAAATGGTTTGATGAGCATAAAAATGATGTGACTATGTCCTTTTCAGCCTCTAGATCTCAAAGATTTGAACACTATTTGTCAATACTCTCCACCACTATCATCAAAACACCTAAGCACTCTGCTGATCATTTCATGAATACCCTGAGTTTACTAGGGCTTCATTGAAATTATTTTACCGAATTGGGGTGAGGGGGGGTAAGCCTATTGACCGGCAGTTAAGCACTGCACTCGCCATCACTCAACGTATTTTCGAGATCTCCAGCCAGTACAACCAACCATCTGTCAGTCAACATTATTAGCTGATTTTGTTCACTCATTGATATATCAGCATCCATGTTATAGATGTTTGTTGGAATGGAGTATTTTCACACAACAGGCGGAGTACTCCCATCATCATTCTACCAGACAAAGCTGCACATATGTATGCATGACATGTACCCACATACATATGAACCTAAGATAATCATATATATAAACATGTGCATACAATTATGAAGTTATATTCATACATGCACATACATATGCAGATAACTGTAAACTCATTTATATATGCAGACAGATGTATAGAGATTAGGGCTGCATAATAACAAACAAAAATAAATAAAAACCGGCAGCTGGCTCTGATTGCTATGCTGGCAATGACACTAATTAGTTTCAGGTACATTGTCAAGTCAGTATTGTGGTGATTATGTATTAATGATAAATATGTAATTTGCAAAACATCTGTGAATACACAGACTTGTATTTCTAATTTTAGAATTTAAACAAAATAAAATGAAAGGTGTTTACTATTAAACAATTCACAGTTAACATATTAATACTGATAACAATATTTATGTGTGTGTAAATATAAGTACATCGACTTGTTAAGGATGGAACGGTTACGTATTACGATAAAGCCCTTTTACGTGATAACGACTACTGTTTGTGTTTGACTTAATCTCATTATCGCAGTTGATTACCGAGATATGTAATACCAGCCTCATTCAAGTCTTCACAAGCAACTCGCGACTGTGTCTCGTGTGAATATGTAGTTTGTAACAAAGGAACCGTAACGTAAGCATCAATGTCACTGACAACAATAATTTTAGTAACAATAATAATAATAACAATGATAATATTAATGTCAACAATACTGTTAATAGTGATGATGCTAAAAGTACTAATGCCAGCAATAATTATGCAAATGAGAGAAAATACTAACAATGGTAGTTCTTGTCATCACCATCATCAACATCACTATCTCAGGCTGACTCGGGTCCTCCAATGGCACAGTGGGATTGTCCAAAATGTCACCTTGCCAGGGCAGACCGGCCCAAGAGGTGCAAGGCCCAAGGGATCACTAGCCCCGCAAAAGGCCACGCCCCCAACAAAAAGAGACCCGGCCAGAGACTGAGAAGACAAGGACTGCAAGGGGGCAGCAACAACGGCTCCTCCATGCCCCACACCACCACCCATAGCGCCAGAGCCACCAAAATCAGTCAACCCAGAAAGTCCCTACCCCACACAGCCCGGCAGCAGTAGCACCACTTCTGCTACCAACAGACAAGGAAGAAGAGGGCAGTGGGAAAGGAGAGAGGGAAGGAAAAATACAAGAAAGAAAAATACAATATCTGTCATTCTCTTAACTGGTTTATCCATAAGATTTTGAAAATTGAAAAGTATCTCCACTGAGTTCCCAAAGGAAAGTGTGACATTTCTGGATGGTTCTTTTCATATGAACAACCAAACAACCAAAACTTAAAGTGAAGGATTAAATTTTCTGAAAAGTCAAAACACTGCAGGTGATTTTTTTTTTTGCAAAGAGAATAATCTCTGCATTAATGTTTTACTGAAAGAAAAAAAACAATTTTTGGTGCTCATATAAACTTCAGGTGCACATATTGTTTTGACTCTGCAACTAACTACATCAGTTCCTGATGTGAATTAACATTAAATAATGCCAACACACATGCAAGGATATTTAGGAAGTGACAAGATACCAATAGAAGTAAGGAAACACTGATGTAGTTCATGGGAAAACAGTCAGGCTGCATTTCAACGGTGAAACTGGCTGTGTGTCAGATGAGCAAAATAAATCGCAAGAGGTGACTGCCAGAGTGAAAACTAAGTTGTTTTATTTGAATAAAAGAGTGTCCCATTCAAATTGTGATGCGAGTAAATCTGCATTGGATATCGATCTCCACATGAAAAAAAATCCCCAGAGACTAGCTGAACATAAACCTGAGAGCCAAACAGTCGGTCCTCATGCAAAAGAGTAAATATAATATAAATATAATCCAAAACAGGAGAATCCATGTTAGTGCAACAGACAAAAAGGGCGCTGACATTTCCCTGCTGGGTGAATTGTGTTTTTAGTGTTGCTGGTACTAGAAGGCAGTGAATGTGCTACTGCAGTGAGTGACTTTCATTCGGCTCTTTCTGCCTGTCTGCAATGCCTCTCTAAGCATATCAATAAGACTCCTTGGAGAGGGTGTCAGCAGGATGCCTCCCAGAGAGGAAACATGTAAGAAGAGGGTGAGCAAAGACTGAGGCAGAAAGTTGAAGATAAAAGAGGGTGGAGGTGCATTACACATTTAGAAAGAAACATGAAGGAAATGTACGTGTTGATTGAGAGGTCACTTATACAAAATCTCATGCTGAATTTAATGTTTGCCCTCTCTTGTTCAGGTGCTGGATGTTTAATCAAGCCTCTGGCTGTGCTGATCAAGGAGCGCTGAAAGATCCCCATTGACTGTTTCAACATGGTTGTAACTAACTTACCGAGCTTCAATCCTCCTCTGATGCAATATGTGTGAAATGGATAACAAGAATAGACACTAATGACTGGATTGAAAAGAGAAGAAAAAAACCTGTTTAAAATCTTAATTTCTATGTGAGCGGCAGGCAGGCCCTCCTTTATGTCAGCCTCAAGAGGACAATCACTTATCACAACACTGTAAAAATATGTCAGTATTTATCTTCCTCTTTTCCTCTCTGTGATGGATGTGCATCAGTTTTGAAATGTACGGATGGATAATGGGAAGACCATTTTCTCAGACTGGAGAGAGATTTCATAGTGCTCATTAAATCCCACTCTCGTCAGGGACCAGGGCCATCATGGCTGTCAACTCTTTGAAGCCCTACGCTGTACAAAACTAAGACAAAAAAAAAAAGGGATGAATAAGAAAGAATGCGAGAGGGTGGAGAATTTTCCTGCCATAGATGCGTTTACAAACTGTTGAAAGACAGAAAATTGTCTGTGGTTTCACTTAGGGCTCAAGAATGACACTCACTGGCATGCAAGAATCTCAGCATTATAATACTTCAGTGTGGTCTCCAAAAACAAAGGTACAGAAGAAAAATGACTTTCCTTTTTTTTTTTTTTTTTTTTTTTTTTTTTTTTTAAGAGTGGAATAACAGTAAAAAGGATAACCAAGGAAAAGTTGGGACACCCCAAGAGATTTAAGCACTCACATTTTACCAAGTTCTCAGCTTTCAGCTATTATTTTTAGGCTATGCCTTGTTCACAGTCATCAATAGGTACAGTCGAGGATTGCAAATCTCAAAGCTTAAAAAAAAGAAAAAAAAAAAAAAAGAAGTGAAGTTCTCCAGGAAAGTAATCTAAGAAGTAACTGTTACCTGCAAACATTTGTTTTAATTCCAGCCAATGAGTCAATCCAAAACAATGTCAATATAAAAAAATTAATCTTTCTAACAAAGGCTGCAAGAAACCTGGGTGTCACGACTGTGCATCTTATCTAATTTTACAAGTAGCTTATGCATTTCTGTAAGAATTCTTAAAAAACAAACATCATTTTAAACCTAATCTCATTTGGATGTTATAATTCACTCTTAGCTTTTTAGACAAACACAGATTTTAGGCAAACGCCCAAACTTTTTTTCCGCTGTACCAGACCTGTAGCACTCCACCATAAGAATAAAGAAATATCACCAGTTTACTCCCTCTATTTCTCCAGGGCAAGGAAAACATACTTTCAAAGGACAAGTGTTGAGTGATGAAAAAGTTTTTTATTCAAATCTATATTTATATGGGGAGTGTGTAGCACAAGAGAAGCGAGTGCTGAATGTGATATGTGAATGGCAGTGAGCAGAGACAGCAGGTGTAACCATGGCAGAGCCTCTTCATAGTATCTAGGGAAGCAAAACGTTAATGGATTTGAAGTAATAAATAAATAAAACAGACAAAAAAAAATGATTGCTGTGGAAAAATATAAAAGTCATGGTGATCAGTGCTTATAGTTGATCCACACTCTCTCTCTCTCTCTCTCTCTCTCTCTCTCTCTCTCTCTGACAGGCTTTGCTATCTCAAGAGCTAAAAAAATAATGTTAAACAGAGATTTCTCCAGCCAAGAACAAAGAACATATAACTTGTGCATTTAAATGAGCTACAAAGCCATATACTCATTCAGAACAACCTAGCTCAAACTCACTAGGACACTTGTATTTCACAAGAGATGAGTCATGAAAATAAAACCAGACCTAACAATCTGTTTGATGGATGCCTTGTGACAGTGATGGAGCCTGGGTAATGGAACCAGAGACTCCCTCATCCTCCTGCAGGGACACCACCTCTATCCAGCTAGTGTGACATCCCAGAGGAATTCAGCTTAAAATCAGCTATGATGACAAATAACCAATCTTCCTCTATAGCCCCCGGAGGATTGTTGAATCTGGATTATATTAAGATGGATAAGCATTTTACTATCCATATTTAATTTGCTTTGTCCATCTGAGTTTCAGGGCAGGTAAAGTTGATATCTATAATTGGGACACGTATTCCGAGTGCTTTTGCAGTTCATTGACAACTCTCACCGGCTGTCGTTTGCATTTAGGATTTTTATAATGTGACTGACTTGACCTTTAAAACTAAGTGCAGTGAAGAGGACGTGAACAAAATTTTAATAAGTCCTTGATCTAACTGCCACAACATAGAAGGGTAGTGTAACAAATAGAAAGCCACATGTTAAAATGTCTTTATGAAACACCTCTCATTAAACAGAGTTGTGATTGTACTATCAAAGTCTTACAGGAGACAATTGTTTTTTTTTTTATTAGTCAGTAAAAAAAAAAAAACTTAGATATTGCTTACTTAATGAATCTCACACTAGTTCTTTAGTCCAAAAGAGCATAAGTGCAGGAAATTGATCTAATTGAGAAGCCAAGAAGAATAAATATCTATTTGGTACTTAGCATGCAACTCTAAAATGACCAAAACTTCAATGACCATAATACCTTGTTCATGCAGGTGTTCCTGCCCATAAACAATTAGGGATTATTTGAGCAGCTCTACCAGCATGTGATAGGTTAATCTGAATCATTTTCTTTAGTTTGAAATTTGATTTAGTCCAAAACTGAAATGGAAATTTCAACATTTTAAAATTAAGTTCAATATAAGCAACATACTTAAAAAGTAGGAGGATCATTGTTTTAAAGACACTCTATGTAGCAATTACACTTCTGACAACAAAGGGGGCACAATTCCTCACAAGAAAGCTAATGTGTGAGCCATGGGTGTAAGACATAATGACATGCAGACCTAGGTGGGACAGTAGTTTTATCAGCAGCTCTGTTGTCAACACACCAGAACTATATGCCTTCATGTGGTCAGACCTGGTATGTCAATACAAAGTGGCTTTAAATAATTGTGGACCAAAAGTAATTATGATTATAGATTTTTTTTCTCTGTAATCAAAGAGCCCTATCATAAATCAATTCAAACAATTAAATACAAATTATCCGTAATGGTGGTCAGGAGGTGGAAAATTACCTTTAGAGGAAGAGGAAGAGGAAGAAGAAGAAGCAGCAGAAGAGGAAGAAGAGAACAGTTTCAAGTTTAGCAATGTCCACAATACTTTGATTTATTTAAATTTAAAATGGTATTTTAAAATAAAAAAAAAAAAAAAAAAATCAATTCTCATCTGCACCATGCTACCATAAATGCCCATTACTATCTGAGCTCTGCTGATCTTACTGATTGATAATGGCTTGCTCTCTCTCCACATGTAGGCAGCTGGAGTATTAAAAATGCAGACTTTAACAGCATAACAGCTCATACCAAGGATAATAGTCAGCAGAAGTTGGTATTCCGCCTGCAAGTGATTTTTTACACCATCATTAAGGCTCGTCTGTTTTTTATTTCCCTGTGATGGTCATATGATATACACTTGGCAGACCAGCAAAGGATACTTAGTAACCAATAAAGAGCAAGCCATGAAGGAAATTATGCAACTACATTGTTGTTTCTTTGTTCATCCACATGCCAATGCAACAGCTACTCCTTACAAACTAAAACATGGTCTGCAGCAGATAGTAGTAGTGGTGACACCAGGTCTAACCACAATGAAGGTTTCACATTTTAAAACAAAACCGTCCTGGTGTGGACTTCGCCATGGCTTGAGATTTACGCCAACTGACTAGTTTTTGGAGATAGCCTCAGGTGGGCAGCAGCTGACAACAGGTTAGGGCAGTTTTGTCTTTGTTTTTTTTTTTTTTTCCCCCTCCAGCTCAGATGTTGCCACTTGGAAACCTTGTAATTGTGTGGTCAAATAGTCTTATTTGCTTAGGAAATTTCTGTACTGACTGAACAAAATAACCCGCATGTATCCCAGAGGAAGATGTGATAAGAGCTTTTCAAAAACTTTAAATGGAAAGAAGCTTTATAGATTTATTGTTTATACGTCTGTAGATTTTTCTCTCAGATCATTTTTTTAAACCCAAAGAGCACTAGTAACAACCTTGAATGAAGGAAAGAAGCAGATTAATAATTTTGCATGTAGCAACTGATAAAAACACTGTCCTCTTTGAAAAGTTCTGGTAACAGCTAGGGATGGGAATTGATAAGATTTTTCCGATTCCAATTCCATTATCGATACTGTTTAACGATTCGATTCTTTATCGATTCTCTTATCAATTATAATTTTGGGAAAAAGGAGAACTAACAGTTTTATTAGCATCAATTTTTTACTTAGAAGTCACGACCTTACAAACTCAACAATGAGGTCAAGAGGCCCAGAGCCTAGATAACGTGCTTAACTGTTGTAATATGTAACTGTGCAAATACACAAGAATGTGTTAACATTTTACTAACAGATTTTTCCTAATAAAAATGAAAAAAATCTCCTTTTTAAAAGGATATAGGAGCTCACTAAGCACTCAAAAATAATAATAAAGAAAGATAAATACTATCAAATACAATGGAACAGTGCATAGTACAAATCTGCAAATACTATGAAGATTTAACTATTCTTTTGCAGAAAAATATGTATGTCTGCTTTTTCCAGGAAGGATACGTGATCTTTCTGGAGGTAGGTAGTGAGCAGTAGCGAGTGCTGCCAGCGAGACTCTCTCTCTCGTCACGGTCATCTTCTAAATCTAATGCAGAAGGCATTCGTTTAATAGCACAGCGTTAATGTTATAGCGTGTTTTACAAAGAAACACATAGGCAGTGGCATAGCTACTTACCAGAGGTGATCTTAGCTTGGCTACTGCCGCTGGGTTGAGATCCATCAGTCCGAAGCGCGTCAAAAATGCGACACTCGTTATCACATGTGCGCGCAAATGTTTCTGCATGTTAGTCGTGTTCCCTCCCGATGCTGTTATCTCCACTTTACAATGACTGCAAGTTGGCTTGTTGCCATCTTTCTTTGTGAAATTGAAGCCAAACTTTGGAGCCTTTGAACCTGGTTGGCACCATTGTTGTTTACAACTGCAAGTGCACGTGCTAAACCGACGTAACTTTATCACGTAAGTGCTTTCCGGAATTGAGTGTGCGTAACTTGCGTTAATTACGTGAGATTCGTGCTGGTTGGAATCGATAAAAGAATTGCTAGATAAACTGCCAAACAATTCCATGGAATTAAAACACACGGAACCGGTTCTCGACAGGAACCGGTTCTCGATTCCCAACCCTAGTAACAGCTGGATGTGCATAAGCTCTCATGTATAAGCATCATAATAATTTATTCACAGATTCCACAAAAACACATTTACATTTATCCAAAATTTTAAAAAATAAGTGTTAAAAAAACATTGACTTCTTTACTTACATTTTTGTACTTGCAAATATCTGAATAGCGCATTAATGATTTTGATTAGTCATCACAGCATTCTTCATTATATCCTCACAGACACTTGCAACTCACTTTGGTGGCAAAGTCTTCATGTGTTGTTTGACATGAACATGTCTAAAGATTCAAGTCTATCATTGGTTTTCCTGCAAAGAGTAAACTGAGCAGCACCATTGATGAAGCCTCTGCATCAGCTACACTCACATGTCAATTACAAGAAAGCTGAAGTGTGACAGGTGAGACATGGCTTCGAACTGGATCTAGACAAGTGTGTGAATACTGATACAAGTCAGCATAAAAAGAAAAAGAAAAAAAAACACAAAGAAAGTCTGCCTACAGAGCGTGACCCTCATGAGTTGCTAAAAAAGCTTCAGCTGGGATTGTAGAACTTCCCATGATGCTTCATCCTTCAAGTGATTGGTTGATGGCAGCTGAAAATGTCATGACTTTTCATACTCTTCGGGGATTTATAATCACGTGGATCAGAGTACTGTGACCGAGGGGAAGACAAGTCCATCAGCAGAGAAAATCCTCACTACTTTAGGATGGAGATCACTGAACACACAAATCTAAGCAGAATCGTGCAGCACAACAGAAAATACCAATTAATCTACACTTAGTTTTAGTTCTTTGTATGTTAAAGCATGGGTCCATAGGCCAAGAATACAGCTGTGTCATCAAAACATCAGTTTGAGCTGGTCTACTGATCTTTAACATGTTTCTTCCCCTCACTACCCATTCCTCGATTTCTAATTGTAAACAGAAAATATTCACTTCCATGGGTAGAGTAAATTAATACAGTAGCATTTGTCTGTTAAAGTAACAGACTTGTGAAATTTGGGGATGGACTGCAAACATCCTTAAAATTTCAACCCTTTTCTGATAAACGCCTGCATGAAAGAAGCCTTGCCCTTGATTTGGAAACTCTGCCTTTGATTTTAAATAATGAAATCAGAGAAGTATTTAAAGCGCTCAGAGAAAACTTAATACAGCAGCATTCAAATATTTGCCATTTGAAAATGTAGCAGTACGACGCTCTTATGAGTTAGCATAATCTCTCTCCCTCTGCATTGGATCTACTAATGTAAGATGATCTTACATGCTTGTGACACATAATTATGTGGTACTATAAAGGAACCATTACACAATGAATTTCAATTGTACAAATAATGTTTTTACACTTATTTACTACTCCCTGGAATAACATATATGCAGCAATACTGGTTTCCTTTTTAAATTTGGAAAAAGAACCGGTATACAGCCAACCTAATTTTAAAAATATTATGTTACTTGATTATTTGTTTTCAGGTTCAGACTTTTAACTGACTGTATTGTCAAGCTTAAAAACATGACCCTGGATACAGGAATTCCCCTTAGTTCACGATTGTATTCACAGAGTTGTTGATCAGGAAGTCCTGGCTTGCCTTTGTTTGGGGATTCAACTCTCTTCAAAAATAGGTCCTACTATACCTGTACACTGAATTAATTTAGATATTCAACATGTTGGGCATAACATTTCTTCTCCATCAACCACGAGCTAACTGCTTGCTGGTGTGGTGACATAAAAAGATACCCAGGTTCCTGGCTGACCACAAAAAAACTTATGTCACGACATTAAAAACCCTTAAAGACAAACTTGTGTTTGTGCTCTCTTTCATTTATACAACCAAGCATACAAAAACAAAAACATAATAAAATACACACACACACACACACACGACAGAGCTTGATCCCTAAAACGGTTTATTTTTCTACTCTAACTTCTCTGTAGTTTTTTTCATATTCGTTTTAAATAACACGATCAGCTTTCCTGTCAGTTTGGCATCCAATCTAAACTATCAGTCATTTACAAACCAGCTAAATGCTCATTTATCATAAGTGTCTACATCCTTACACGTACAACAGCTTTGCTAAAAAAAACAAAAAAAAAAAAACTGCCCACTTTAATATCATCCATTACATTTTGTGAGACAATGTCGACTTTTAATTTAAGTATTTTTATTCAGTCTTTTAGGTAGATAGGGTTATGCTTTAATTGTTTTACAAGTGTTCAAAAGGTATTGTTTAAAATACAATCTGATCGATTATCAATTCAACACCAATTTTAGCATTTTAAGCTATTTTCAGAGGTTGACAGTAATGCTGGAGTCCTGTCTTCATGGAGATTTTGTATTTGCAGACTTGCAAAATAAAGCAAAAGAATCTAAACATCTTAAAGTAGAAGATAATCCTTACACTTATCAAAATATAAGATGACCATGTAAGTAAGTTAAGGACTATTAAACTGGGTTGTATTATGTCACATTATACACACACTCTGGACATATTTAGTTTGGATTTCTGTCATTTGTTTAACTTACCCTAAAGGTAAAAAGAAAATGAGCAGAAAACGGCTTATGTGTGAAAGGCGGAGTCTTTGGGACCACTATTCCACCTCCTCTTATGTTGCAGCCTCAATTGCAACAAACCAGCAAAACACTTGGAGAAAAAAAATAATAAATCAAAATCTTTTTCTGCCATCCCAACCTTCTTTTCATCAGGCGTTACAAATGACACCAGAATTGTTGGAAGGAAATGTTGACGCAAAGAAGTTCCTCCTCAACAGATTGTCCACAGCTGTATGATAAAATCCGTCTCCCCTTAGAAACAATAGACAATCCTGGTTGTTATATAAAGCACATCCGTGCTTTGTGTCCTAACTATTCAAATGAGTGGGTCCACTGAAACTACTTTACTGTTGGGGAAGCAACGACAGGATTTCAGGACAAGCACATGGTGCAATTTCATCTTTCATCAAGTTTTGTAGGGTTTGTCTCCCTCCTCTCTTGGGATGTTGCATAACAGAGGACGTGCTGACTGCTAATGGGATAGTACTAGTTGAAAAACATTATATCTGCTAGCAACTGACTGGGTCCAAGGATATCCATACACATCGAGCCCAGTGGTTATGGACTGAATTGTAATTGTATGCAGAACAGATGCAGCACACATGTAGGCACAGACAATATGCACCCTTTATATGCAGTAGATATTTCCATGGAGGTGATGTGCTGCTCCCATCTCATGTTCCTCCACAGTAACTGTCTGTGAAGACTTTTGCAATGAGGAGCCAATCAATGCCTTTCTCTCTGAAACTATGCCCCCCCTATTCTACACCCCCCCCTCCCTTTTTTCTTCCTTTAGGAAAAAAAAAGAAGAAAAAAACAGTTTTCTCAGATCTGCCTGTGCTTGCTGAACAATTAATAATTAACACATCACCACATAATGGATCGGGTTTTAATAATTCAGCCTGCCAATTTGAACTAAAATAGACTGGAGGCTAAGAGCAGACTGCCATGGTGCTACAGGTTGGAGAAAAGATGTGAGAGCAGGATAAAGGCTGAACTCAGCACATACAGTAAGAGACAGCAGCTGTGAGCTACTGGCATTAATTTGGGAACATCAGTCAGTGTTAGGCATGTATAATCAGGCTGGGAATACAGTAGCTGCTGCTCCGCCCGAGGGCCGGCACAGTGCTCACTGACAACATTTGTTCTTGCATTAAAATGCACAAGCTGATAGTTGTTTAATAGTTACAAATGAGCTAATTCGGAATAAAAAGTGAAAGATGAACAAAGAATTATCAAGAATAAATGCATCAGCTTACCATGCAACCTCACTTCAATTGTCATGTCCAACTTATGATTATATATTATTCACAACGTAATTAACATCTCAACAGCACTACAAATGATGTAAGACATAATCAAGGTGCTAACCAGTGCTTGAGCTATGACTGATGTCTGGTCCTTTGACATTTTAATTAAGGCCACCATGAGAGCAGGATACATTATGACTAATTTCCCTCACCTCAGGCCCTAAGAGCTTAATTTGTTAATTCAGTATTTAATAGAGCAGTTAATACAAATGCACATGGTTTCAAATGCAGCAGGGATGGTGATCAGTGAAAACAGAGGGGGACGGATATACAAGGACATTGTGAGTCAACAGATGACTCAAGTGGAACCTAAAACAAATCCAGTCAATTGGCAGACACCAACACTCATCATTTCAAACAAGTATAGACTATCAGCCTGCCATGCTGCCCTTCAATTCAGATGAGGCTGCGTGCTCAGTGTTTTGTATTTCTAGAGGCTGTCTGTGTGTTTAGTTGAACTTTGAAGCCTAGTAACAAAACAATACCAAACACCTCTCTTGTTTTGTTAATAAGGTACCATTGATGCTCCTCAGCAGGAATGACGGCATCTCTTGGACTACTGCTGCATTTTTTTGAGCTCTGCCCTTAATAACACTGCATGGGGAATTCTGTGCAATGTGACTGCATTGTCCTATTTTAAAAGATGCTCAGAGGGGACCTGCAGATACAGTCACGCTGTAATATACATGGATGAGGCTTACCAGACTTTGCTTAATCCTGCTGTGAAAGTACTGTTGTATTATTTATTGCTCTTCAAAATAATGCAGTGCTGAAAGAATGGTTGCACTGTTGTAACACGCAAAGCTGTGATTAATTAGGAGAAGCATACACTTGGATGAAATCTAGAAGAAATGGACCTCAGCTGTAAATATTGATTTTTCTGTATATTTCAATAACCAGCAATGGGAACAAATTTGAATATTTTAAAGTGCTAACAATTATTTTCTTTATTGAGTCAAAGTTTTGCTTTCATCTCACTCAAACCTACCAGTGTTTGCTCTAGAATACCTCTAAAAGATTAAATGAAACGGGGTGAGAACACAGAGCAAAAATGACACAGATTTGCAATCGTCTCATCAAAAGATCAAAATCTGAAAGGATATAAAATAAAGGAACTCTTTCTCATGCATTAGAAGCTGCAATAAAGTTTTTTTTTTTTTTCCCCAAGCTTGTTTAAAAAAGGTTTTGTCTGCTATTACATGTAGTTTCAGGTCACTGCAACTTCACTATTACAAATACAGTAAATGATTAAACAAAGTCCTGCAATTATTCTGTGATCTTTACCTCTGTTAACTGGCTGACAGCTGTTGCTACCGACAACAAAAGGCACAAAGGGAACCCTGGCGACTAAACTCTGAAAGAGAGTAGGTCGAAAAACGCCAAATTAACCACACATGCATCTAAGTGCAAGGAGAGGGTTGAACTCCAAATTCCAGGCTATGCTTCATCTGACATGTCCGTCTGGGCTGTTCGTGATCATGTGTGCCGCTACCTGCCAGGGACCCAACTACACACAGTGGGGCCATTCATTCACACTCAAGGAGCTTTACACCATAAATACTGAAATGTGTTCAAAAACATCACTGGTAGCAAAACATATGTCTCCCTGCTGCGCAGTCTTGGATATAATATACTGTGGTGGATTAGCCTCTGAAGCACAAGTGGTTTATCACATGTTTTAAACCAACAGAGATCAAAATCAGTTTTTCATTCTTCCGACCTGGTCATTCTCAATTTTCATCACAGAGGGATAACAAGAAAATCTTTCTCAACTGTTCATTCAACAAATTTGATGTATAGCTGACAAGGGGTTTAGTCTACCTTTGACAATACATGTAATATAAAAGAAGTAACTACAGCATGTGCCAAATAGAGATACACCGATACACCTTTTTGCTTCGCAGACATGCACCTTTCTCTGTCATGACTTCCTCCAGTTATTCTATCCAAATAGAGAGGATCACCATTCGCGTTGCCATCATTGTTGATCATTTTCTTGCTGAATTGACAAGAACATAACCTGGAATTTCTTGTGAGGTTCAACACACGGATATTCTTCTCCATTCTTTTCCTCTCACCCTCGTGCTAAATCAGCACCTTCCAGATCAGTGGGACTTTCGCAAAGTTTACGCATCTTGCAAAACCTCATATGTACCAGTAATCCCGGTTTCGATTGGTGCTGCCATCTCAAGGACACCATTTTTTAATTACTGGGATAGCCCCTGTTCTGGTTTTAAACAATTTTAATGGATTCTCAATAGAGATGCAGCAACTAGTGATCGGAATAGCCTATACTGACTGGTTTTGGTCTGTTTTGAGAGATTTGGCCAACCATGTGGGAGGTCAATTGTGTCAAGAAGGGCATCATCAAGTGACAAACTTGTGCCAAATCAATCATGCAGATCACACCGCTGTAACAACCCTAAATGGGAGCAGTCAAAAAGAATTGTTAGATGCATCACTTTGGAGCGTGAGATGTCATTTCATAGATAGAAGCCCAAATGGTCCAAACATTCTGTGATGGATTTGTGCAGGGTGTAATCGCCTCTTCCTTTTAGGAAAACTGGGATATTATCCTCCAGTATATTCCTCCCCTTCAATATATCCCTCATCCTTAAGCCACAAAACATCTTCTAAATGGATGGAATTCAGTGTCAAGTGGCAACTGATGGATAAATGATCCAAATATTGTTTACTGTCTTAACGCTGAATGACTGGTGCAAGTGGGGCGTAAAGCCAGCTGCATAACACACCAGCTTACTGTACAGCGAACCAAACTGCAAGTCAATAAGGCTGATTAGTAATGCTCAATCATATAATAAAGTCCAAAACCGCCAACGAGTCGTCTTATCAAAACGCGATTTGAATCAACTGATTGACCGTTACTTCCGCTAAGTTAAACATGGCGCTTGTGAAATTAAGACAAGTGACCGAAGCAACTGATCTCATTAAGTCCATGACGAAGATATTCGCTCAACTTTTTCCTCTGACGGCCTTCTTTTGTAAAACTCTGGGGGTTATGTGAGCACACGCCTCTGATAACAGACCGTTCAGCGATGTTCAGTGTTGTTTTGAGGAGATGTTTCAATAAAAACCTGTGGACCGTAAAGATAACCGTCCGACGACGTGAACTCACCTTCCTCTCAGCTTCAGTGGGACACGGGATGGGTTAGTGTTGAGCAAACATCGCTGCAGCTGGAAAAGCCGCTTTACAACATGGTTTTTTTCCCCCTTATGTCCACTTGTTTTGTTGGGTCTCCGCTGTTATAAAACGTCCTTTCCTCTCTGGTTTTCTTTCGCCGTGTAGCGGTGTATCAGGCGCAGATATGTAAATTATTGAGTGGTTTGGGTTTTTTTTTTTTTTCGCCCTTCTTGGCTGCTGCGATACAACTTACAAGTTTGCTGTTGCTGCAACCAGATTCCTCCTCCTACTCGTTAAAGAAAAAAAAAAAAAAAAGTTTCAAACTTGAGGGGGACCTGGAATTCACCAGATTGATGTTGGCTTGGGCCAATGAAAACGCAACCAGAGGGGTGGTCCAGCCCAATCAAGCCGAGAGAAAAGACCATTTACGGCCAGCGCATTCCCAGCCCCCATTAGGGTTTCCAGTAATTATCCTACTCCAGGTCCCAGTCCCAGAGCTGAACGTTTCCCAGAGGAAATGGTGCTCAGGGAACAATGAACAGGAACTGTGGGGAAACAGCTTTTCCGTCATGGCGAAATTTATGGCTTGTTAAATTATACGACATACTTTGGCACTTCAAGTTATGCTATCCTTTGCAGATTTCTTACAAAATTGCTCATCATAATTTGTAACGAGAATTATCGTTGGCCGAGAAAGAAGAAAAAAAAACTTAATTACCGAGTGTTTTCAGGGAGCCAGAGTTTTTCCTCATCAGTGTAATGAAGCCAGGGAATTACCCAAGGTCACATCCTTCTTATATTGTTATGTTAACAGTTATTAGGTTATTTTGTTGAAATTATGTTGCTTGTGCAAATCAGCTCACTCTTATCTCAGTATGAATATTAACTGCAAAACTGAGACATCATTACTCTAATTCTTTCTCAACACGGATGTGTGTATTTGTGTGACTGCAAATCAGCCACAACACAATCAAGACACCTGCGGTGGTGAAATCGATCTCCAGTGCCCTCTAGTGGTAAAATATGATATCGATACGTGGGAAAATACCTAGTGTGCAAGGGGACAACACCATTTGCTTTCTTTCCTTTTAAAAATAGTTATTTTGAATCTAATGCCAATAACTCATTAAAGGCACTCTACTTAATCTTCTGCGGTAGAGCCGCGACCTGTACTCCGCCAAGTTGAGCGGAATATAGGTCGCGAAAATTTCACAGTAGTATAAAGTTTTTTGACAAGTTTCATTGGCATAATTTTCCTATCAGTAAGTACATCAGATATTGCACTGGGCACTGACCCTTTGTTTGTCTGTCATGTCTTGTACAAGCCCATAAATCTATCGGAGAACAAAACGAACATAGAGTCACAAATGTCGAAATCATGCCTTTAAGATAATTATGTATTGGAGCAAAACAATGCAAAAATATATATTCTTATTCTGTTGTTATTTGGCGGTTATTTACTAATAATTATTCAGGCGTGGATCTGCTTTTGGTGTTGGTGTGTTAACCCGTCACAGAAGACGTAGTTTTTTGTAGAAATACATCTCCCACAACTCTTCAGGAAGGTGACGTATGTTTGCTACGTGTCCGGAAGTTCAGTAGTCAACATGGCGGCGCAGCAGGGAGATGTTGATGAGCTCTTCGATGTGAAAAATGCGTTTTATATCGGCAGTTATCAACAGTGTATTAATGAGGCTCAGAAAGTGAAGGCATGTTACAAATTTAAATAAGCAAAGATGCTAAAATATATCATTGACGTGTTTGTTATGTCTATCTGGACGAACGGCAGCTAACGCTCTGATTGGCAGAAAATATCAATTTTTTTTTATATTTCTGTGTCTAAATGCACTTTGGTACTAAACTGAAGCCTGTGGTTTGTCTTTAAAGCCCTCATCACCTGAGAAGGAGATTGAAAGGGACATGTTTTTGTACAGAGCTTACATTGCCCAGGTAAGACTAAGACCCAGGCAGAAATTTGCTGTTACAGTCATTTGTCATGTTAAAATCCTTCTCCTCAGCCTGACCTGTCAATATTTCTGTCTTTGCAGAGGAAAGTATGCTGTTGTCCTGGATGATATCAAAGCCAGCTCTCCACCCGAGCTTCAGGCTGTAAAGATGTTTGCTGAGTATCTATCCAGTGAAAGTAAACGGTACAAGTCTGCATTTGACATTTATTTCAGCATGGAAGTGGAGCTTACGTTTGGTTTAATTCAGTATCACATGTCTTGAATGACAGTGGTGGTACTGATTCACTGAAAAAAGGTTTTGGGTCTGAACTATGACCCCCTATTTCAACCAAGCTTTATCTGTCAGACAGATGGCCTCACTTTTGATCTGAGAATACAATGCATATAGAAGAGTATGTGATTGAACTGCAAGATGCTAACGTCCTAGGCTTGCAAAACACAAGCTGATTCTATCACCTGTCCATCACAATATTCGAAAGTTTGTGTTGATTGACTGTGTTTTGTTTTCACAAAGTACAGGCCTGTGCATTATGGGCAAACATCTGCCCAAGAACATTGCAGCAGTTTTGTGGTTAATTCATATGCAGCTTTGAAAACCAAAGCCATGCTGCCACAGTCCCTTGTGTTAAAGTAGGGGTCTCAAACTGATCCATGAAAGGGCCGCGTGGCTGCGGGTTTTTGTTCCAACCATGCAGAAACACAGCTGACTCGCTTCATTCAATCAACTGAACTGGTTCAGACCTTCAGTAAGGACAACTAGTTGATTGACTAAAACAAGTCAGCTGTGCTGCTGCATGGTTGGAACAAAAACCTGCAGCCACACGGCCCTTTCACGGATCAGTTTAAGACCCCTGTGTTAAAGACATTTGAATTCTCCAAGCCAGAAAACTGTCAGTATACAGGTGGTCACAATAACAGATGACCAGTTAATCAAGTGCAACAGTGTTCCCTGTTGCATTGATTATATTTTCTAAATTAGACCAAATTTTCTAATATTTGCGTCTTTTAGACATTAAATCAAGTTTTCGTCAACTCTTCATTATTTTCTTGTATATATTTTTTCTCACTTGGTGTCTTTGAACAAGTTTGAATGCTGACCAAAAAAAAAAAAGATTATTTTCAGTTTCATTAGAAGATGTTAGTTTAATTTATTTTTAAAATATTTAATCATCTGCCATCTTTTCTCCTAACTATTAGCCTTAGTTCATAGAAGAAATCATTTTGTCCCTTAAACTCTTCACTATGAAAACCAAATGGTAAACTATCACACGTGTTACTTATTGATTTTTTTTAAATTTTCTTTTTTTAAGGGATGCAATTGTTGCTGATTTGGACAAGAAGATGGCGAAGAGCGTTGATGCTGCCAACACCACCTTCCTCCTTATGGCAGGCTCCATCTACTACCATGAGCAGAACACTGATGCTGCGCTCAGAACTTTGCACCAAGGAGAGAGTTTGGAGTGGTACGGTGTAACCAAGATTTTATTTTACAAAGCATCAAGGTTTTGCTCAACCCAAAGTTATTTCACCACGTTTCACTTAAACAAATAATTACCAAAAAATGAACGGCTTTATTAATTTTATTTAGTTATTTTTCAATCACATTAATCAATCAATTAAAACAGACAAGGTTTTAAAGACATATTGATTATTAAAAATTAGATTATTGTAGATTTTTAAAAACAAAACAAAAAAACAAAATAAACCCCACATGTAAAGCTTGTATGCTAATATTGTCAAGAGGTAAAAATATTGATTGCATATACACAAGGCTGTAATATATGTAATGCGTTACATTATCATTTGGCAAAATGGGCAAACATTTGGAAACGATCATATCTAAGAAAATAAAAAACCTTATGAGTTTGAAGTCCTAAATTTTTAAAATACAAATATAAGTCCTTTTTTCATCTTGTGTTGAGTTCTCACTTTGATTTCAGTTTAAAAACCTTATCATGAAGATAACCAAACTGATCCTTATTATCTTTATTTATCAGTATGGCCATGACCATTCAGGTGATTCTGGGTCTGGATCGTGTTGACTTGGCAAGGTATGGAGTCATTTAATGTCATCCAAAACACATGCTCTTGCAGTATATGACTTGAGCTGGCTGATATAAATCATCTGTACTGGTGCTTGTATTGCAAATCAAAGTCTTAAACTAATTCTGCACTTTCATATAACACAGAGGAGAAAGATACATATGCTGTTAAATTACGACTGCCGCCTTTTAATTTCAGTTTCATTTGTTTGATAGAAAAGAGCTGAAGAAGATGCAGGAGCAGGATGAGGATGCTACTCTAACCCAGCTAGCTACAGCCTGGGTTAATATTGCTGTGGTAAGGAAAATTTTGTCTTTTTTTTTTTTTTATAACACCACAGTTTTATGATTCATAAGTACATTCTTCATCAGAACATGTTCCATTGTAAATTATTGGCATAGAATGGAGCAGGAGTATGTATCCGTGTTTGTTTTGAAGTTGTAAGATGTTGCATTGAATAACTTGTGCTGCCTTTATTGTTGTTCCTCTGCATATACAACATAACTATATATATCACAAACTGCTAATGTTTTCTTCTGGCTACTAACCTGGGTTTTTCGCTTCTTCCCAGAAACTCTCAATTATTAGTTTTCATTCTGCCCTGCCTGCTCCAAAAAAGTTTGTCATAGACTCACAGCACAGCTTGGTGGCAGACACAGCTCATTACACTTATAGAACTACACTGTATGCAAATGTATGTATACATTTTGAATGGCAAATCTCCCTTGAACTGAAAGGAGCATGTTTGCAACACTTTTAAATTGATTTAGATGAACTCAGTGAATTGTGGGTCCCTACATTTTAGCAGTAGCCTACCTTAACTTGAGTTCAGGATAACTTTTATACATACTGGTATCCAGGGTTAGGGTTAGGGTTGTCCCTTTACATGTACACTAAACTGTTTCATTCCTTTTGGAGTAAGTTATGAACATTAATATGATATTGTTATTGAAGCTAAAGACAAATGTGAAACAGTTAGAGCAGTTTTAAGCACTTACTATTGATATAAACCATAAACCTGACCTATGCTCCATGAATTGCCAACTTAACATTGTGGGTGGGTTTCAGTGCTCCTGTTTTCCCAGCAATTGTACATGCTTTGCCACTGGAATGGTTTCCTAAGGCAGGTTGATTAAATTCCAGACTAAAGTAAAATTGACCTCACTTTTCTTTTTATTACCTCTATACTGAAGGTAATTTTGTGTATTACTTGTCATATAACTTTCTGTTGCATTACATATCCTTTCTCCTCAAAATTCAGACCTGTTTGTAAGCACTATTCAGGTAGGATAAGAATAACCTGTGAAATTGAGGTAACTTGTAACTTTCTTCTTCATCTTATATAGCCCCCCCCCCCCCCCCCCCCCCCCCCACACACACACACGTACCAAGTCAGTTGTGACACACATCTGTGGTGAAGTGGGAGGAAAAAAAGACTATTGCCACCTCATTCTCCTCATGATTAGAATCAGTGGACTCATACAGTTTAAACACCGTAACACAGTTTCATCCATTATTTACAACAGTGGCCATCACTTGGTTTGAAAGTCCACAAGATAAATGGATCTGCTTGATCTCAGCACAGACAGCATAGCAATTATTTTCCCCTCTGACGTGTTTGCAACCACAGCAACTTTGTACTGTATATTTGACCTGTTAATCCAGTGGACCAACACCCTCAGAAAAACTAATTATCGGCCCAGATATTGGTAGTTGGAGAGACATAGTTCTGAAAAAGTACCTATACAGTTGACATTTGACAGTAATGTTCCTGTGAAAGCATTAGGTATTTTCAATAAGTACGAGTGTTTCTTTCTCCATCCTCCCAGCTAAATTACTAGTTGCAGTTGTGCATATTATAACACATCATGAAGTATTTTCCAAACTTAAAACAAAAATCAATGAAAACAACATTATAGCAAGTTATTTATTTCACAGTAACGGTAAGAATATTATTGGCATTCTGTTATTAGTTACGCTACCCATTATAGGAAAAAGTAATATTATTAGCGTAATGCATTAAAGTGCCCAGCACTTGCTTTTGTCATGGTGAGTCCAAAACAAACACCAATGTTTGAGCATAAGAGTGTTTTTGAATCTGGGTTTCAGCTGCTTCGGAGTGAAGAGTCTGGCAGCTAGCCGTACCTTGGTTTCAATAGAATGAACTAGATGAGGTGGGTCAGGCCTCTGGCTGGAAGAGCTACTGAATATCTCCCAGGACAGGTGTCTTTGACAAGTCCATCTGAATGGTGCCCCTGGGGAGAATTGGGAATCATTGGAGAGATTATATCTTGGCTGGCTTGGTCTGCTTAAGCGGGAGGTCTGGGGATCTTTGCTCAGACTGCTACCCCTATGACCCAGTCACAGAAAGGGAAAAGAAAAGGAATAGACCTAACCAAAGCATAACAGGTGAAATTTGGAGTTTTCCCTGTTTAAACTGATCCGATTGAAACACACGGTGCTTGCAAGTCTTTAGAGGCTGTTAAACCAATACCATTGAGGGGAAAATAAAACTGCCATGGGCTCCAAATTTCATATCAGGAATTCACAAGTGAACAATCCTCTTGATGTTCCAGGGTGGAGAGAAGCTGCAGGATGCCTACTACATTTTCCAAGAGATGTCTGACAAGTACTCGTCTACACTGTTGCTGCTCAATGGACAGGCGGCCTGCTACATGGCTCAGAACAAGTGGGAGGAGGCGGAGGGAGTGCTACAGGAGGCACTTGATAAGGTTGGAGCACAACACTTTGCTTCTTGTCTTGCATAACCAAATCTTTGATGAATATCTGCTGAACAAGGGAGTTGTGCCAGTGGTGCTATCTAAGAGGTACTTATTCATTTAAAAGCTATTTGGTGCTGAATAACCACAGAGTGTGTCATGCAAGTAGAAGAAAATTCCAGAAATCTTCAACTCTATTCTCAAGAATAAATTACTTCACTTTCACTATTCATGTACATTTACCTTTTGATTTCTTAAAAGGAGAAAATTACTCTTTGAAATGAAGAGTTTAAATCTTGATACCTCTAACTCAGTGATTCCCAAAGTGTGGGCTGCGGCCCCCTGGTGGGCCATCATGGCACTGCAGGTGGGCAGTGAGTGGTCATTAAAATTAAACAAATATGTTTTAAATCCTCGATTTTTAAAAAAAATATGTTTTTAATTACTGTAAAATACTCATGAGATGATTTTAAAAACATTAAGAAGTAATAAAACAAACCAGTTAAGTGTTATCCTACTGTCATCTTAACTTAATATGACAAGAGTCATCTCATTTGTTGACCCCTTACATTAAAATAAGACCATAGTTTCTAGTCCTGTATGCTGATCACAGTTGTGATTAAAGGTTTGGGTGGACCACAGAGATTTTTCACATTTCAAATTGGGCCTTGGTATTCTGAAGTTTGGGAACGGTTGCTCTAACCTAAAACAGGTGAAAATTATTAAATTTTGTAGAATAGAGAAAATGCCATAATGAACATATGAAGTCTTTGTTTTGACATTTTACTTTACGATAAAGAACCACTGATCTTCCCTTTGGTGTAGAATCATGATTTGAAAACAACAACAACAAAAAAAAAGCCAATAATTCAATTTATTTGCAGTATTTTTTCTTTTTTTCATTTCATTACATTTTTTTCCCACATATGCGGTAAGTGAGTCTGTTAGGCCAGCAGTTTACACTTGCCAATCCTTGACATTATCACATCATAGTGTTGTGTATTTTTTCGTTTTAGGAATCTGCTGAAGTCTGTATGATGTAGACGTCCAAAGTTGACAATCTTATACCTAACAATCTGTGTGACCCTATGGACTTTGTGTGTGTGTGTTTTTTCTTTCTATTAGTAGCTCACATTCAATATCTCTTCATGTACACGTTGATGCACTGGGCATGTATGGAATGTGTTCCTCTGACCAGGCACTATAATAAGATCAGCTGTGGTTGGCGCTGCCTGGAGTTTTGTGTTTGTCCATCCAACTAGTACAAACAACCCCCAAACCGCCTCTGTCACTTGGAGTTGTATTATGTTTATAGTTGTAATCCCCTTTTTATTTAAATGTGTGATGCAGTGTAAATCAAAGTTGCTGAAACCAACAACCTCCAGTTAGAAACGAAAAAAAAAAAAGGTGTACTTTGATTTGAAGGCACTATTAAAGTTTCCAGATTCATTTTAATATGGAAATAAACCTTTAATAAGCATTATTTCAAGTAGTGGTTTGGGATCTGATTTTTCTCATATGAGAACAGCAGATGGCAGCATATTCACCTGTGTACTGAAAGGCTCTTCATCAGTAGCAAAACTCGGTTTGACTCGGTTTATTCACAATGCATGGCAAATTTACAGTGGTTTAATCTTTGATCAGTTTTGTTAATTTTATGAATGTTTGTTCTTCAGACTGTTTAATGACTTTTCTGGTTGTAAATATTGCAGTTCTCTCCCCAAATCCCCAACTCTCTTGCGAAATGTACTTGATGCATTTATATTTGTTCTCCAGTTAACTTTAGATCCCTAAAAATAATTGTGCCTTAATGAGTTTAGACCCCAGCTTTAAAATGTCTTGTTTTGAGGTTGTCCTACAATGTTAAATGGTTTAGATTTTACACAGTGGCTACAGTTTAGAGTGTAATGTGATTTTCAGCTTTCATGTTCTGCAAAGCTAAAAACAGATGAATGCTTTATACTAAATGGAATCAATAAACAGAGGTTATCACGTTTTACACATTCACATACAGACATAATGGCTCCTTCTCCACTTGCATTTAAATGGAAGAAGGGGCACTCCACTGAATTACTGATAGCCACTGCACTGCCTCCCAGTTGGCTTTGTGAGAATAAGCCTCTCATTCTTTGTCGTCGTCTCAATTCTATGTCTGTCTTTTACCCTATCAGGACAGCAGCCACCCTGAGACGCTGATCAACCTCATAGTGCTGACCCAACACTTAGGCAAAGCTCCTGAGGTAAGACTTTGGACCCAAAGCTGTTAAAGAGGGTACTGTTTTAACAGCTATCAGTTTAACAGTTTCTTTGACACAAACTTGTTGAGGAAGAGTTGAGACATCCTTGT
The DNA here is from genome assembly GCA_018398805.1 of Hirundichthys speculiger. Taxonomy (NCBI): domain Eukaryota; kingdom Metazoa; phylum Chordata; class Actinopteri; order Beloniformes; family Exocoetidae; genus Hirundichthys; species Hirundichthys speculiger. The sequence goes on along the minus strand of JAGFBZ010000961.1, from coordinate 3,234,280 downwards.
TCAGTAACCTTTGATACACCACTTGCTCCTCTCAGAAATTGTATGCATTTTCTTTGTGTAAATCAGAACAGATCATTCTATGAAACAACTTCCTTAGTCAATAACAAGCATCACCTCACCATATCACTGGTTTTGCATTCTATGAGTTGTACAACGTGAGAGTCAGAGTTCATATGAGATAAAGACTCGGTTATCTGACTAGCGCTTGATTGACTTGATCGCTGTGTTGTAGAATGCTGACCATTGACAGAAACTCCTCATTTAAGTATCCAGCTGTGATAACCAGTGATTATCACATCTTACTCAAGGTTGTTTGAAATCATGACAGCTTTTTTTTTTTTTTTTAATACACTCTGGCTAATCTACCTTCATCCACTGTTAATGTCCTGAGATCCATAAGCTATGCGGTCTACATTGTATACTGTGTTTTTTTGTAACATTAAATATTTATGTCATAAATTATTGTGCGGCCACTGCTCTAGGGGAACAGCATGCACCAAATTATTTATTAAGATTTTACACAGTACTGTTTAGTTATAGTTTTACTGCGTTTGATAGTGGATGGCAGCGGTAAGAACTTTGGTGTGGCTTCAAATCAAATGTTCTGATTGGTGGACAGATTGAGGCATTATCATTTTCCAACAGAGTACTTCAAAGTAGTGGGAAAAAAAGCACTAGCAGCCACACGTATGCTGACATCTCTTATGTGGAACAATAACGTAATCAGAAAATTGTCTTCAGGCTCTCAAATGTGGATTATTTTTGACAGTCCTTCATGAGGAGATGTTTATTCAGGACGGTGTGTTTTGTTTTGTTTTCATTTTTAAAGTCTATTTTTATTATTATTTTCATCTATTTGTGTCTTATCAGGTTACCAATCGGTATCTCTCCCAACTGAAAGATGCGCACAGAACCCACCCATTCCTCAAGGATTATTTGGCAAAGGTAACATGATTGACAGAGGGACACTCCTCTAAACAAACTGGATTTTACAAAACCCATTCACACGTGTGGTCTCGGGATGTAATTAAATTAAATTATATCTTTACTTTGTCATAATTTAATTACCAGTTTAGTTTTTTTAGGATAGTTTGGGAGCAAGTGACCTAAGACACTAAAGAGAGCATGAAACTCTGAATCTTCAGTCTTTGTCACACGCTGTGTTGCAATTGCACAAGAGTGCAGATGTACATAAACATGCTAAAATTCAGCTGCCAAACAAACCATCTCATCCACAGCTGTTCCAATGGTCAGATTTTTTTTTCTTATGTTAACTATTTCCTCTGCTCTGTGTCTTCCTGCAGGAGAATGAGTTTGACAGGCTAGCGATGCAGTATGCCCCCACTGCTACAGCATAGAGCATCTGCTTTTACCAACACACCTCAACAGTGGAATTTAGTCCCAAACCAAGAGGACAATATTCCCTCTCACTCATATATCTGTTTGCTTTGATATTGTTACTTAGAAACTTTTGCTGTTATGTTTAAATCGTACTAGCAGTCCTTGGAGCTAAAAGAAACCTCTTTGTCTTGATATCCATTCTTGATGATTTTACATTTCTCAACATTTCTGTGTAATGCAAGCATTCCTTTTAAAATGGTAATAAATGTTTAAGAACATCCTATTATGTTTAATGTGTTGCTTCGTGGTAAATCAGAATAACTGCAATTCTCTTACACGAGATAAAAAAAAAACAGGAAATGTTATTTTCTTTGGTGTTAATAGAATTTAAATATTTAGTTTTGAAACGGTATCTAGGGTTTAACCGTACTGTCTCTTTAAGTCAGGCTTTCTAATCCTCTCTAGTTCAAGAAGAGGACTCACAAAGAAGATAGCGGGCCTGCGTACGTCACGCCCCGCTACATTTTTTCCCCCCTTGTTTTTTCCTCGCATAAATGTTGCTGAGACGCGCCGGGCCGCTTTGAACGCACCAGTTGATCCCCGCAGGGAGCGGAGCGCGCGCCCCTGTCAAAGACGCAGCGTCTGACACGTTGGCCACGAGAAATAGCCTCTCACGCCTTTCTCTTGGATGTATTTCTGAAGCATATCCTTTTCACTTCGCAGAGGTGACTTGCGGTGGTGGGAGACTTGCCGGGGTTTTTTTTTTTCTTCTTCTTCTTTTTGTCGGGGATCTGCTGTTCTAACTCACGAAGCGGTTACATAAGGCGGATAACGGACTGAGATGAGACTGACATCGTAGCGGCACAATAGTCTGGTCGGGCTCGGCGCTGAGGAAAGGAGCCTGGAACAATACACCTCCCTCTGACATGGTGGCCGCAGTCTAATTTATTCGAAAAGTGAGACAGCTGCTGTCAAAGCCGGTCCGTTCATTGTTGCGTTTGACCAAACGTGAGCTAGGCGGCTAACCAGGACGCGCCGGCGCTGCTGATGAGCTGTGTGCGCAGCGGAATGAGGATACACACGAACCGTCTACACGTTGGCGCAGATGGCTCGGATTAATTTAAAAAAACCCACTTGGTAATTGGTTTGTGTAATTATACTGTAATACCCAACCACGTAGTCGACACGCCTGGTCACTGGTGGACATTTGTATTATTCATAAAACTGTCCTAAACGCGGAGGACAGGCCCATGTCTTAATTTGGAAACAAAGACTCAGGCTACTGAAAAGGGTTGAATAAGCTTGAACTAGCCGTTTTTAGTTGAGCTAGAAAGCTTGTTGACCAGTCAGACGGACAGCCCGAGTCATTCCTCCCGGGTTTCAGCTTTTCTGTTTGGTTTTCCTGCGGCGCGGTATGGAGAGCGATGCCGGGAGCGCCGGGCCGGTGGAAGTGGAGCCCATGCCGGGATACCTGGAGCTCATCACCAGAGGCTCCGGCGTCGTGCTGGGCGCGTGGAGAGACTGTAGCAACTGCGGTCTGGAGCTCACCAAAAGGACTTTCCTGGATAACGCGTACATCACCTGGACCGAGATCGCTCTTTTTGTCTTTTGCGCCTTTTTGTGGACCATGGTCAGGCGGGGACTGACACAAAGTCTGTTTAAGGTGGGTGACAATCTCAGCATCACTGGCTGTCCCTCCATTTCCCATGTTTGACATATTTGCTTAGCAGCTCCTTCCTCGAATTGAAACTCCAGTACTGCAGACGCATGGCCTCTGAGCCCACATACTTTCTGTACTGGGGGAAAAAAAAAAAAGAAGAAAAAGAAAAAAAGCAGACTGGATAAGAAAAATGCAGTGCGTGTAAAGACATGTCCAAAAAACATCAGAGCCAGGTTCTGGTTTAAGATAAATTCAGAATGAGAGGGGAAGGTCGGCCTTTTACAAATAGCTCAACCACGCTTTCAAAAAAAAAATGAACCTGACTCACAGAGGCTACAACAAACGCTGCTGCTCCCCACACAGTCTGCTGTGGGTCTGCTGTTTTGGTCCTGTGCGTCATTCAAAATGGAGGCATTTTCAACCAGGATAGTAACTCTGCACATCTCATATCTCAGTTAAACCTCACAAATGCTGTACATATGGCATCTGCTGTGGAGCTGCGCAGCTGTGTGTACAAGAGGATGGTAGGGATGACAGAAGTCAACAACACTGTCTGCACTTCCATTGACCAAACATAATTTATATTTAATATAAGGAATTAATTTATGTACCATTTTGTTCTTTCCTTCTTTTCAATATGAGGATATTTTAAATTAATTTTCAATAACTCCTTTCACTGAACTGCAGACATCCATTGTAAAGCAGGCGGCTAGCTGTTCTGCTATGGAGGAAGTGATAATTTTATAGTTCAACTGTCTATAAAATTAATCACCATTTACAGTAGTGATCGGAGGTTATGGCAGCCCCTGGATGGTATGCACAGAAGCTGAACGTAAACAGTCAGCGGTAGACAGAGAGCGTGGGACTACTAGCCCCAATATTTGGGAAGATCCTTCATCGATGAGCCACAGTTTTTCTGAGATAATGTTCTTTGGACAGAGGTAGCTAAAGTTTTTCTTTTGTGCTCCATTACACATCACATGTTTAGAGATTAAGACATTAAGTGCATAAGGAAATAACAGTTTATCAATAATTAAACATGGTGGAGGGTCTATCATGCTGTGGAGCTGCTTCGCTGCCTATGGTCCTGCAGGTACAGAATATTTCAATTTAATTATTAAATTAGAAATTAAAGTCAAAAGGTGTTTCCCTAGAGTGAGAAAACTTGGCTGAAGGTGAAGGACTTGGGCCTTTTAGCAGGACAACGGCCTCAAGAACACATACAATAACACAAAATACTGTTTGAAAAGCAAATTATGGACTGTTCTAAACTGACCATCAATGAGTCATAACTTGAGGAAACTGTGCTTATAACTCATGGTGCCGTTAAGTCAGACTTGTTCTGCAAATCCCATTAAGAGTGCACTCACTTGAATTGCCACCATTCTGCCAATCCAGTAATGGGCTGGAGCTGTTGTGGTGTAAGCATAACCTTAACAATTTTAATTGTTAAATATCATTTCAAAACCTTTAACTATCTCTTCTTTAGTTTAAAGCTGATTTTTTTTTTTTTTTTTTAAATCTGATAAATAATATAAGCAGTAAACTAAGCCAGGCCCACAAGCTATGTTTTGACACATTGCCCAGATCGCCCTCTTCTCCTTACCCATCCAGGCCCAGAGTACCTCAACCACATTGTTATTTTCCAAGGAGAGTTTCTCTCCCCACAGATAGCCTGAATCAGGTCTCTGGCACATTACTCTTCCGTTGCTGTGGGTGGGGGTGGAGTTTCTGCACATGGTAGTGGCTAGAATTATGCTGGAGTGCTGTGCAGTAGCTCGGAGCTCCATGTGCACCATGTGCCAAGCAAGACATGGCCTCAGAATGTAAAGAATGAAGCCCGTTTTCCCATTTACAGTACGCATGTGGGTCAGCATTTGTCTCACTTACTCAGATGGAATATTATTGTTGGGATGTTTGATGTCCTGATACTATCCTGGTTGCAAGTTGACTTATGACCCAGTCAGAGTACCTTTAGTTATTCATTGCAGAGATAAAGGGGGGCGGGTTCAGAGTTAAGTTTAGCATGGAGAGCTAATTCAATACCAATAGCTTATTGCTATTTTACATGAAAAATAATAAGTGGCTTGCCAGAGGAACATATCTGCATTATTGGTGAAAAGCCCAGGCTACTGACTTGGAACAATACCAGAAATGTCCCTCTCATAAAGTAGAATGTCTCGGTAACCTGCAGTGCATCTAATAAGTTGTCAATGAACAATGAATGTGTGGTTTTCATTGGGTTGAATTCTTTATGGTTTCTCTGGGTTTTTTTAAATTGTAGTAATTTAGCATAAGAGCAGTTGATTAGAGCAAAGCCAACCATGTGTACACCTACAGTCATGTGAAAAAAAAGTACACCCCTTATTCTTTTAGACATCATTGTATAATTTTTGAAAGTTATCTGATCTTTGCTGGGTCTTAAAGAAAAAAAAGATGAAAACAACATGAATATTGTTATGACTGTTTACTGTTACCAGTCTTTCAAATTATTGTAGATGAAGTCTGGCACACTGTTTTTTATGTTACTTAAGTTGATTAAGTTTTGTGGTCATATGTTTATGGACAGCAGCCTTAAGGCCCTGATACTTTATTACAAACAGGTTGAGGTCTTTGACTTTGACTGAGTCCACTGTGGCATCTTGATTATTTTCCTCTTCAGCCATTCTGTTGTAGATTTGCTGGTGTGCAGGGGATCATTGTCTTATTCCATGACCCAATTTTAGCCAAGCCGAAGCTCTAAGACAGATGGCCTCAATTTTTAGTCTTAAATACTTTGTTTGACAGAGACTTTTTGGATGACTTAATGACAGCAAAGTGCAGAGCCCAGGTCCACTGGGCTGCACAACAAGCCCCACTCAACACCTCTCCAACACCGTGCTTGACAGTTGGTATGAGGTTTTTGGGCTGATATGCTGCGTTTACAATGTGTTAAAGTAAAACCAAGAAAAAAAAAGTATAGTGTTGGCCACCTCCATTTTTTTGTTGTTCCAGAAGTATTTTGGATTTTTTCAGATCTAGTTTTGTAAACTTTTTTTTTTTTTTGCCATGCTGTTTTAAGAAAGTAAAGGTTTTTTCTTTTCAATGCCTCCTAACAAATCACACCTCCTCAATCTTTTTCTAACTGTACTGTCATGAGTTTTAACATGCAAACAGAGGCAACTAGAAAACTCTGCTAATGATCTGACATGAAGAATGAATGGAATAGCAAAAACAGTATATTTTTAGATTTAAACTTACTATATGTTTTGACAATAAAAGACTATGTGTGCCATTAAAAAGATAATTGTTGCAGCTACCTGCACACATGGCTGGGGAAGAGTTTATCTACAGAGAACCCACCTGCTGCTGGCTGACAGTTAAAGATAACTAGTTTCCTGTTTAGTTACTTACTTACAGCACTCGTAGTCACACTTGAAGAGTGAAAGCTGACACAGTTAAAATTACAGATCATTTACCGTGATCAACATTTTCTTCCAGATATGAGAGCAGACTAAGAGATTCTTGACTTTGTAGTTTTTCTCTGCTACATGGTCAGCCCAGCTTAAATTTAATCAGTCAGTGATTTGAGCAAGGTTTCTCAAAAGAGGCATGTCTTTGTGGAGGAATAATTGACTCATGTGCACTAGGAAGATGTAAATTCATGGCTGAGTAATCCAATCACATTTAAAGTCATCGAGTGCATGTTCATTTAAGCTCATTGATGGACTTTTTATGAACTTTGCAGGAGCACCTGCTTATATGGTGGATGGATCTCCAGGACTGTGCAAAAGCTGTGCAAAAAGCTGTAGCAAATAAAGCTTAGAGAGGCAACATTTTGTCCTGGACTTGAGTATTCTGTAAGTGTATGCCTCTCTGTATCTGTGTCAACCACAGGGGGCAAAAAACTGGGCTCCACTTGTTGCCATCATTTCGCATGTCACTGGCGATGCTGTTGGCTGGAGTGAGAGCAGCCTTTTGGGGGTTGCTCTTGTAGGATGTTGTTGAATTCATCATACTATGGATTTAGTTTGACATGTGAATGTAGAATTTACGGGAGTATCTACTCAAAGTAACTTACATATCCTTCTAACATACATACATGCTTATTACCAACTTGAGGTATACTTTTACATAAGATACCAGTGCATCATCACCATGCTCCGTTTCTTCTGTTGGCACTTTTATCACTGGCAAAGAAATTAATTTTTATGTAAAGTGTTGAAAATCTCTTCTGAGAAACATATACTTCGAAATCATCTAAATGTCACGCATGTAGGTCACGGGTTCACAGCAGCTCTGCTTCTTCCTCATTTTACTCTCCACAAACATGTTTGGTAATGTGAATGCAGCCTCTGTCTTTTTATACATCTGCAGGATTTATCTAAAGCTTCATAAGCTGTGCACTGCACTTGTGTGGTTTCAGATATGCTAGTGTTCACATGCTCTTTGTCAGTCATAAAAGTACCCATGCAGTTTTTCTGAAGTTTATCTGAACATGAAGGGTTCAGAGAGTCAACACACTTGTGTGAAAATGGTTGAGAAAAGAGACAAAAAGGTTGTAATTGAGCTAACAGCAAAAGACACAGGGTGATCAGAAAAGTTGAATCAACATATAAGGAAACAAAAGATAGAGGAAGGAAGGAGAAGAGAAGTGTGCTGTGGGAGTTGCATATCTGGGGCTAAGCTTTCTGACTCAACATGCAACAACCAGTTATTAACACAACTGCACACATCCATAAATCGGTAGGGACATGTGATCTCTCTCTCACACACACACACATGAAAAGTCTGCTCATTAATCATGTTTCTTTGCAGAATAATCATGTGTGTGCTTTGAATACAACAACTGAGTCAGTGAACCCTTTCAGATACTTATAACTGCTTTCATAAATGCCTCTCATGGTCCCACACACACAAACACACTGATGCAGTTTGCCAGAGAGGACACCAGCAGTGTGTTTGCCAGCTTTGGCCTTGCTGCAGAGCTTATCTCCCTGCAATGAGCTGATTGGCACCGCACCCCCCTCAGCTGTTCTTCTACATGTGGAAGCAGCCTGATGTTTGACAAGCTTCCTAACCATAGATCCCAGATCACTTTCCACTTACCTACTGCTCAATGTTGCACATTAGAGACACAGAGAAACCTGATACAGGATTTGTGGTTAAGGGGAAGAGATATCCATTCAGTTAAAAGTGCCCACTCAGGTAAGATTTTCTTGTAGTTTTGACACTAATTGCAAGGAAATTGTTTTTTTTTTTAATATGGGCTGTTGTTAGTCCTCCGCGTGACTTAGCTATCAAATGTACTATTGCTTTGCAAGCATTTCAAGCAGCACTTAGACCATCACTACACATGTGATGTGTTTCCGCTATGGGCTTCAATTTGTCATACATTATAAATACAGAACACTTATGGCCTCAATAAACTGTTCCCCCTCATGGAATGGCACGTAATGCAATTTGTCACTGTGATAAATTATCTATACCAATGTCTCACACTGATCACCTTCAGCATTAAAAACTACATACAAGCGAAGTGATAAATATTGATTATCTTGTTACAGTGCTGCTGGAAAACCTTAGGTCCCTACATCTATGTAGATGTTACTTAGGCCTGTGCCACTCATCTTCAGATGACTGCAGACTAATGCCTTGTGTTCGCTTGCTTCTGCGTACTTTTGATATGTCTGTTAATTCATTAATTTCTTTGGAGCCTTCTGGTGTTTTTTGGTCGGTTATTTGCCTCACTTGCATTGAAAAATTAGAACCTGTGTGGTGGATTTCAAATTTCAAAGGGGACATATATGCCATGCTAGGACAACGCAAATAACCGGCCGGCTTTTGAAAAACAAACTTCTTTTGGTTCTTTTAGTATGCATATTCTTTTTTGAAATTTGTGCAAACTTGAAGTGTAGGTTGTTCGTCATAACAAGACAAAAGTTTTTCCTCATATAGCAGGAATGAGTTGGCGTTAATGATATTAGCATTGTTGGAATTAGCGCTGAGCCAATGCATCAATGAAGAACTGTACTTTCTTGCATTGTACACACTAGGGGATACAGTGTATTTCATTTTTTATATGGCTTGACAGAGGGTAAATGGAAATGAGGCATAAGCAGTGGATATCTATATGGCCTGACTGAAACTAGTCCTTCTGATTTGGCATATTTTTTTTTAAATATTTAGGCTTTCTGAAAGAGGGACTGGTCAAGCTGTCTTCCATAAACCTGATCTCACGTACCATACTGCTTTGCTAATTATGCACGTTGGCCCTTTCATTTCCAAGCTTTTACTCTCTTAAACCACTCTATATACCATCACCAACCTTATAGCTGGTGTTTTTAAACACGGTCATGTTGACAAAAATATATATTATCGGGGCTATTTGTCGTGATATCGGAGTTATCGGGATGACGTCATAATTTCTGTTATCGGCCCGATAGTTATCGTGCACCCCTAGAAAATATACATCTAAACAGTTGTGGAAGCCCAACAAAACCAAAAATTCACACATTGCTCTTAAAAAAGTACATTTTTTTTAACAAAGACTTTTTTTTAAATTTTTAAAATTACTATTCTGTTTTTAAAGGCTTCCAGTTGTGTAGAAAAATAAAATTGCAATACACAATTGGTTAATTAGTTCTTTTAGATTTAAGTATCTCCTTTGATAATACTGATCGTCCTACATCGAGTCCTGGGTTGGATTTGGTAACTCAGTTCTTAGTTTATTACAACTATAACCTTTTCTATTAGTTTGAATAACTTTTCATTCTCAACAGCTCAGCCGACTTGTGGTGTATCACAGGGGTCACGTTCAGGCCCCCTTTTGCTCTCCATTTATATGCTACTTCTTAATCACTGTATTCAGAAATAAAAAAAATTACTATTCTTGCAAGGATGTCACAGGCCTAAAACTCCTACAGACCTCAGGAGTCTACTAGATCATACTGCTTGTCTTTCTAAAGTTAAATTCTGGATGGAAATTCAATGGTTCAGTTGTGATCAGCTGGAAAGTTTTCTGTTGTATCCCCAAAATTATTTTTGTCCTGTTGGTTCTAAGCTTGACTATGTAATTAAACAATATCACTCTGTCTCCAAGGGATCTATAAGTAATAATTAAGTTCATATGCTCAAGTTAAACATGGTTGTTAGTCTGGCTTTCCCATCACAAAACAATCTCTAAAGCAAAGCTTCCTCAGAATTCCATTCAACTGCTAATTTAGAAAAGGTTATGCTTGTTTGTATATGTTTACTTTGACTACTAGGTAACAGTCAGAGCTTCCTCCACTGTCTCCAGCTGGTTCAAAACACTGCAACTAGAATAATTAGCTGGACTAAGAAGTACAAACACATCTCCTGCCTCCCTGCAAAGGCTCCCTGATTCCTTTTCATGTTAAAATCTTACTGCAAACCTTCAAAGCCTGACATGCCCTCCTGACCACTAAGATCTGCAACACAGCTACTTGTTAACTGTTGCCAGGTCATAATGTGTAACAAAGGGAAATCAGGCATTTTTCCATTACAGCCTCCATATTTTAGAATTTTTTGCACACAGAAATCAGTCACATTAAGACTCTGGCTTGCCATACGTCAATCCTTCAAGCTTCAAGGATTTAAAAAAAAGAAATTATTATTATTATTATTATTATTATTATTATTATCATTAATATTGTTATTATTATTATTTTGTTTTTTTGTGTGTGTGAACATAAATGTGACAGAGTTGAATGATGGTTTTCTACACTGATGGTAAACCTTATGTGCTTACAAATTTGATCCATTTTATTATACACAACCCTTAGTCTTTACATTGATCCATCTATCCATTATCCATACCTGTTTAGTCCTGGCTAGGGTCACGGGGATCTGCTAGAGCCTATCCCAGCTCTCTTCAGGCGAAAGGCAGGAGTACACCAGTCACCGGTCCATCGCAGGGCCTCTTTACACTGATATCATTTAAAAAAAGATATATCAAATGTGAAATAAATCTAAATCAATCAAAACACATTTGGTTCCTTTTTTGATGCACTTTTAGCGCTTTGGACTAAACATGGATTAAAGAATGGATTGGAAAAGCTTCCAGAATAACTGATCATTTTGTCAAATTTTACAAGCTTAGATGAATGTTGCAGTATTATTTGTATATGCTTGTGTTTTGGATGAACAAGTGGACAGCAATCCTTAACTGAAAACACCTACACAGCTCCCACTCACCTTCCACTTATCAGTTCCCTGTTAATTGTCACTGACTTCAGTCAAATGTGAACTTGTAGGCAGAGCTGAAACCATGGACCAGATCAGACATACAACAACAGACAACTGATTTTGAAGAGAATTTTGGGGTTTTGTTTAGTACAATTATAAGCTTTGGGTATATATATACAGTGCCTTGGGAAAGTATTCTGCCCCCTTGAACTTTTCAACCTTTTGCCACATTTCAGGCTTCAAACATAAAGATATAAAATTTACATTTTTTGTCAAAAATTAACAACAAGTATCATGAAGTGGAATGAAATTTATTGCATATTTTACATTTTTTTAACAAATAAAAAAATGCAATATTATTCGGCCCCTTTACTTTCAGTGCAGCAAACTGACTCCAGAAGTTCAATGAGGATCTCTGAATGATCCAATGTTTTACTGAATGACTGATGATGATCAATAGAATCCACCTGTGTGTAATCAAGTCTACATATTAATGCACCTGCTCTGTGATAGTCTCAGGGTTCTGTTTAAAGCTCAGAGAGCATCATGAAGACCAAGGAACACACCAGGCAGGTCCAGGATACTGTTGTGGAGAAGTTTAAAGCTGGATTTGGATACAAAAAGATTTCCCAAGCTTTAAACATCTCAAGGAGCACTGTGCAAGCAATCATACTGAAATGGAAGGTGTATCAGACCACTGTAAATCTACCAAGACCCGACCGTCCCTCTAAACTTTCATCTCCAACAAGGAGAAGACTGATCAGAGATGCAGCCAAGAGGCACATGATCCTCTGGATGATCTGCAGAGATCTACAGCTGAGGTGAGAGTCTGTCTACAGGACAACAATCAGCCGTACACTGCACAAATCTGGCCTTTATGGAAGAGTGACAAGAAGAAAGACATTTCTCAAAGATATCCATAAAGAGTCTGGTTTAAAGTTTGCCACAAGCCACCTGGGAGACACACCAAACATGTGGAAGAAGGTGCTCTGGTCAGATGAAACCAAAATCAAACTTTTTGGCCACAATGCAAAACGATATTTTTGGCGTAAAAGCAGCACAGCTCATCACCCTGAACACACCATCCCCACTGTCAAACATGGTGGTGGCAGCATCATGGTCTGGGCCTGCTTTTCTTCAGCAGGGACAGGGAAGATGGTTAAAATTGATGGGAAGATGGATGGAGCCAAATACAGGACCATTCTGGAAGAAAACCTGTTGGAGTCTGCAGAAGACCTGAGGCTGGGACGGAGATTTATCTTCCAACAGGACAGTGATCCAAAACATAAAGACAAATCTACAAATAAACGTATCCAGGTGGTAGAACGGCCAAGTCAAAGTCCAGAACTGAATCCAATCCAGAATCTGTGGAAAGAGCTGAAGACTGCTGTTCACAAACGCTCTCCATCCAACCTCACTGAGCTCCAGGTGTTTTACAGGAAGGATGGGCAAGAATTTCAGTTTCTGGATGTGCAAAACTAATAGAGACAAACCCCAAGAGACTTGCAGCTGTAATTGCAGCAAAAGGTGGCACTACAAAATATTAACGCAAGTAGGCCGAATAATATTGCACGCCCCACTTTTCAGTTTTGTATTTGTTAAAAAAGTTTATGTGGCAAAAGGCTGAAAAGTTCAAGGGGGCTGAATACTTTCGCAAGACACTGTAATGTGTGTGTGTGTGTGTTGTGTGGTATATATATATATATATATATATATATATATATATATATATATATACAGTTTCTTGCGAAAGTATTCGGCCCCCTTGAACTTTTCATGAATCAGCTCTGTTTGCTGAGTGTGTGACAGTTTCTCCTCTTGTCAACTGGAATGTGCTCTGAGGCCTTGACCACTCACCATAGAGTGGCTTTCAGCCAGCCACTCAATCTTTTTCCTCTTCCTCTCTCATTCTGTCCTATTTCTTTTCCTCCAGCTGCACACAGTGGAAGGCTTTCATTGAACAAGAACACACTGTCACTGTGGAGCTCTCATTTGGTAGATGGCTCTCCTTTAACAAGGACACTTTATAACAGCAAATGAGAACTCAGTGGTCAGAGGACACTACTGTTTATTTAATATTGCTCTGCAATGTGAGCATATCATATTTCTTGCATTTTTAAGCCTTGCTCACCATCCTTGTGTGGTTCATTTGTTTACTGCAGTTGTGGGTAAGATCTAAGAGCCAAGCATTCCCTGGATGCAATTAGACCAGTTTTCCTCATCTCAGTCTGTCCATTGTCTTTGTCTTTTCCTCTGTGAAAGACACTGCAACCTTAACATGGAATTTCATTGAAGAATAAACTTCATGAACATATTTGTCCACTTTTGCCTTTGATCTAACCTTCTGCATGATTCCCAGAATCTATCTCATCCCACCTTTCCCTTGTCAACCTTCCTTCCTGTCCTCTCTGTATCCATGGCTACATAGCTGTTTAGTACAACTCTAGAAGTTTACTGTGGGACCTTATAGTGACTCACTGACATCTGGTGGTTTTTGCTGTGTTGTAAAATGCCTTGTCACTCTTGAGGAACCCCTTGAAATGCTTACTTAGTTCTTGCTTTATTGCTAAGTAAAGCAATAGGCACCACAATCAAGTCTATAGTCCAGTTATAAAAAATAGGGCCGCTAATTGTCTTAATATATTATACATTTACAGAATATCGTACACAGTGATAATGGTCTAAGGTTAAAGTGGCCTCTGATTGGGTAAATGAAGCAACTGATTTTTTTTTATTTTTTTAAAGCAATTATGATGATTGTTGTTCAAAGCAAATAACCCGTAAAGCAAATGACTGGCTGTAGGTCAATGACTGGTGTTCAGCCAGTCGTCGAACTCTGAATGCACTTGGACAATCATATGAATAACCGGCACTTGTTTTCAGAACCATTTATTTTACTTAAATCCAGACTTCCAGTCACAATCAAACCCTGTTAGTGTGTTGATATAATGTGCCTTCTGAAATATTGTCCCAGGTTTTCAAACTTGTTGAAGAGTCCCTTCTTTTGGACAGACAAGTATACCGTAAGTTACTGGCTGTTCACTACTTTCACTTTCTGTTCTACCTGTTCATACCTCGCTGACAGAAAAGTCAACATTACTTCACCCATGTTGGACACAGTAACACAGAACAGCACTTACATCAGTACAATATTCATACCACATTTGTAATGTAGTTTTAATGTAACAACTTAAACTGCAAAATAAAATAAAAGCATAATAAGCATGATATGATATTCCCACTTGAGTGGTGGGAGTCTGTTTCTCCCCAGCGTGCATATGTATTTTCAGATAGATTTTGAATATTTGATGATTAACACCAGATAATTAAAGTCCTATGATACATTGAGTTGGGCCTGCTGGTGACTGGAAGCACCCTACGGGATTTTCAGAGTTGCCTTGGTCTTTACGCTTGTCCATTTCTTCTGTGTGTAAAGGCAACAACTGGCTGTTAGCCTACAGTCAAATCAAAATGACATGTGGCATTGTTTGGAGATAATCAGTGGTACTTAGTCTGTGAGTGGCCATAATGTTTTGGATCAGTTGTTCAGGATGACCGGGCTCTAGGCTGTTCTCTTTGTCCCTATGTTGCCAGTTGCCTGGGTACTGTATTATGAATGACAGCCATATGTCTTCCAGCTGTCAGTTTACACACAGAGCCAAGAGTCGTGCAGATTCACTCTACTGTACGTTAAACATACATGAATGCACAGCTGCTTTTCATAAATAATTACCTAAGGGTGAAGATATATTTTAAAAAGGGACATATTTTAAAAAATGCTAATGTTTTCTTTTCTTTGTACGGAAGAGAACATACAATGTATTTGATTATTTAACGTGAAACTGAAGAAGCCATCTAATCTTTAAATCTCCTTTTATGATCCTCACTCTCAGGTTATAATCATGCTGCATTTGCTGTTCCTCAGAAATCAGAAGTTTTTCTTTCATTTTATTTATGTATTCATTTATTTTGTTTTACTTTTAACAGGAAATTGTCAACAAGGGTCAAGTTCACATAACTAAAAAAAGAAATAAGTTAATAATGCTAAAACTTCTGACTTCCTGTGGACATTCTTAAATGGTGTTTCCTTGTAAGATGTTGGAAATTCTGGTTTGTCAGTTGTCATTGAATGCGTCATTGTGCAGCACTGACACCAGCCACTGCAATAAAAACTGGTTAATGTCCTACAAAGCCTCGCCCAGTAATGTTAATGTTACTTTCTGATAACTCAAACAGAAGGACTGTGAAGCTCAGGTTCATCAAACCTGTAAGTGATTCAGAAATTGTGAACTTGATTTTGACTGGTTCATTACCTGCCAGCTGGCTATTATATTACTTTAACGTTCCTGTCTGTGATTTTCTAACAGCCAGGGCCAGTTGAACACATGGCTTGCCACAAGATTGTGGCTTATAAAGGGCACACCCATAAACTGCCTGTGGCCAAAACTACAGATGAGGGAATTTTAAACATTTGAGAATGAAATTGTCAGTGAAGTTGCCGTTAGTTCATGTGAGCTTTCAGACCAGCTCTTGTGTGCTTTCACTTAACACACGTTGTACTTCAGGAGATAATAAATGGAATTTGTGTCCAAATATATGTTACTATGGTTGTACAAAATATAACTCCTAAAACCAGCTAATATTAAAAGATGTGTTTGGTGCCCGGTATGTTGTCTGGTGTGCTTTGTTTCATCTTCGCTCTTGTAATGCTCAGGCATTTCAGTAGTTATAGCAGCTCTCTCAGCCCACGGTGCAACTTAGACAAGCTAGCAAATTCAATCAAGGCAGGATCGTCCCTCTCTTTCTTTAAGTATCTCTTGAGGACTCACCTCCTTCGACAGCATCTCTTCACCTAACACACCACACATGCACTTACTTTGCTAATCTGTACTCGATCCTGTTGTACTGTCATTTCGATCAGTGTAAATCGATGTAGCACTTAACGTGTATGCTGCTGTTTCACTGTACTGAATATTGGTACCTACTTAACCCCTTAACAGTCTCCCTCAAAAATGCCTCATATACTTTCAAAAGGCATATGTACCACAGGCGGGATGCCGCCTTTTAAAAGTATCAGCTAAATGGCTAAGTGTATATGTGGTGCTGTGTTGTCTGCAAGACTGCACAGAGCATACATAACTGGGAAACAAAGACAGAAACAGTTTTGTTAACGCTAATGTTCTATGGTAGTCATCAGACACAAAAACCTCACATGAGCAAAGATCACAAGCTTTATGTTGTCCTTGTAAAATGAAAGAAAAAATACAATCCTTGTGAATTTGAGAAATATCTCTAAAACTATAAGCGATTGATAATTGCTTATCCTGTATTGCTCTTAACTCAACTCAGGATGACTTATCAAATAATTTGCTCATCAAATATTTTTGTACTGTACAGTGGGTGTGATAAAACAAGGTGTCCACTCTAGTGTGTAAGACAGCAGGAGTGAGGCTCCAGATAACAAATGTAAAAAAATAAATAATTTCATTATCTCACCACCACCAGGGATGATATTCAAATAGAACAGTTGGCCTGTCCCATACTCTTGTAACTGTCATTAGGAAACTGGCAGATAAACTTCACTGTTACGAAGTTCATTTTTTATCATTCTGACAGAGAATCCTGTAGTGAAATTTAAATTATTAAAACAAAAACAAATTTCATTCATTCATGGACAGGAATAACTTGCACCAGTCCACACTGGAGCAGAAGAATCCCGACTGAAGACGCAGAAGCTACTGTGTTGTATAGAAGATGTGTGCAGTGTTGTCCGTTATGTTTTGCATTTTAGGCAACAGCGTTCTGTCCACAATCAGCTCCAGATGCTCCAGAGCAGTCTGAGCACAGAGCCAGCCCTCTTTCTAGCTATAGTTTGCCTGAGGGTCCAAAGATCACAGCCATTTAATTTTTGTTCCATTCTTGCCTATTGTGTGACTTCTCTAGCTTCACTGTATTTGTATAATGTTATGTATCTTAAAAAAATGATGAAATCTGCACATTTTTTTGAAACTGTTCATTCAAAGTACTCTTCAGGTGTCGAACAGTATAAATATAATTGTTCATAAAGTGGTGAAGCCCTCCTCTTCTTTACTTTTTAAAGAACAAGTCTCTCTGTGATGATCTTTTTTATAACTAGTCATATAGCTGCAAGAGTACTTGCAATATCCCAACATCTTTGAAATGTGCTGCTAACATTAGTTTGAAAGTGTGTAACATAATCAATTAGACAGATTATTCTTATCATCAAAAATCACATGTTTTCTTAACACTTTTATTGAATATTGTAGCGCAAAGAATTTAACTACTTTGGCCAAGGCTTCTTTAGAAGTGCTATGTAATGTTTTACCAACTAAAAAAGAAAAAAAAAAATCACGGTTGAAGCGAGTCTATTTTAAAGCTTAATGCTGTGAATAAATTTGCTGCAGAGATGTTCATTTGCTGTGATGTGTGTGGAGTTAATTTGATAACCAAGTCTGGGGTTAATGCCTCCGCTGGGATTAACTAATAATCTGGACCTCCTCCTGACAGGTGCACAAGCGCTCTCGCCCTCTCTCTCTCTCTCTCTTTCTCTTTCTGTCTCTTTGACTCGTCATACTATAGTAGCAGGGAAGAATATTCATTTTTACTTTACTAGTGCCTTATTTGAATGCTACCATAGTAACATATATGCAGCAGGAACTGAAACCACTGGTTTAGTTTTGACTAGAAATGTTTTAGTTGCTCCTGTGGCTGCATGTTTCACTGGCTCAAAAGATTTTTAACTGACACAGGTTTAAAATTTGGTGATATTGTGGGAACTTTAATGCAAAGTTCCCGGGGTGCGACGCCAGTCATTCAGCAATGTTGCAACAGTTTTGAAGGTGTGTTTTCAATCCTATAGTTAGAGCTTATTTACAGTCATCTGTCCCATATAAATTGTCCTCACTCATCAGTGGTCATGCGTTTACACGCTTACTTGCAAAGTGTCTCATCTAATCGTGTGTTTTTAACCAAATTAAATTCAAATGTCTGCGCCTCATGTGCTCTGCATCAGTGTTGCAGTTGAGTTGAACAATATTTAGTAATGTGAATATTCCTACTGCCAGCAGAAGTTGGGCAACACCCTTATGGAAAACCAAAGATTATTGCTTGTCTTTTGATCCGGCATCTTTCCAGATGTGCCTGAAGACTTAAGCATATGTCATTGCCCTGTTATTTTTGTTGGGATAGAAAGACATGCTGTCTTTCATCACTCTCAGTGTAACTAGGCTCTTCTTTATGAGAACTTCACTGCAAAATGACTGAAATAAACCGTAATTTTTTGCATTTGATTGCTTGAGGAGAAATTAAATCCACTATGTTAAGCAGAAAAGACGCAATTGAAAAGTGCTAAATTCTGTTTTTTTAAGGACTTTCTATAACTCATTTTCATCCAGAGATCTATATCATTTATTTATGTAAGATAGTTTTGTACCAGGGAATTACTCATTTTCAGTGGAAAGAGCAATATCTTATGTGCTAGCCATTTGATAGGTGCAAGGAATTATCACCTATGACTGTTTGTTTATTCCTTTTTTTCCTTTTGATTTATTATATTTACACAGGCCAAATCAAATCCATCGAGTCTGGACTGAACACTATTCATATGTTAAGAGCCACAGTTTCTCCACATTCCTTTTTCAGACATTGCAGACATATTGAGATAAC
Source organism: Hirundichthys speculiger (assembly GCA_018398805.1). NCBI lineage: Eukaryota > Metazoa > Chordata > Actinopteri > Beloniformes > Exocoetidae > Hirundichthys > Hirundichthys speculiger. Next base: position 3,215,406 of record JAGFBZ010000961.1, on the reverse strand, counting down.
TACAAATTAACCACTGACTCATTTCCCAGCATGCAACACAACAGTCTGCCTCAGTGGCCGGAAGCTCTGCCTCATTAGTAGAGCTTCCGGTGAGTTGGCAGGAAGTGAAGAGGTCAGGCAGAGCTGCTTTTATTCAAGATTAGTGAGCTGGTGAGAGTTGTACAATATGGTCCATGTGAGACTGAAGAGGATATGACATGCAGCAAGGAAACCCAGCTGAAGGAAAATTATTTTAGCGTGGTGTGAACTGTAATCAGCTGGTTTGTACCACAGTTTTAAAACCTTCTGTTGTGTCCTCACTTTTACATTACTCCTGCTTTTATTGTTGCTGTTTCGCATTAGAAACCTTCCTCTTTCTCCTTAATAAAACACTAATGACAAACAGCTGATAATGTCGGCTGATTCCTCACTGACTCCCTCAGGTAATTCCATAAAGTATTTTCGAAAACACAGTTCTGAAAGAGAAACATTTTGTAAGACACACATATCACAAGAACTCTGTAGTTCATAAAATACAGAAAAACAGAAAAAAGCTTTCATCAAAACATAATCACATTTAAGGAAACGTAAAACAAAAGAAAACAGCATTTTTCTAAAGTAACACAAAACACAACCGAGTACTTCTTTCTTCTTTCTTTTTTAACTGCATTTTGTGGTGTGCACATGGTGTTTTTTTAATAGCATGTTCAGTTGTCTTTGTGTGTCTCACAAAAAACACCATTAATTGGAAACAGACATTACAGGACCGACTCTCCACCCATTTCATTGTGTAAAACAAAAACAAATATAACATTAAGATGTCATGAATAAAATACAGATTACGCTGAAATGTCCTCTGAAACCATAAACCAGTATTACATAATGAAGAACAGTAAGACAAAGCAGTTACAGTGGACCGGTTCGGACAAAGAGCTTCGAGCAAGAAGTGCTTATTGCATTTTCACCTTGACACTTCTGACTTTTATCCCCACGAGCAACTGTTTGCTCGTCAAGTTAGGAACAAGAGGTGGTGGGATGAGAGAGATCTTTCTCTTTTCATACAGGCAGATGATCTGTGTTGGGTGAAATTAAATAATGAAATGAAACAGTTCTTTTGCAAGTTAGTGTCAACAAATTGGATTCCACCCCTCTTACAGCACTATAAAGTTCTATGAGATACTTCAAATGGTATTGCAGTCATTTTTAATCACACATAAATGGACTATACACTACTTAGCCACCTATGTGTATATATAGTCTAAAACTCTGGCCGTCCATTGGATTAGCGTTTGCAAATCCTATTTAGCCTGCGGCTGGAAGAAGAGGCAACGGAGCATCTGTGGCAGAATTGGGTTTAAAGGGGCGACTGAGGTAAAAGTCCGGAGTGGAAGCAATTTACAGCCTTGTAGTTTCAAGTCCCAGACTAGCTCGCTTGTTTTTGTCCCAGAAGGCCCTGAACAAATGAAGTAGTTCAGATCCCACCATCCCGTAGTTTTATTAGTATGCCTTATTTAAGTCTTTATAAAGCATATGCTTCTCTGCAGTCATTGTGCTGGTTTATGCCTCTTTGTTTGGCAGTGGACGGGGGAATTTTATTTTCAGCCCACATTAGCATGAAGGCCTATAAGTACTTCAGGACCACTGAGCTTCTTTTTGTACGCAAACTTCGGTGTTGAGAAATTTCTCCCATTGGCAACTCGAATTGAGCAATTGATTGAACTGCTTTTGTGTTTTATGACATATTGAAGTTGCAAAGCAGCACTATAAGTTTATACCATATATGTGAAATGTACAACTAAAACTGGTTGGGATATCTTATTGTGATTAACATGACAGATGTCTGTCGCAAATTCACATTTTAATGATCAGAAGTAGAATCTATTTGTCTGCCTTGTGCATGTAATGTTTTTATTGTCTCATTAGGGCCTTTTTTGTATAATCCCTGAGCCTGCTGGGACCAGGAGTCCTTGTGTGGATAAAAGCCCAATCTTAATGAGGCAGAATCTAATTTTAAGGCTAATGTTTAGGGTCAGTGCTTGGCATTGAATTGAGGAGAGGTTAAATTTAGAGTTAAGCCTAAATGGTTTTATTAAACCTAATGCTTTGAATTCCTTGAAGATCTTATTTATTTTTTTCTTCAGATGACATTTGAAGAGAGCATTTTGTTCCTGTTAATTTGACATTTTATTTAGCAACATGCTGATGGTATAACATTGGGGGACTGGTTTTGGTAGTAGCATATATCCAGTCCATTACAATTTTGATAGTGCACAGTCTCAAATGGTGTAAATTAAAATAAAACATTCACAGGCTGAGAAGATTAAGAGGAATAATGATAGTCAAAGTAGCAAACTGGAACACAGGGTAAACCATTGAATGGCTCCCTGGGAATGGAAAACTCCCTAATGGCTATTCCAATTATGAGAGCCAGAGTGAAGTTAGTCTTTCCAAGAGAAATCAAAGAGCCAAAGGAATGAAAGAGGGCAAACAAGAGCACAAGCCCGATTGAACAGACATGAGCCAGCTTTCGAACTCACTGGCAAAGTTTATCTTCTTATGCAACAGACAAAACTCCAGCTCACCTTATTTCATCTCTCATCACCTGCTTCAAGGGTGTAAGCACAGAAGGAGGGAAGGTGAAAAGTCTTGGAGAGCATGAGGAGCAGCAGTGGGTTACATTTAAACAAAGGACAAGGACAGAGAGGATGGACTGAGTGGAAGAAAGATGGAGGTTTTTGTTACACGAAGGGCCAACCTGCATGGTTGCTAGGGCAATGTTAAATTTGTTGTCAAGTTTGTCACATCAGCTCTTTCCCTTTTATACACAGTCATGCCCTATAATTTCTTCTTGATCCCTCTTCCTTTTCCTTTTCTCCTTCTGCTTTATTCTTCTCCTTCTCTTTGACAGAGAGAGGCAGAAAGGACAGTGAAATGAGAGCCAGTTATCCCTCAAGCTACAGGACAAGTTCACCAGAGTCTGTCTGTCAAAGAGGGTTAGATAGCGAGGCGGGAGCTGTTGAATGGTTGTAGGGCCTGGCTGAGTGTAACCCAAAGCCATATCATCCATCTGACACTGAATGAGTGGAATATCCTAGTGTCATTGACCCGCTATACTGCTTCTATACGCTGACATTGAAAACTAAAGGGTTATCCACAGAGTGCCATTCAGGGAGGACTGAAGTGGTGGACTTAAATGCAGGAGACAAAGAAGGCAGGAGTAACAACAGAAGTCTTTTAATAAAACAAACCAAAGTGCTGCGAGGGCAGGTAATCTAGAACAAAAACAGAAACTAATTCGGCAAAGATCGACACTTAGGTGAACACAGGGATGTGGTGAGGAGGAGAAACAGAGAGACTGGCAGGGAAAAGGGGAAATACCAGACAATACACACAAAGCATACAGGGGCTTATGAGATGCAGATGCAAACATTCAGGAAAGATGGCTACAAAGGGGCACAAGGAATACAAGAAACCATGTTAAACTAAGAAAAACTCAAGAAACACTAAAGTCCAAGACCAAGACACAGAGTGGGTGGGTAGCACCCAAAGAGACGGCTAGGTGGCACACAAAGCGACAGCAATGGAATCATTGGCAGGCTGTTATATAATCACTCAGAGTGTGCATTTGAAACAAAGATTTAGTTCCTGTTGTGTGGTTTTCGTTGCCTAAAAGCTGAGACCAGAACATTGAGAGTTTGCTCCTTCCCACACTAGTCAGCAAAGTAAAGGATTACATTCATTAGTATTCCCCACCTGATACTAATACTTTCCAAAGCACAGGAAATAAATAATGTCCAGCATGCTGGTCTTAGGCAGTAATATTACCAAAAGCCGACTGTCTGTAAAAATCTGTCTACCATCAACGGAAATACGCCACATTAGCCAACTGCTTCTTTAGAGACACTGAGTCAGCACTTTCCTTTTGTTACATTTGAACACATTAAGAAGTGTGGTAACCTCTCAAAGTGGTTGGTAAAAATCTAAAAATGTTATCATAACTCCTGGTACACAGGTGTATCAGTCACAACCAAGAAATTTTGGTGCCTAATCCGAACCAAGTAGTTTCAGTGCATAAATCTTTCATAAACCTTTGTTGTGTAAATGCTGCCAGATAGTTTCAGTGCATAAACTGCACTAGGGAGTTTGTTGTATAAAATCAATCAAGTAATTTTATCGCCTAAATCTAACCTGGTAGTTTTAGAACCTAAAAGAAAGAGTTTTAATCCCTTAATCAAGGAATTTTGTCGTCCAAGTTTTACTGTAAATTAGCAGTGCACAAACCTTATTGATATGCTTTTTAGTGCATGAAACTACCAAGTGGTTTTGTTGTCTAAACTTAAATAAGTAGTTTCAATCTCTAAACCCAACCAAGAACTTAGATTCCTGTGGTAAAGCTAGCTTAATATTTTTGGTATCCAAGCACCAACTGATAATTAAAGATTAAACAGCGTCAGACGTAAAAATTTTGCACCAGCTGAGGTCATATCCTACTTTCATGTTAATGTTGAGTTCATGTTGAGTTTACAACCTAGACCATTTAGCCCGAGTTTGCTGGATGGTTGGTCTGTGCCTGCTGGCACTCGATTGTTGCGTGTGAAAAACTCAGATGCTCCATGTTGCTGAGCCACCTCCAACAGCCCAGAAATCCCCATATAAGCTTTAACCAATGAGAGCAAGGAATGGACCGATATCCCCAGGTGGAGGGGAATCCCGCAAAGCAAGGGGGAGATACTGTAAACTTTCAATGATTACATCGTATTTGATTTGTCTCACACCTGGGGTTGACGAATGCGCTTTCTCATGATAATCTGCCCCCATGTGGTTTTGAGCTGTATAGCAGTGCGCTTTTGAGATGAATGCATAACTATAATGAGAGACAAATTGCAACATTTTAAAATCTGTTATCTAATAGGCACTCAAGTCTCCTGGCTGGGAATGATTCTTTTTACGATCTCTCAAAATACTAACTTTGCTTGTAATCAAAAGAAGTCTAAAAAAATTTCAGATGTAGCTCAGTACTCTCCACACTGAAAATGACAAAGAAAGTTGTACAAATGAATATGTTATATGTTCTCAATATGTCAATACGTTTGAGATGAGCATTTTGACTACCATATTTTCTGGACTATAAAGCGCACCTGAATATAAGCCGCACCCATTAAAATATAAACGAAATATATATTTTGTCACATATAAGCCGCACCGGACTATAAGTCGCCTGTATCCAGGCTGAGAAATAAGATATTTACATTGAAAGATTTTGTACCATAAGTGTTCATATTCATATACCTGAACTGATTGTTTCCAAACAGTGCCTGTAACACGGCAGTAAAAGTGCTGATCAAACAAAACAGAAAAGTCATTGATGGTCATTTCATGGTTTCATCTTTCCTCCTGGAAACTAAAACCAAGTTGCTTTATTTTTCCTCCTCCTGTGTACTGAAACCACCCCACACAGCAAAGACATCCGGAACGGATCCGCAAAACAGACCCGTATCGGGATCCACTTGCACTCAGTGCCGGATCCGCTTTGGAGTGGACCTGCTGGCTCCACGCTGCGTCCGGTCCGTATCTGTAATTAAAACCATACCTCTGCGGCGGGTCCACTCAGAACCCTGAAATCCGCTGGGGAACCAACAAACTGACTGGACAAACTGATAAATCCAGGTGTGTCTGAGTAGCTACAATGGTCAGACACACCTGGATTAATCAGTTTGTCCAATAAAAATAGGTATTGATGCTCACAAAATGAATGTAGAGTAGCATAGCCAACATAGGCTACTTAACAAAAACAGAATAGCCTTTAACTACTCGGTTTGTTTTTCGGGTCTTTGCACTTCCTGCTAGAGCGCCCCCTGAGGGCTGAAGAAAAATTCATAGAAAAGCCGCATCTCTGTATAAGCCTCATGGTTTAAAGCGTGGGACAAAAGTAGCGGCTCATAGTCCGGAAAATACGGTATTTTTTTGGGTTGTGGCAATGTACCCACATGCACCCTAGTGATAAAAGAAACAAATAATAAGAACATTGTTTTTGAGAGTCAAAAAGAATAGAGAAGTGGTCAATGGATCATGGATGTGGTGATAAGCAAGGGAGGTACGAACTGGAGAGTCACTTCCGGTGTTTCCAGTAATGAGTATCAGCTTCTAGTGTATTTCAGCCTCTGTGAATGTGCGTGGGCTTATGTTTTTCTGTGTGACGTGTGGGTTGCTGTGTGCTGACAGCTGGCTTCTATAAATAAATGTCAGAGGCAGGGGGGAAGGCATGGGGGGTAAAGGGGAACAAGGGAGGTAAGAAGAGAAGAAAGAAAGAAAGAAGAGAATAGGAGAAGAAGGGAGGAGACAGATGGGATAGCTGACAGGAACTGATGCAAACATACAGAGACTTAAAGTAATCTGGAAGTGTTGTGCAGTGAACTGTGTTCCGGTCAGGACTTACTGAACGCGCATGACATGCCATCTCTGTCTCACCCAAACAGCTGCCTCAGCTTGGGATCATGTGCCCCCCCCCCCCGCATATTGGCCATCTCTGAACATGTGTCATGACTGAGGCCCACAAAACTTGTTGCTGTTACATTCTATCTCACATCTGTTGCCCCGTCAGCTTCCTTCCCCATCTTGTTTTGATATCTTTGTGTAACACTGGGGCTCCATCAAATCAACAAGGCAGAAAAAAAGATAAAGAGTAAGAACAAACCAAGTAATGGACACTGAAAGAATGAAAGTGAAAAACACGATTCAGTGCCTTTTTTTTTTAAATTGCACAAACAGGAAATTATAAATAAAACCAATTCTTGTTTCTAAGCAGCAGGCATGCTCAGTCCATTAATTTGTCATGTAAGTGGTGACTGATCCTCATCACATCAGCCCATTTGAACTTGCAGCTTGGTTACAACTGATTGAGATGCACTGTATCACTGACACAGGCAGCTTTCACTTTCCCGCCTCCAGTTACAATGTCTTTGCTTTCCACATTGGCGTGTGTGTACGTGCGTAATTTTTGTGTATGAGGCAGTGAGCTTAGTTTCCTGTCTTGGCGCAATTTTGAAACACTCAACACCTGCCTGTCTCATTTCCTGGCGAGATGATGTACGTATTGTCCATGTCACTTATCTGTTTCACCTCCTGTGTGTCTCCTGTACATGTTTGCCTGCATTTAGTTTTCATTAGGAATATAAAAAGTTCACTTTTTTTTTTTTCAGTTTCATCAAAATGAGAGATTTGATTAAAGCTGAGGAGAAGAATTCTTCAAAAAGAATTTACGAAGTGGGAGGAGTGACGGGGCAGGAAGAGCAGAGACGTTTGGCATTCAGATAACACGGTCCCACCAGTGAGTGGGTGGGTGAAGTTATATTATCAGGCTACATCAGTACATCAGAAATCTTCTTTGCAACTTCCTCCTGTATTGCTAGCAGAGCAAACCATAAACATTCTCACAAAAGATAAATTTCTGTGGCTAGAGAGCCCCATTGCGATGCTGTGGTGGAGCTGTCTGACGATGTGTGCTTTTATATCAATGAGAAACTAACAAACAGATAAGGAGAATTAATGAGTCGCTACGTTAAAATCATGTGCAACTTTCTCAACCTAAAAAACAGTTATGTAACGTGTCTGCACCTGAACATATAAAACATCTGAGCACTGCCACTACTAGTAGCCAGGCTGTAATAAACCACATTAACTCTTTCATAATCAGTGTTTTAGTTTTATTTATATCACCATAAAATAAACCTTTCAGGTAGCAACCAAGAGTCCATGTATAGAATTTAGAGCACACTTCAGAGGAGAATATGAATCAATCATGGTTTATTATCTTTTATAGCCATGCATTTCACAATCTGGTAAGATACTTACCATTAAGACACAGCTTGACTGTGTAGCACTGTCTAATCAGCTCTGATGAGCAGTTTTATTCATCTAGAAGACGCTTTTAATCAAAGTGACTCACTCACTTTGTCTATGAACACCTCAAGATGTAGTCAGAGGAACCCCGTTAGCATTAACAGTCTTCCATTTATGCATTTGACAAAAAAAATAAAAAGAAAACATTATTTTGAATATGAAGTTGTTTTTGATTTCTACTTTTTAGTGTCAGTGATATTCCAACTCTTTTAAAAAGATGCAGTTCATACAGTCCTCTTGATGACCTCACTTCAGCTATCATGTGCTCCATCTGGTCACAATCCTGCCCAGTATTTCTGTTATCTTCTTCCTTTCATGTGGTATAGATAAAATCTTAGAAAACTGCAGAACTAACCAAAATGATTGTAAAGTGATAAAACAGTATGGCTATAAATTGTTAATTTATTAAGATTGTCATTTTCACTTTTTATTTAGAGAGGTGCTGATTCAGGTTTTGGGCCATTTTGAAGCCTCTAGTGACATTAAACTGAATTTCAATTAACTGATTGAGGTTCGTGTTATTTTTTTTTCAACCCATTTATATAAATCAGGACAGAATTGATATTGGAAGAGCGCCTCAGTTCACTAAAGGAACAGTAAAAAGTGGAATATTACACTGTTCACTACCTCAGTGAGATTTCCTTCTTCTGCTGCAGGTTCACCATGTTATTCATTTTTTGTCAGAATGAGTAACATTTAAAATGAAAATAAAATAATTAGCATGCATTTTTTTTGAACATTTGAAAGGTGCGAAGAAGCAAAAGCAAATAAACGAATTAATCAGCTCAGCAGCCACAAAGTATTTTAGAAGATTGTGAGTGCTGTTGCTTGTAATAAATTGTCTGCTTCACAAGACAGACTGAATTTACAGTCAAGTAAAAGAAAAGCGTCTAAATGGACCAGTCCCCTGGCCCTTCCATTAGCTGTTGTAGAAACGGCAGAATTAGTTTTGCGTGGGACTTCCTGCCCTCTTCCCCTTCCTCTCTGTCTCACAGTTGCTTTGTCTCTCCTCTCTCTCTGCAGCCACTTGCACAGTGGTGCAGGCTGCTGCCCAAAGATGCTGCCAAGATGCCAGAGAGCTCGTGGAAGCTGGTCTTCTACACCATGTCATGGTCCTACAGCACCTACTTGCTCTTCTTCACTTCCTACTCCTTCTTCCACGACCCGCCCTCCGTCTTCTACAGTAAGACACACAACAGTGAACCTAAGCTCCCAGAGCAGATCAGTACATGAGGTCATTTTAATCTACTAGAAACAGCAGAACACTTTGAGTATTTAAACTGGAAGATATTTATAACACTGCATACAGGTAGCTCATGCATTTTCTGGTTCTTGAACAGACATTCTTATATGACAATTGATATAACCTACATAAATACACAACATTTTATATACTAGTTGCAGAACAAGAGCAATAGAAGATGTTCTTAGTTACATTCGCTGTTGAGATCATTTATTTTACAGAACCCACAAACCCAAGAGGTTCTGCAGCAACAAATCATCTGTATAATTGTAGCTAATGGAGACCAGAGGCATTACTGGCTCGTGTGATGGTTATCACTCCATTGTTAATGGAGACCTGCAGTCTCTTCCTTCAGAAACTGAGGTGTCAGTGCTCCTGAGTGGAGCCCGTAAAGTCTAGCTGACAGCGCCAGGTTCATCTTTAAACGGTGCTTCATCTCTAATAGCTGTCAGCCTGAGATGCAGAGTAACAGCGTTGGACTGTTCGTGAGCAATGGAGGGGCAAAAGAAATGGAGACTCGCAGAGATGTGAAGCCACTAAAAGAGTTTTTGAAAATGTAAAAGAAAAAAAAAAAAAAACGCCAAAGCGACAGAGAAGGGATAGTGTATCTTGAAAAGAGAGAGGAAAAAAAGGCTAAAGTTTCCAGTAGAAAAAAAGGCTTCCAATTCCCTCGCCTCAGCTTGGCAGCTTCTCTGTAGGGATCCAACTAGCAGTCCTCTGCTCAATGTTTAATGATGGAAGATCCAATCAATAAACATTACATGAAGCCTGAATGAAACCCCATCTCACAAGAGACAAAACACCACTCTCAAACATCGGAGGAGAAAGTTTCTGCCCAACATTCAATGGATTTAAGAGGCTTGGCATGCAATCATGCTTTAAGCCAGTTTTTCTTTAGAAACTCTCCCAAATCGTTCTGAGGCTAAACCCTGATCCTTCCAGCCTCCTCACATACTAACTACACCAACAAAGCTACTGTTACTAATGTGTTTATATCCAAGTGGTTGTGTGTTGATATACCACATGTAAAAGCATTATCACCACAATTTGTTTATTATTATTTCTTTCCTTGACTGGTGACTTTAATGAAATACGCATTTTAACTGTAATTCTGATGAACAGTTAAAAAGGAAATGATCTCTTTTCTTAAAACAAGAAATGCAGCGATAGCAGTTTTCTCGGGTAAATCTAATTTCTGTCTCTTTTTTAGAGGTCAACAGGAGGTACAGTATGCATCTTCTCTTCCCTATTAGGCACATGGGTATGAGATGCTCTTCAAAAGTTCACTCTCAGAGATTTTGCAAGATAGTTTTACAGGAAAGCTAACCACATTTCAGCACTTGAAAACAAGTATTTGCATCACGTCATTGTAGCTCTTGGAAACACGTTTGTAAAGCTGCTAATTCTGTAGATCTGCATAGAAATGCACATGCTGATAGAAGGCTCTCATTAAACTTTTATTCCTCATTTTAACAATTTATTGTGATCATGCAGAGGGATGACAAATGAATGACAGCTGCGCATACAGATGTGTTATGTTGGTGCCCCCTACAGGCAGAAAGTCAGTTCATTTACATATGGTTGTTAAGGTGAAACATGCAATGGGTTTAACATATATTAAAACAGGTTTGCTGAGTCATTCACAGATTTTTATCAAGCCTCTTCAGTGATGATATAATTAAAGTTGTTGATTAACAAAAAAAAACACCAAAAAAGCTCTTGAGGGGCCCTAGAAATGGGATTTGTATCTCTAGTTAACCCAATAATTCACACATTTAAAAAATGTGACAGTTTACCACTTATGAACTTTGTTAAAATGTGCAGTTCATCTCCCTCTCCATGTTCCTCCAGACTGGAAGAGTGGTATGACAGTGCCTACAGACATCGCCTTGGCTTACTTGATCCAGGGCAGCTTCTACGGCCACTCCATCTACGCCACCATCAACATGGACGCTTGGAGGAAGGACTCTGCAGTCATGGTGGTGCACCACGTCATCACGCTGGCGCTCATTGTCTTCTCCTACGCATTCAGGTACAGTTGTCTGGTTCAATGTCGTGCTGTGAGTAAAGATTCTTATCACAGTTGATCCACAGTTGAGCAGCAGAGCACATGCAGGAGCGCGGATGCAGGCTGTGTAATAATTTACATGCTGATTGTTGAAATTCATGAACACAACAGCATTTTATCTTGCTTTGGGGATTTTCTTTCCACCAATAAATGGAGAACTAAAACATATGTGGTTACTTTGTGTTTGTTTTCCATGGCTGAGCATGAGTGGGGAAAAAAACACAGATCCACAATTTCAGTTCTCTTTCTAAAAAAAAAAAAAAAAAACATAAAAAATGCACAGAAACTACAGGAATTTGCTTCAATTGAGAACTTTGACCATGCCTTTGTCGACTGCACTGATTTATAGTACCCTGTTAAAATGACAGATTTGCGAGTAAGGTTCTTGAGAGATGAAACATGCACATAATGAAGAGTTTGTTCTCTGTCGAACAGATACCACAACGTAGGGATTCTGGTGTTATTCCTGCACGATATCAATGACATCCAGCTGGAATTCACCAAGCTCAACGTGTACCTGAAGTCCAGGGGAGGCGGCTATCACCTGGTTAACGACGTGCTGTCCAACATGGGCTCCGTCAGCTTCAGCATCTCTTGGTAAGGTTTGACACATTTTATGCACGGTGACTCATTTTCTGTCTCTCGTCATCTCCAGTCACTGTGATCTGTGTGTCTCCAGTTCAGCTGTGAGCACAGTGAGGATGAAAAGACTTGCATCTTGTTTCTATTTCTGGTGCCTAATGCGCTACTCTCCTCGTCTCCCTCAGGTTCTGGTTCCGCCTCTACTGGTTCCCACTAAAAGTGCTGTATGCTACATGTGTGTCCAGCATCCAGTCTGTTCCCAATATCCCCTTCTACTTCTTCTTCAACACCCTTCTCTTCGCCCTGCTGCTCATGAATATCTACTGGTTCTTGGTGAGAATATGTTTTATCTATATATTTTCCCAATATCCAAAGTTTAAAAAAAAAACCTTATTTGATGGAAAACCTACAATAACAACCACACATTCTGATCTCTTTGCGTTTGTTTTTTTCTGTTGCTCTGCGTAGTTTATTGTGATTTTTGTAGTGAAGGTGCTAAAGATGAAGGAGGTGAACGATGTCAGAGAGTATGAAGACGAGGATGGCAGCAAGGCTGCAGCGAAGCTGCTCAGAGACTCTCAGGCACAAAAACACGACGACAATGATGCTGGACATCACAGCTCTGCCCAAGGGTGAGCGGCACCTTCAGACCTTTCTATTGTGTTCGCTCTGACAGAGGTGGAAAATTAAAATCAGTCAAATGCTGGCAGAATTTTTTTCTTTTAAATTCAGATTCAATTCAATTAAGTTTTTTTTTTTTTTTTTTTTTTTTGGTGAATTACTGATTCACAAAAAAAATCAGCTCAGGGCACTTTGCAGAGACAGGAAACAATTTCAATGGAAGCCCCACTTCAATCTTGCCTCCAAGCCAAGAGTAAAATTTATATTCCAGTTAATGAGAATTAATTACAATCTATTCTTAATCCAGTCCATTCCTATTCAGTCATATCGTGTCTATAAAAAGCAATCTAGCTAAGGAAAATCACAGTTTGCATTTGACTTACTGTATATTTAGTAGCAGCCAGTTGGGCTGGAAACCAAGGCAGCTGCTGCTTCATTAACTACTGTGAAGATAGAACACGTCGACTGCAACAGCTGTTGCACCGTTTTTTTTTATTTCATAGACATGTGTCTGAGCAACGTCACCGCATGTGTATACACCATGTGTGAGTATACACATGTGTATACTCACCAACAAGGTTCAAAGCGGTGCCCGTACCGATTTGTCCGAATCATGCTGCTAAACAGAGATGACAGGGCGGTTAACTGCACCAGCCACCATAAAACGTGGATGGAAATTCTGCAGTATTCTAAGAAGATCGTGGCCCTCGGCCAAGAGCAGAAGAAGATTGTGGATTCAAGCCAGTAAAAGGGCGGACCGGATTCCTGCAAGTCTCAAAGGCACTGAAAGTCTCTGCGGACACTTTGTGTCTCAATGTAAACTCTGACCCTCTGACATGAGACTTATCTCTTGTGGCAACACAGTGAACATAATTATATCCAACTAAGGATTCTTATGCATGCAGATATAAACACTGGGCTTCTCAGTGATACGTATATAAGGCTATGCTATGACTCACTTATAGATGTCTAACTAATAACTTTAGTAGCAGTCTTGTACTGGTAATTTCTTAGTATATTTGATAACAAAATTACTGATATCATTGGCACAGAACTAATCAGTGGAGTCCCTTTACAGATTAAGCTACTTATGTCTTGTGCTGTATTTTTATAGTAGGATTACTGTAATAATTATCATGCATCTCTCTACAAGAAGAGAGTCAAATAGAAAAGTATATGTGTTAGATGTTTGCACATTGCAGTAGTGACCTTTTGTAAAAGAAAATGTTAAAACCAAAGTGCATGCGTTTTTTATCTGCAGGGCTGCTTTAATCTTGTGACTGACCGCCACGTGCATCACTATCTTCTGGGGCTGGTTATCTCATAGCCTTTGACCACTGCTCATCTGAAGACCCTGAAGCCCTGAAGCGTGTTCTTCAGTCAGCAACCCTCAGTGGTCGGAGCAGAAAACAAATTTCTGAAATGTCATGTTTTGGTATATCTTAAAAGATTTGACGGCTCAAGAGGGTTAAGAGTCATTTCCTGCTGATGTGTCCTTCTGTCCAAAAAAGGCGTATGTGGATGCAGATCGCCCTCTGAGTTCGAGTAACCAGCAGACTGGATCAAAAGCACTCTGTGATGTGATTATGTGGCGCTCTTTATCTGCCCGGCCTTGAACACGCACTGATATCCTCTGTGCCAAATGTCTCACATCTGCTTGTCTCCCCACCTGGCAAGCTCATTCTCTCGCCCTCCCTCCCGCACTCCTTCTTATCACTCTCCTTTGCATGTCTCTTTGCTCACAGGAAGCACGTGCAGAACGGCGTTACCAAGGAGAAGCATCTATAACAGGCTCTCCATCGCCACCACCGGGAACCAGGCTACCATTACACTCAAGACAACACGCCCACCTCGGACAGCTCGCATTCAAAATGTGGCTGAGGCGAAGAACGTCACAAAAAGGGAATGAGAAGGGAAACTTAGGGTGCAATGAGTTTCACTTTAGTTATTTTTTTTTTTTTTTCTGTCATTTTGTTTTAAGTTTTATTTTTAGAGCACTGTGAATGTTATTACAACTGTCTTACTGTTGTCAAGTTAGCATTTGAGAGATTCAGTAGAAATAAACCTGTTAGGGTGAGAACTGGACTGTGACTGTCATGATGTCATACCTGTGACCTCACCCGTGACAGCAAGGAAAGGTTTAGATCTGCACTAAATCTAGTAGTAATCTGGTGAACAAACAACTAAGTTCCTGGGGGGGGGAGGGGACTTTTTATTTTGTTGCTCCCTTCCTCCCTTTAACCTCCGTCCATCCTCTCTGAGAGAGAAAAGGCTTAAAAAAAGAAAACTGGACTGGTGGTGCTGGAGAGCCAGCATAGTGTTGCTTCACCACATGCATTGATTTTCACGCGAATGCACAAATTTAGTGGTGACAGCTGCACAGTTTTGGCTCCCTGCGTCCATTAGTTGGAAAAAGAGAAGCCAAACATGTGCGTATGTGTGTGTGTGTAAGTTCTACAACGTGGAGCTTGTGGCTGCAGCTTTTAAAGAAAAAACAAAAACTTTTTTTTTTTTTGTGTGTTTTGTCTCTTGTACTGATGGTTCACATGAACTTGGATTTGTTCACTTGACATTCCTATCGTTGACATTTTGTCATTCTTAGTGTCTGCTGCAAAGCATCTGTTTCTGCACTGACATGAAGGCATACAAGCTTATTGCTGATTTAATGACAGCAAACAGCTAGAATTGATTGACTGGGTATCTGTCATCCTCATCACAGAATTTGTTTTTGAAGAAAAAAAAAGATGGATGTGATCCACATTTATAACTAGTTCATGGGTGGTGGCGGCTGCACATTTCACAGAAAAGTGGAACAAACACCCTGAACTTGTGAGATGATAAAAATCAGTATGATGAAAAACATTATGTATGCACACGCTATGGTATATGGTATTCAGGAATGCATGTAATCGGAATGATTATGGAAATGTGATGCAATTTTGTCAAAAATCTTCCAGCTATGTGATGATTTCTTTATTTAAAGCCAGAAACTAACTTAATGCAGCGCTGGCCACTGAACACATAATGTTCACAGATGAACCAGTGTCTGATGGGCTCTCCTGTGGCATTTTAATGTGACCCATTTAAACAGGAGAGGCTCACAAAGGATCTTCTCACACATGTATATGAGACCCACATTTGGGGAAAGATTTAAAAAAAAAAAATGAGATTCAGGAAAAAAAATGAAATGAAATTAAGCTATGGAGAAAGAGAATTGTTTAATGCGGATGTTTTCCTAGGAGCCCACTGTTTGACTGCATGTGTTGAAGAAAACAGCTGCTACTTCCATTCTTCCTACCTTCTCGATCAAATTCAAGCTCTTGTTTTGATGAACAGCATGCTTGTGACGCTTGAACAGGCTGCAGATGTTGTCGGTCCATAGGAGAAAGCGTCTTCTCCGTTGAGCTTTTGTCTGTCTTCCAGCATCCCCGAATCAGTGTCTCGGGGAATTCAAAACTAGCTTTTAATTTTACATTAAACTATCTCAATTATTGCTGTAGTCGTTTATTTTTTAATATATACATTTTGATTTGCTGCTTTTTCTCTCTCTTTTCCTGTGAAAGCACTGTTTATATTCCAGATGTGTGGATGTATTTTTGAAGGAAGAGTGCTCAGATCACATGTTTTCATGGACCAGGGAAAGCAGTATTGTTCATATCCATTATGAACAGCTGGATTTAGTCTCTGATCCATTCTTTTTAATCTAAATCCTGGTTTAAGATCATTTTATTGTAGTCCCTGCACACCTGTACTGCCATTAACATAGCCTGGCCAACATGTTGCTGTCAAGTTCAACTGTGAGGCGAGATTACACGTAGTTATATGATGACAGGACTAAAGACCTGCGATCTGGATCAGGTGTGACTCATCTCAAAGGTTGGCTCCAGGGAGTGTTCTTCAGTTCAGGTCCTCAGGTGTAAATACATAACGCAAAAGCCCCAAATGCAGCAGCAACAACCGGTTTCTACCAATGCTGCCAGCCAGTGGATACCATTTTTGCGGTATTTGGGTCTCCCCTATTCCAGCTCCCAGGATCAAACACCTGATTCAAATAAATGGAGTCGCCATCAGCTTGTCATCAAGATCTGCACAAGTCTGTTAATAACCCATTAATCTGAATCAGGTGTGCTAGCGCAGGGAGACAAATAAAACCTTAAGGACCAGAAGTTGGGGGCCACTGTTTTAGACGCTTCTCTGCTCAAACACACCTGATTGAATCATCATCAGTCGGGCCTCTAGGTCTACACAAGCCCGTCAATGACCCGCTAATTTGAGTCAGGTGTGTTTGAGCAGCGAATCATCTAAAATAGTGATTCCCAAAGTGTGGGCCACAGCCCCCTGGTGGGCCGTCGCGATACAGCAGGTGGGCCGTGAGAGGTCATTAAAATCCTCGATCTTTTAAAATATGTTTTTAATTACTGTAAAACATTAAGTAAGTAACAAAACAAACCAGTTAAGTGTTGTACTACTGTCATCTTAACTTAATATGATAAGTGTCACCTTATTTGTTGACCCCTTACATTAATGCCAGAACATAGCTTCTAGTCCTGTATGTTGATCACAGCTGTGATTGAAGGTTTCGGTGGGCCGCGAAGATTTTTTCACATTTCAAATTGGGCACATTTCATTTTCACATTTCAAATACCTATTGAAATTCAAATTTCAATAGGTATTCTGAAGTTTGGGAATGGCTGATCTAAAACATGAAGGGCAGTGGGTCCTGAGGACCTGGACTGAGGAACGTTTCCTACGGTGCAGTACGGTGTGCAACAGATTCTCCAGCATCATGTTCAAACGAATTGTACTAGGTGTGAGTAATGTTATTATAGATACCACTAAATAAGACTTCACTGTTTACATGATGAATTCTGTTCTTTTCACACCTCAGGATATATTTGGCTTCTGTGGTAGTTTTTACTCAATTCAGTGATTTCATTGCAACACTTGATCAGTTTTCCATGTCAGATAAAGGAAAATGAAAACTGAAAAGAAAAAAAAAAAAGCATGTACTTTTTTAAAATGTCTGGTGACATTTACGTTAATTGATTTTCAGTAAATTAATCTCCATCACAACATAAAACAGACTTCAAAATTGTAAAGAAATTCTTCTTTCAGATTTTCTTCATATTCGGACTGATTCCTGCTTTGAGTTTTGACACATTTGCTTGTTGTGAACTTTGGTTGAAGGTGTCAGAAACATATTGCATGCGAATCTCAGTTCCATCAGAGAACACATGAAGGCGATCTGACATTTGGCGTTCTGGCTCTGGCAATCTCACAAAGAAAATTAGGGAGTGACGATTAAGATTATATACACACACACACAAAAAAAGTTCGACCAATCAACTCACCGCATAAGATACAGAGGGTTTCTGTGTACGGTGTGGGTTCTCACATCTAGTCTCCATATATCAGGTTCAGTAAGACATCAGGGAGTGACAGTAACAGAATGAGCGTTTGAGGACTGAGTATTAAACCAGCAGAACTGACAGGGCTACCTTTGCTGCTGCAACTGCAGCGGTGGTTTTAAGTGAGAGTATACTAGCGTCTGCACACCGTTGGCATTCACTGAATCTAAGTTAGGGAAGTATGATGAAATGAGCCATGTTTTCGCTGTACCACTGCAGCAATGACGCTGACAGGGCCAAATTACTGCAAAGTCAGCAGAAAATAAATGTTGAAATCAGCAGAACATTATAGATTGATGTCTAAACTGCTCATTCACTACCCTATTTCCAAGCAGCAGGAAAGATCAGGGACTGATAGTTAAGAGGCAACTAATTTCTCTGAAGTCATCCAAAGTATCTTCAGTCCTGGTTTGACTGTGACAAAATGTCCACCAATACTGAGGCAAAATGTTTGTGGGGGTGTAGCAGCGTGCTGGTGGGGTGTGACGCGCAGAAAAACCCTGGAAGTGTCTCTTCTGGACTGCACTGTAACTCATTAGTATTACTTTTATTGTTCATTTGTAGATCAAACTTAGAGAGGGAGAAATTGTGAATCCTTCCCGACAACGACTGAAGGATCATTATTGAACTCTCACTTTTCAATGTATTTGACTTATTTTTGGACCAGATACACACTGTTAACTATAAAAACATTATCCCAAGTTTTTCAAACTGAATTTGACCACTGTCGGAAAAATTACTACTTGACAAAGACCTGTATTTGCTCTTTTATAATACAGTTTTAATATCATGAAGCCAATGTTATCATTCCTCTGTTTCTCATGAAATAAAACCCGCCAGTAAATAAGACATGGCTCGCTTTAATTCTTCGTCATTTATTTGTCATTTGTTTGTAATCACAACCGATATCATTTCCATTGCAAAGATCAAGTGTCATGAATGAGGTGAAACAGGAAAGTTCATTTCAGCACACAAATGAAAACAAACTGCTCCAATAAATTAGAATTCATATGCACCACAGTGATATCGCTAGTGGTGTGAATTAAAAGTCCTGTCACTGTTACCACGGTAACTAGGATGGGGTCCTTGGGTCATGCAGAAAAACACATAAAACAGAAAAAGGCAGATTCACCAACAAAAAAAAAAAAAAAAAGGAAGGCAACACTGAAGTATTTGTTCAATACAAATGTCTTGTTAAACTATTGTTTTAAGTATATTTTGGATATTTAAACTCATTTATTTCAACAACATTCATGCTACTTCCCATTGTAAGACGTCCAGTGTTTAAATATTGTGGCGCTTGCTTGACAGTCAAAATCACACGTCTGCAGCTCAGAAAAAAAGGTCCCGCTCATTGCAACATGTTTCTACAGATAAAAGGGATGAAGGAGTTCATCTATTGGCAAAGTACTGTTAAACTGCAAACAAGCAGTTCTGATTAGATAAGAGAGGATGTTTGCAGGATGTGATCTCAAGTAACCTGCCCTCAGATGAACACACTTCACAATTATGATTCGTCTTAGTCTTTTGAGATTTTTTTTTTTAAAAAAGGCTGGAGCAGTAAAAATAAGACAGCAAATGGCACAACATTAAAAAAAACAAAAAAAACCAAACAAACATGAATACAGGTGTTGTAAAGAAGCTGTGAGGAAAATTACTACAGATCTACATGAAGTGGGGAGATTCGTACTGGTCTAAACATATTTCATACAGACAGGTTGCTATTCTGTAAACAGTATTTTTGTTTGAGGAGTCAATTTAATCAGGTTGTTTTCCTTTTGTTTTTTGTTTTAACTCCAGTACATGCGTGCTCAAACACCTTCTGAAAGAGTTCATTGATCATTGCTCCTGAGAGGACACAAGCTCCGCCTCTCTCAAGATTTCTCTAAAGGCCATTTGTCACACATGCATTTTTATTGACTGTTTGCTGAAATGTTTGTGTAATTCAAATATTGCAAATTTATGTTTTTAAAGGAATAGTGTTTTTTGCTGTTGGGAGGAATTGTAACACACTGGGGGGAGGGTAAATCAGAAGCTAGGACAGAGCTACATGTAAAGGGCTGTTTTTGCTCAGAGTGAGGGTTGCACATTTAAGAGATCAATAACTCTTTCAAAGCACGTAAGTGCATGGGTGTACTGCACAGAGGAAAAAAACAAAACAAAAACAGGAAGCTTTCCTGTAACAGGTAGCTGAACACATTACTCGGTGAAAGAAACTTGCAGACAAACTAAACTCTGCAGTCAGTTTCTCCCTCTAGCTGCCAGATGTAATGCACATCAGTTTGGCTCGAACTCTCCAAAAAGGAGGGATAAAGAGTGCTCAATACAACAACACAAGACTCATTCAATCTCATCTAGACCTCCAGGGTTTGGACAAACTTAACATCCCTCAAAAGAGCCAAATAAAGTTATAGTCAACTCAAGTGACAAGTTTACTTGAGTGCCTAAACATCAGAGGAGGAAAAAAAAATGTATTCCTGATAGTTCTGGTCCATGAGACCATACGGTAAAAGTAGGCAGCAAGACAGGATCTGACATCATAGTTTGTGCATCTGGATGAAGGTAATGGAAGTGATTCTGCTGGTTTCTAACCCTTCATGACAACAGCAGCTCAGTCCAGCTTTTGAATTCTCCCTGGCAAAAGTGTCTTGATTTGAGGAAAGTGGTACAGTAGGTTCTGGAAAAGGAAAACGCATTAGTGGGACTTGGCCTTGGGCTGGGTGATTCTACGGACAACACTGTAGAGGACTCCAAAATTCTGCAGAGAGACCAAAAGAGAAAGCGTTCACCTCAGCTTTCCAAACATGAAAAAATAACACTGAACAATCAGCTGAGTTAACAGAACCCCAAATGCGGTATTCCTTATAAATTGACACCATGCTTGCCTCTGCATTACACTCCCGAGACACACACATTTTTATAGAGTGGTGCTCTGAAAGAGAGACCTGCTCTGCTTCAACAACACAGTGACTTACCTGAATAGCAAGATACATCATCCCTAAGTAGGCTGCAATGCAGACAGCCAGCAGCAGGTCAAAAATAGCTGGCTTCACTCTGACAAGGAAAATCACCAGAGTAAGTAAGGCACAGAGAGGAG
The DNA here is from genome assembly GCA_018398805.1 of Hirundichthys speculiger. NCBI lineage: Eukaryota > Metazoa > Chordata > Actinopteri > Beloniformes > Exocoetidae > Hirundichthys > Hirundichthys speculiger. The sequence continues at coordinate 3,194,509 of JAGFBZ010000961.1, read as the reverse complement.
GCGACGGATGAATGAAAAATAAATGAAAATGAAATGAAACGAAATACACGCACATATACATATCTATATCTATATTTACACACACATATCTATCTATCTATCTTTTCCCACCCAAACATAAAGATATCCTCTACAAGGGCATAACAAAAATGACTTCCACCAGTGAATGAATAGGATGGTCAGCTAGCAGACGGTGAAGAGAAAAAGGTGTTCTGGGTTAGAAATCGCAGGGAATTGCTTACCCTACCTTTATTATGGAAACACAAAACTCAAGTTCATATGTTATGATAGCATATTCTATTGGGTTTTGGTCCTCATTTTGCAAAAGCTTCAAGTACAGATGTTTATTTTTAGTGCTACATGTGCTAACTGACACTGGCAGAATAGTGCTATTTGTTTTGCACATCATACTGCCATTATATGTGCCACATGTGATGTGCTGACATCATATGTGTTGGCCATGCGGTGTCGCAAAATGGTACCAAAACTCCCAACAGGACATTGCATTGCAAGTAAAGGGTTGATATGAAATTATTGTTTCAATCAAATATGACATTATTCTGATTAGGGTTGCTGTTTGCATATATTATCTTATTTGGGTTACTATCTGACTGTTGTTGTCCAGGTGAACGCACTGAATTACAGCAGCGCCAACATACTGCTTCTTCTTCTTATTTTTATTATTATTATTTTTTAACTAATTCTTGATTAAATACATTTTAAAATTATCTTCTTTGGCCCTGACTCAAGCTGCCTCTCACTTTCTTGGGCATTGAGCGATGTCACAGCCACAACACTCTCACTCACATATAAGAACTAATAATTTAATGACACTGTGCCAGAAGAAAAATTACAAAATAAACAAAGTGATTTTAACAGAGTTTTGAGCTGGAAGTTGTTTTTTTGGACTTTAAACTCTGACACAAACATTTTTAATTGATGCTACAAATGTTCATGTGTTTAACATATCTTATCTGCTGCATACCTGTAGGCATTCATAGTCTGTTTTAGCTGGTCGTAGAATACAAACTCTGGGTCCCTGTAAAAGAGAAAATGAAAAGATTATACTTTGGCATCATGATGAGTGAGAAGGTCATATATAACATGTTAGAACTGCCATTTCTGGATCTATCCTTTTGATAATACATCCTGGATAGTCAAGCATCACAAATCAAAGCACGTAGCAAGAACATTATTTTACTATTGTTCTAGTTTCCAGATCAGACTAAACAAATGTTCACTTATAAAAAAGTGTTTTGTAATTCTTTTCAGTCTGTACAGTTGTGCATTCATTTTGTCTGCTTCTTTTCATTTATTTTATTTATTTAGTTGTTATTTACCTTTTGTCAGCTTTGACGTAGTGTCTCTTGACATCCTTGAGGTAGCGTCCAAGGATGATACTCCAGCGTAGAGACGATGCTGCTGTCTTTGTCCACCAGCTGTGCAGCTCGGGGCTGTCCTGTAAGCCAATCTATTACCGCTGACAGATGCTCCTCCTGCACTTGCTGACATGAGACACAAAGGACAGTTTTCAGAGATCAAATAAATATGCCGAAAATTTGTATGTAAAGTATTTGCTTGGATCTATATAAGATCTTTACAACTAAAACTATTAAATCAATCAGTGCAGGTTCAACTTGTTTCTGATATATATATATATATATATATATATATATATATATATATATATTATATATCTATATATATATATATATATATATATATATAAATCATAAATATTAAACTGTTCCAGTAACAGTGAAATCTAGCTAAACCTGAGGATCAGTTTACACTTTAAAATAACTAAGACATGCTTTCTCATTCATCCTGAAGAAGAATGAAGAAGAAGTTACGATTTAGTTGAGTTTAGAGACATACCATTTGTTCTGTGAAAATCTGCAGGTCTTCAGGTGCTCCCTTGTAGAAAAGTGCAAGTACAACAAAGTCACTTTATATTCAATAAATAAAGGCAGAGCACAGACTGTTTCACAGCAATGTCTTCTTTTCTATACCTTTTCTGTGAGATTGTAGATGACCCGGGCCAATCCCTCTGCTACCACCTTCGTGTTCCTGCTGAGCTTCTTCACATCTACATAAGGCCTATGAGACATAAACAAGTTTGTAGACACTTAAAAACAGGCACAATGTTTAACTGAGAAACACGGAATTTAAAAGGAAAAAAATAAAGAAAAATGCCTGTTTCATGCAGGCAGAGTAAAAGGAAGAATGCTGTCGGGTTGTTTTTGTTTTTTAATATGCATTCAATCACCAAAAACTTCCCAATAAAAAACTCAAACTTCTCAAATTGTATTTAATAAATTGCAAAAACATGTTTTATTATTAAATTTATATAATTTGTTTGTAAATCCAAGATTATTACCATCAGATTCACAGGTGCCAGTTTTATTTTTTCATAACCAACTTTTGGATGAGGAAAAAAATAAATAAATTAAACAAGAAGAAGAAAAAAAAAAAGCTTAACATAAGAGGTTTTTTTGATTAATATTACATATTTATCTTACTAGCAATTAAATACTATTTAATTGCAGTCTGAATAGCTCTGCTCTCAAACTGTTCTGAAATGCTTTTTAGTATGAAAAAAAAAATAGAAAAATAACCATAGAATGTTTGAAACAAGAAAATTATTATAGAAAAGATAAAGAGGTCACAGCATAAATGAATATTTAGAGACAAAAACACTAGAGGAGAGAAAAGCAACTGAGGAGACATCAAATTCTAAATCTAATAAATCCAACAATGGTTTCTTATCAAGGGAGAGACTGAACAAGAGTAAGAGAAATGTAAACAGGAAAGACCACAAATGGGAACTAAAATATTAACTCTTCTTTCCTATTCAAGTGACTTGCAGTAATGAACCCACCCAGCAGGGGGCTCTCCCGCTCCGTGACGAGAGGAGAGGGACACTGACCGCACGTCCATGATGCTGGAGCGATGAGCCGAGCGGTGCGACGGCAGATGGGATAGCGTAAAGGCTGGCAGTCGACGGATCCCGAAGCGCTCGTGCTCCCAGGCCAGCATGTCATCGGCCAAGTTGATTTTCTTGTGGACCATGGAGAACTTGACATCTGGATATTGACTTGAAACCACCTGGAAGTGCCAGAACACAATTAAAACTCCAACTTACAGCCTCAACTCCTGCATTTTTTTAACCTCTGTTTAAGTTTTTTATTTTTCACTTTTAGTAATGGAAAATATAGTTTTAATGTGGTAATTAAAACTTGGTAACTTGCTTTCTTTTATCTGCCATGATTGAATTGTTTAAAGCTGCTCATGTTTCAAACTTACATGATGCATCTTAAGAATCAAATAAAAACTTTCTTTATTGCAAGACACACTGAACTGTCGAGGCTCACCATCTCCAGTTCTTTGAGCAGAGAATATTGAGGGGTTCCCTCTTTAGGAGGTTTGGACACATGGAGGTGCAGAGAGTCGCTGTTCCCCAGAGTATCCAGACACAGCACAAAGGCTACGTTGTCTTGCAACAGACTGGAGTCTGTCACGGAAGAAAGGGAAAAATTATAAATATGGACAGAATAAATAGACAGGAAAGTTCAATGTATTTAGAACATTAGGATAACACATGATGTATCCAAAAAAATAGGAGCCGGTCATGTAGCTGCAGAGAGACTTAACTTTGTGTTCATTTTCTGCTGCGATATTTCCTTTGGTTATAACATGCAGAATATTTCAATTAATTTATGTTTTGCTTCAAAGACAAGAGCAGGTACAAATGGTATCTTCTAATCACATTTGAGAACTGTAAGCTGATTGATGAACCAAATTGAGCTGGATGAACACTTTTGAACATCTCTGCTGGTAGATGTTGGGACTTTTTAAAAAAAAACGTTTTTAAACGTTTTTAATTATTTGTTTTAATATAGCTCCATGGAAAGTAATTTGTTTCAGCTCTGGCTGTTGTAAAGGGCTATAAAAAATAAAGGCTGATTGATTGACCACTGAACTGTACCTGTATGGTCCAGGTTGTCTTCCAGCCAGCGTTTTGTACCCTGATAGTTGAACTTTCCTCCACCTGAGAGGAAGAACAGCAGGTTGTACCTGAAAATACAAAACAATTTTACATGAAAAATCTACCAAATAAGAGAAGGGACTAAAATCCCCAAAATACTTGACTGTTGATTAAATACGACTCAAAACAACCTCAGCATGAAGCTGAACATAGTGTTTTTAAATGTCTTTGATTACAAGTCCAATAAGAGTAGCTGGCTGTCAGCTAATATGACTACACGGTATTGAAGGGTATTTAAAAATAGATGTGATTCATAATAAAAACTTGAACAGCACCAGTGACTGTGTTGAAAGATAGAATGAAAATAAAAACTTAATGCCCAGAATTTATTGGATATAGAGCCAGTTAAATAAACACAAACCCACATTTGACGACTTGTATTAAATATTTAAAGAAGTCCCCCCCCCTCCAATCTGCTTTCAGACACAAAATCCATTTATTTAACATTTTACAACACAGCAGGAGAAAGAAAATGTGGCCATTCAAATGGACCTTTATATCTTCTTTGGATTTTTCCCTATTAGGGGTGGCCACAGTGGATCACCTGTTTCCATCATAGCCTCATCTTATCTTCTGCATCTCCCTCTGTGACACCAACTCACCACATCCAGGAATTTCTTTTTTGAGCTTGCTTTTTTCCTGCTGCAATCTCCAGCATCCTTTTACCCAGGTATTCACAAACCTCTTTTTTATGTGTCCAAACCATGTCTAAACAGCTTTTTTACTTTATCTTCAAGATGTTGAATCCTGGCTGTTAATCAGACTTTTAAATACCATTTAAATATATGTACACGTTTAAGTATTAAATGTATAAGCCCCCTGGTCATATTTTCCCTGGAGGCATTTATTGGGAGAAATCGGACAGTACTACATTAAAAAAAAGGAAGAAAAAAAAAAACACATCAAAGTGAGGTAAGTGGTGTGAGCGGTGGCCTCTTTACTCACGCAGCATGTGTTCTCTTGTAGGTGTAGAGTTTCGAGAAGAGACGTGCCAGCTCTAGTAACATGGACACTCCGCTACCATTGGAGTCTGCTCCGTAAGACAACCACTGGACACAACAACACAGTCTGATTATATTACTTGCCTGCTGTCTTTTTAACTGAAATTTCCTGACCTGTTACAGCTATCTAAATAAGCAATTTCACAATGAGAAATTAAAGAAAATATAAGGAGGTAACTCACTGGAGCAACACCAAAAGAATCATAATGTGCCACAACAACAATAGTGGGGAGGTCCTCTCCTCCAACTCCAGCCAAACGACCCTGGATTAAAAATTAATAATAATGATAAAAATGAGCCATGAGTCCACAAAAATAATACAAATATAGAGCAGTATCAAAAGGTTAAGTTGAGTCATGTCTCCATAGTCTAATGACTAGGCACTATTTCCCCCATCTTAGTTTAAACACAACTCTCAGATTAAAAATTCCTGAATAAAAATTTCAATCCCACGCTCTATTCAAGAATTTATGACTGATAGTTCAAATGATGGTCAACAATCTTCTAATCTCAATCAAGGTCACAGAAATCCTTAAGTGAACATATAACATTTGAAGATGTAAAAAGAAACTGTTTCTACAAGGAATTTAGTAAAACCATATACTGCTCTCAACATAGAGAAACTACAAGCACTGGTTGACAGAAGGTAGAATGCAAATTCTTCATATTTGTAGTACTATAGAGCAGAACTATCATATATAATGCAAGAATACCAAGTTATAGCTTATATAGTGCTGTTTTGCCTAGAAATCAAACCTTTTCTATAGTTCACTGGGCTGCAAAACCACAGTGTGTTTAAATGCCTGACATTACCATTGAATTAAGACAAAATAATCCCATTTACTCAACTCCACAGTTTTAAGAACACACAAAGGCTTTTCCCCAGGAATTTAGGGCCACCGACTTTCAGAAAACAAGTGCTGACAGTGTTGCCTTGTGGAGCTATGATCTCAGGCCAATACCACATAAATCCTTTTCAGATTGGTTTTCGTGGTATGTTTGTGCATTGTTTTGGTGTAAAGTTTTCGTTATCTGAATTTACAAAAATAACATTTTCACTGTAACCTATTTTTCAAGTTTCAGTGAATAGATTCATTTGATTACAGTTCACCGTCTCACCTCCAAACTGGTGATGGCCCAGTCACTGACGGCTTTGCTTTGAGCTCCACTGGTCACCATTTGAAAGCCATTGGCTGTAGCTGTATGAAGCAGCACTATAGGAAAAACAATAACACGCCCTCACATGTTGAATGCATGAACAGATAGACCATTAATCATGATTTTTGCAGCTAAAAGGAAGTGATGTTTGAATTATGTGCTAGACTTTGGGCTTAGCGTACTATGTAGGTCAGGTGTGGAGGCTCAGAGTCTACCTTCAGCTGCAGATAAGGAGCCCTGACTGGAGGAGGAGGTGAGGGTTTGAGTGTAGATAGATAGTAGCTCATCATCCTCCATGGCAAAGTAGACCGGGACGATGGTCTCAGTAGCCAACATCTCCGGCTCCAACTCCATGAACTGCTGCAGAGGGTGAAAGGTAACTGCTTTAATAAGATAAAGGAACTCCATTTTGTGAGTTGCTGACAGACAAAAAAAAAAAAAAGAGACACATAGACACTTCCTATCTACACATCATGTATAACTAGTATTTCAAGAGCATATTGTTGAAATGTTGTGAAGGAGACAAATTGCTTTACACAGATCAAACAGGTTGATTTTTTTTTAACTTTACTTTAATCTTTTTTTTTTTAAAGTCACTTCAATAATTCTCAAAATATTTTTAGCCATTGCACAACAAAATGAGTAAATCATCAAATGCTTCTATTTTATTATTGCTTTTATTTTCTAGGGATGTCTACTCAGAGTGGGAAGTTTAACTAGTCAGAACAAGTACTTGGGAGAGAAGACATTCATTCTCTTGGATTTGTCACCAGTTTTTTCCCCCAGATTACTTGAATTTGCTTTTGAGTCATACTCTTAGTGAAAAGGACTCAAAGGGCTGAGCCTGTCAAAGAAACTGTGGGCTCCACCACTGCTTTCCTCTGTTGCTGTCAAAATATCTTCTTTGCTACATTCAAACTCATTTTGACTTCAAAATCTTTTTGACTGTAGCGAGAAAGGGACAAATAACTGCTTTCAAAAACATGGTTTCCACTGGCATTTTCCACGAAAACAAGAAAGGAAACAGTCTACAGTTAACACTAAAGAAACAATAAAGCATACAGACTCACACCATTATTAAATCATGACTTGCAGCATTATAGTATCTTATTACCTGTACTATGTCCTGTGGCATAGCAGACATGTTCTTGGGCAGGATGATAACCACAGCCCCTGCTGACTGCCGCAGGCTTTCTGGTACTTGTCATAGGTGAAGTCTGCCAGCCGCATGATAACACAGCGACGACTTAGTACCTCTGCCTCCACAGTGCGGGCCTCTGTATTCAGGATGGCATTCCTCGTACCTAAAGAAATGAAACATACTATTTGTCAATTCTGATTCGAGGGTTGAACAATTTACCAGCTGTTTGATTAAAGAAAAAATAATTAAAATAAATTAACAAAGAGGCATGGAGCTTTCATGGAGCAGCAGAAAAGACACTATGCTCTGATTTCATTATTACATTGTTGAGCAATAGTCTGCTGGACTCTAATTGGTTGTATTGTTGACAGCAGAAAGCCAAACATGTGTAAATTCAATTCAAGTAAATAACAGGTAATAACAGGAGTGAAGGTCTGAGAGGAATATCATATTACATCACTAACAAACCCCCTCATCTGTGCCAACAAAGCCTTCAGTCAGTCAAGAGTTGTGTCCTTTCAGGAGAAGTTGCCAGCTGCTGCAGCAACAAGAGGGCAACTGCAGTGCCTGACCGCAGCCCACTTTTAATGCAAGGTTTTAATGTCCAGATATGGTGCCTTTCTCCAGGACCATCTATTGATTGATAAGATATCTAACCAGCATGCACTGGTTCAAAAAAAATCATCAAACATTAAACCAAATGTGCATCTAGTCCAAAACGCCCAAAGAAAGAGCAGGTGCAGCCTCACACTTTGCAAATTCTTGACCAAGTAGGTTCTTTAAGATGAGGAGCTTAAAAAGACAAGGAGGACAAATCCGCTGGAGGATTTGCAAGAAATGACAACGACAGCTGTGATTTTTATCTTTGTTTTGACATTACATTAAAACAGATCAACCCAATGAAATGGGACCTCAAAATAAAATAAAAAAAATCTATAAATGCGCGTCCTGGTTTTTTACTTTAACACGTGACAAATATTAATCTAACAAATAATTAAATGCCGCCGATGGAAAAGCAGAGGAGGGTGAAGGGAGGCTCCACCAACATCCAGTAAGACTGGCTATTTGACAAATGGCACCATCGGTGATCAGTAGAGGATTACAAATGAAGAGAACATTTATATTCTAAGGCTGGGGTCTGGCAATATGATATAAAGAAAACTAACCCCGGAGGGGAGGAGAAAGCGAGCCACCTGCACGCTGCCCACTAGCAAAGCCAGGCTACACTAGCAGCTAGTTAGCCAGCTCTGTGCTGACACTGAAACGTTACTTTAACGGTCGATGTAAACGAAAAGGTACGAACACAGCTGGTTTCAGGATACCCATGCACGGACAATTAATAACGGAGGTCACATTTAATTTCGAGACATTCACAAGAGGAACGCCTGGCTTACCGTACGGCTGTCCCTGGAGGTCGTACTGCTGCATACGGTACACCGTGAACTCGTGTGCCGCCTCGGCCGGGAGTGGAGACACCAAGATCAGCACCGCGGGAATAAACACAATAAATGTAAGGGGAAAAGAAGATTTGAACATGTTGTCAAACACCTCACTGGCCTCCTCAAACATTGTGGCAATTGTGTCGGTCGTACAACAAAGGACTAACTGGTATTTTCAGCTGTCACTGAGCTCAGCAACTGACAGCAAGCGGAGCTTATTCTGATCAGGCAAATAACTGAACTATCCCTTCCTTCGCACTGGAAAACAACAACAAAAAACGTATTAGACAAAACAAAAACCCGAGTGGTAGTTTACAAAAAAAACTGAGGTGTCTTATGCGTAATATGCTAAACAGGCTGCTTATTTAGAATGATTTTAATAGGTTAAATATTTAAACCTGAAACCGAACAGGCATCGTCTAGGACAACTATAAACACAAATAGGTAAACTATTTAAAGACGTTAGATGGCGCGCTGCACCATGGAAACCTTACAGTCAATGATTGAAAGCGAGCATCCTCCATCCACGACGGAAATAGTTACCATTTCAGGCATTATTACATTTATAACACTAGTTTGATAAGATAACTTACAAAATGTAACAACTCAGATGAGGCACATACTGTCATTATCTGTTGTTTGTTGATATTTTTGCCCTTTGTCTGGTTAAAATAAAAAAACGTCTTAATCTGTAGGGTTATCACAGGGTTTTGATTCTATTTTATTTTATTTTTCCAGGTAAATTGTTTATGTAAAATATGTGTATGCAAGGAAGTTTGCGATACATTTTCCTCTTATACTTAAAAATGTATTCAATTTTGTTGATTTCATTACCTACAAATTTATTTACCATGTGATTTGTTGCAAAACGTGAAGTAGCCTAATGACACAGTGGCATGGAAAGGCCTGGATATCCCCTGGTTAAAAATACGTCACTGAATTGTTAAGTGAGCACTGAAGATGTTAAGTTAAACCCCTGTTTGGATGCAAAAAAAAAAAAACAAAACAAAACATAAACTTTTCAGTTGTGGAGGGAATTTTAAAAAAGGTCCATAAACCAAAGGACTAGCTGTGACCCTCACTATGCCCAAAGGAATCATCAACTGAAATCTCTGGATAGCCCTTCAAAGAGTCATGCAAGACAGCTGAGCATCCCACAGAATTAGAAGCCTTTTCTCCCACAAGAATGACTGAAAATACACTAGCAAGAACTGAAGCTGTCTAACTGGTCACAAAAAGTTTATACAAGCTGGGATACATTTCATAGAGGGTGTCTCCAATAGAGACCATGCATGATACCCAGTCTTTTGCTTCATTGTATTTCTTTTGTTATTTTTGAAACATTTAGTCATGGTCAACTTAATGAAGGTAATGTAGGTGCCAAAATATTTACACACAGGTGCATAACAGCTTTAAAAACTATTTTCAACAGTCATTTTACTTGTCATTTATGTATCATGTACATGTGTTACATAAGCAGTAATTTAGTTTACAAATAAAAAAACCACTCTTATTTGTCCACCTGTGAAATTCACTGGGACTGCATAAATGAATATCCACTGAAGTGTGACTTTAGGGGGAAAGTTTAAAGAATAATGAAAACATGACTTGCATATTATTTTGTGCTAATGTCTGTTCAACAGATCTAGAAATCTAAAAAACAAAAAATCTGGACTGACTGTGGTCATGAGGGAAAAGTGAGTTTTGACTGAAATTTTACATCACAGGAAAAAAGCGATTAAAAATTAAGATTCAATCAAGGAAGTGGTGAAAACTATATTCTCTCTCTCTCGCCTTCCCTCCATCTTGTTCTCCCTTGTGAGGCTGCTCTGCTAAGTGGGAGATTAATGCTGATATGATGTTCTGCTATCCCATTTAATGGACCTTGGCGTCATTATTTCCTGTAGTATGAGTAATCCATGCTCAGGCTGGTGAAAGGATTGCAGGCAGCACACAAAGCACAAAGCCAATTTAGCATGAATGTTGAACCTCATTGTAATGATTTCACATTACTGAGAAATTATCATCTGGAGATCCTCTGACATGACCCACTGTCCGCTTGAGGGAAAACAAGCTGCTGAAGACAAAAGCAGAAAGGAACATTTGTTCAGAGGAGAAAATAATGGTCTTGTGTGCCTGGTGCGTGAGCGGCACGGCCAGCAGCAGTCACATCACATGAGTCTAATTCCACAAAATTCATAACATCCTGTTGTCACATGGTCACTGGAGCTCACTCAGTGGCTCAGCAGAAGTAAATGTGGTCACATTTTTTACTTGATGTCGCCTTGTCCAACTCACTTTTTATCATCATGTGGAGACAGGGTGATAGAAACACACACACACACACACACACGTGTGTATACATATTCACACGTACACAGTCCACGCATGAACTACTCAGTGTCCTCATTTCCTTCCAGTGTTCCTGGGAATGTCCTGAATCAGACTTGCCTCTACTCCCAGCTCTGGGAGCGCTGAGAAACACTTTCTCTGTGCAGCCACACAAAGGATGCAGTCAGTTTGTGTTGGGTTAAGTGCCATGGATTAATGAGAGATTATCTACCTACCCACAACTCCCCTTGGTTTTTGCGTCTTTTCATTCTCAGAGGATACTGTCATTTTCTCACCACTGCTCAAACACTGACCACGCTGAATTGCTCCAAGGTGAGAACCACTGAACAGCAAACAGACACTGTACAAGGGAGTGCTCTCTGGCCTGAGTTCTTCACACAGATGCCACTATTTAAAACAATGGCAGTCTTTCTTTTTAGAGCAGATCTTTTGATCACTCCTCTAAACACCACCGGCTGTAATCCCCACAAAAATGAGCAGAGGCTGAGAAACAACCAGATCCTATTCAGTGGATGAACACGTGCAGGTCCAAGATGTGACAAAGTGATAAAAGAGTCTCAACTATTTAAAATCTACAGTTATTTAAAATAGCACAAAGATAACATGGCAAATGTAGAAATTGAGAAATTATTATTGTTCTTAAAATTAGAGTTAATTTGGAACTTGATGCAAGTAGCAAGTTTCAGAAAAAGTTAGGACAGGACTATGTTAACCGCGGTGTTGCATCACTGCTGCTCTTAACAACACTCTGTGAGTAACACATGCAATGTGTGAAAATGCACTCCTTCACTATTACATATGCTTTTTCACATAGCATTTTAGATTGTGATTTGTCACACCACAGACCAGTTTGTTTAGATTTTGATCCAAAATTCTTCATCATAAGAATCATATTGCTAAACTTAGGTAGAGATTTCCACCTCAGAAATGTGTGCCAGCTGATGGCCACAAGTTCCTGGCTTTGTAGTATTGGTTTCCAGTTACAGCAATCTATGATATTATCTTCATGTTGAGCAACAACATTGTGATGGTAACTCAAGGGAGGGGGCCCAGGGATAAGACATCATGACATGTAAATGCTATTTAGATGTCATGATCAAAACACAAATTTCAGAAACAGCAGCAAAAGGTCCAGTTAAAGTCTATTCCAACAGTCCAAAAGAAAAAAAATAGTTAACCTGGAGGCACTGGGAATACAAAGTATTCTGTGGCACTGATTATTTTCAACTCTGCGACACTGTGGCTCTAAAACCAATAGATCATCTATACACCCACTGACTGTATGAAACTCCTGTAACTTGGGTTTTCTCAGGTGCACAGCCCTTTAACCTACACAGTGCAACATTTATACTTCACAAAATTAACTCCCAGTTGGTAAGTTAATAAGTGGGCCTATATGTACATACTAGGTGGTTATCTGGACCCTTCAGTCCATCAAACATATATTTAATGATTCTCTGAACTGATGTGTCTGTAGTGCAACATTTCAGTTCTGCTCTAGATAAAATGAATAGGATTCTTCTTTTTAATCCCAATATTCCTCTGAAAGTTTAGCAGGAAGCCTGAGGTCTGCAAATTCTGAAATAAAGGTAATTTGCATTTCCGTGATGAAGACAGAGCAGTTCACTGGTTCTCAGTTACCCAACAGATGGACATTTCAAAATACAAGGCTAATGTGTTGACGTAGACCTATTTACTACATTTCAGTATTAGGGTTGAGGTCGGCTTAAACTCCTACTCCTGTACATCATGGAATCACTACTTCTGATTTTACCCCCCAAAATCCTGAACAAGATATCTTTTAAAAACTATTTAACAGTTGAACACCTCCATTTCTCAGTTATGTCAGATAATTTTAACATTATATATTGGACACATATGGCAGAGCATGTTTCTCTATAAACCTCTGAAATGTACTTTACTTGGACTTTAAAATATTAAAATAATTTCAAAAACCTTTGAATTCAGTGATACTTATGTGCAATTCTCATGTGTAAAAATTCTAGGGTCACATTAAAACTACACTGTGTTAGTTTGTACAGTGTAAATGTTAAAAAAAATCATGTGCATGTCTCTCATTATGACATGTGGCCAACATCCTTTCCTTCCTTCCTTTCTTCACTCTCTGATTTAAAATCATTTAAGGCCATAGACCTGAAAGAGGCAAACTCCCCCTGATTTCTTGATGCATCAGACAATTGATTTACCGGTTAATTTTTATTAGAGCTTGTGGAAATAAGACTAAGCAGAAGAGAGAATATGACGTGCAGCTGCTGAGCTACAGCCACCAAGACTGTGAGCTATTTCAGTTGTGCAGGGCAACAGTCAGATAATGGATGACCGGGCTCCTTGGAGCCGGTTGTTCCATTAGGTTTTGTTAATGCAGTCAGAGGAGGTCGGTGTGGCTCATCTGCCTTCATATCCACTTTCAGAGATGCTCACTCATTCTGACTGTGGATCTGGCTTGTCTCTCTCCTTATTGTCTTGCTTCATGCTTCTCATTGAATTGTACCGTACATTTCAATGTTTCTTTTCCGCTCTTTGAATTTCTTTTGTGTGTGTGTCTTTTTTACTTTCACTCTTTCCAGTGAATCTTGGGAGAATTTGAGCACAGCCATTTAGTATTGCTGTGGGTTTTCTTAGTTCTATCACAGACATTGCTTAAGAGCAAAGTACATACTGTCTCAATCGCTACGGCAATGCATTCACATCTTTTTTTTTTTTGCAATCCACAGTTTTTAGAAATATATTTTTAAACCTGAGGGCTTTTGAAATGCTTTACAACCATGTCAGTCTAGTATACGTGGCAAACTGGGAACTCTAGGCTTACGAAAGAGGTGGATGTGTCATGACCGGCTTTCAGTACTCTGGGAACTGTACATTTAATGGGTGTGACAGAGAGAAATTCATGAATGGAGACATGTGTGTTTGTCAGGAACTGCATTTGCCAATCACCTCATGCATAATGCTGGAAATCTAAACATCATGATGGAAAGCATATTACTTCCACCAGGCTTATACACCACTGACATACTGTATAAGCAGTTATAAAGTGGATTGATGAAAATTTCTTAAGCTGTGTAGGCCTGGGACTCTGTGCCTGTAAATCCCTGTCATGTTTTCATCTGCCCAACTGGTGCATCACAATGGATGCCTGTGCATGCCCAACTCCCTCTGACCTTTTCCTTCACCCGGCTGAGCGCAAAGCTGCGTTTCAGCCACCCTAATGAATACAAAAACAAATTGCAGCAGGTTAGAAGCATGCAGCGTGGGCCGGTTACTGTACTGTTACTGTAATGAACTTGGCTTCATGGAAATACGAGGCAATTAAACTCCCACGGTGCCTCCCTCAGGCCCAGACAGTCAGATCAAATGTATGTGTGGGGGGAAAGGTGGTGGAGAGACCCATGAGGGAGGGTGGGGGGGCGTTGGCAAAGAGAAAAGAGACATTTAGGAGGCCCACAGGAGTGGGAAGTCTACTGACAGTGATTGATCTTAAACACCAATTAGTCATGAAGGCACCTCATCCAGAGGTCATATCAGACCTGTGGGAGCACTGCTGGACCATCACTCACCCTCCTGCAGTTTGTTTTGGTTGTTTTGTGGACTGATTCGCCTGATTACTGGCTGACTGCTTGCCAGGTTTGGGTCATTCAGATAGTGAAACACAAACAGGAATCAGGAAAAGGATCAGTGTCAAGTATGTTCATGAAACTGGAGCTCAGTACCCTGTTATGTGGATCCTTTTTTCCCATCTGTCTCAAGGAAATCCCTTTACTCAAGACCCAATTACCTTCTTTCTTATGAAGTTTAGGTTCATTTTGGTGAAGGACACCATATATGGAATGCAACAAACTTGAAGAAAGAGGCTAGAGGAAAGGTTGCAAATATGTAAGATACACTTTATACGGAGCTAATGAACAATTAATGACATAACACTACCACTGTCACATAGTATAATTCCAACACCCACTTTTCTGGGACACACCATCAGGCTACATTCAGAGCTTCTTTCATTTGGCTTTGTATATGAATTGGAAAAGGCAAAACAGGAAGTATTCTGCATTCAAATGTACTTAAAAGTTTGCCTACCATATGTCTTGCATGGCCCTGTGATGGACTGACCACTTGTCCTAGGGTGTACCCCTGGCCTTTTGCCTTAAGACAGTTATGATAGGAGTAAGCAGGTATAGTTACTGGATGAAAGGATGGGTGCCTTGCATGAATTTTTCATTTTACTGTATTTGAGGTTGCCAGTCAAGCAAAGAAGCCCCTCTGAGAGGAACCTTATCTGTCACAGACCCAGTCTACCACACAACTCTGCAATCACCATTAATTCCTTTTTTCTTTTTCTTTTTTTTAAATCCAGAGTTTCAAGGGCAAGTCTCACTGTACGGCAGCCATCTTGGAAAGCAATCCTAAATGGTCAGAGGTTTCAATGGTCATCAGGACATAAAAAAAAAAAAAATGCATGCACTTGAATCAGCAGTCAGTTCTCGATATTACTCTACCAAGTGTTGGTATGTCTGTTAATGTGAGTTAACATAAATGAATCTGTGACACCAGGTGAGACCTCTCTTCCACAGTACTCCCACAAAAACCCAAGTCAGAATCAAACTTGAAATGCTAATTTGCTGCAGTCAGGAGGGCCTGATCTCTGCCTGTGCGACATCTGGTTTGTGATTGGACGTGTTTCTGTAAGGATGATGCAGAGAGCTGTGTCAACAGATGAGGGTTTTCTCATCCTCTATTCAGCATACCAGTGGAGGGTTAAGACCCAGGTCTAATTTCTGCCAGCAGCCCATCACATCATGGATACGAGTGTTCCTTTTGAGCCACACCGCCTGTGTTATTCTGTATCACTCTCATTTACTGTTGGATTCATTGTTTGTTTTGAATGTAAAGATCGACTGGTGTTTCCCAAGATGCAAGAGCGTGAGGGAAGGAGGTGGAGGGAGACTTTCTAGTGAACTTTCAGGAAGTAATCTTCACCAGGGCATGCAGGTGAGTGAATGGTTTCCGTCTGCTTCTGTTCATGCTGGAATTTGAAATGAGTCTTTGGTCCCGCATGGTTCACACTCCTCCCTTTGTCGATATCTCAATACTGACCCTCAGATTATTGATCAAATGGTTACGCAACATCAGCAACTACACACACACAAAACATCTGTGTTGCTGAATCTCACAAACACAAATGTCCACCTCAGTGAGAAGCGGTGTTCAGGATAAACCTTTGATTTGAAAGAGCTTAAAATCTGCTGGCTTTGAAGCTACCAGAAAGCTGTTCTCTCAGTCAGTACAGATAACGCCCAGGCCTTAGCCTTTACTCAGCTCCATCGCCTTTCTGTACACAGAAAATAAAGAAAACGTGGAAAAGGTGAGGAAATTAAGAAATGTGAATTGCAGTGAAGCCATCATGTGACCCAAGTTACAGCCTATTCTATGATAACTCAGTTAGTGACTCATTTTTTTACTCATGTCGCCAACATCTGCATCACCTTATCACCTCACTTTACCAAGTTTACTTCAGAAGTTATTAAAAAAATACATTAAATTTCATGTGATCCCATTACTAGAACTGGATGGACCATGAAATCAAAATAGAATATTTATCTTTGCTGTATTAATTCTAAGTTTTTTTTCATCTTTCTTTTTGATTAGATTTTAGAAAAACATCATGAGTGGGATGAGCATTATTGTCTTATTCTGGGAAATAATTAAACCCATAAAAGGCATCCATGTTAATCAAACTTACTTATAATGAAACTTAAAATGGCCAAGAAGCAACACATCTGCATAGTTTAGTTTTTGTTGAACTGACAGTATTGAAGATAGATTTGCCTCTCCCCTTAGCACTTGTCTGCACCCACCCCTCTTCAGCCGCAAAGAAGTCTGTCCGCCGCTCTGACGTGGCAGACATAATGCTGGTTAACATCCGGATATTAGTGATTTTCTCTGTTTTCTTTTCTTTTTTCCAGTTGGAGAGGAAAGCCCAGTTTTTAATTTGTAAATCAGAAAGCTCCAGAACACAGAGAGGGCTCTGTGTAAGAGGGACTCGCACTTACCACAAGTTTTTCATTTACAAATATGTGAAATATCTTGTCTCGTCTCCTCACTGCCTGCTTGTCTGGCTCTGGTTGATTCCACTTTAAGGTCTCTTTTACTCTGACACAGAAGAGTGGAGTGTGCGTGGGAGAATATAGGCTACACTCTGTTCCAGAGTCACAGAACTGCGTGCAACGCTGCTGGGCGACACACTGACCAGGGGTCAGCCAGAGGAGACGCCACACAGACACTAGTCCTAATTTTATGAGCGCAGAGACACACATGAAAAAAGAGAGTGGAAACACTAACAACTGAAAATTTGTCACAAAGAACAAATCTACACATGAGCCTTAAACTTGACTGTGATAGCACACAGCAGATTTATGTTGTTAATCATAGATAAACTTTGTTCCCAGGAACAAGGTTTTTCTTTCCCGAGTAGACTGTTATGTGTGAATGTGTGTCATAAACGGCAGTTACAGGCTGGAGATGTTCACACCATGTCGTCTGCTGTTTGTTCAACGCATGATGTTTTCTGTCTTCTTTTAGAAAAAGAAAAGAAAAAAAAAACATGACAAGAACATATGAATAAGACTACACCTGAAATTGATTTTAAAGGCCCAGTTCCCAGGATGTGGGGAACTCTAGTAGTGTCAGATACAATCATCTAAGATCACTTGAACACCACCCCACATTTAATCACATCCTGCCTTCTTTTCTCATTCTCGCTCTGTTCTCCTCTTCTAGCAGCTCCACTCCTACTGCTGCATATTCACTGACTACTTATCTGCATTAGCTCCCCTGTTTGCCCACACCTGTGATGGATTACTCCTGCTTATATAAGCTCCACCATTTCCCAGTGCCAGATCATCTTAGCCATGCTAGCAGCTCAGCCATTCTGCCTTTCAAAGTTTTCCTGGCTTCTGCTAAACTGCCTGTCTGATCTGGTTCTTCATATTAATCTGACCCCTTGTACACCAAGTCCTTTGGATTTATTAACTTTGTTTGGACTAATTACCTGTGAGCCTATCTCCCTCCTTAATAAAGGACCAAACTCAGTTTTGACCATGCCTGCCTGCCTGTTGTGTCATGTGTTTGAGTGCTCTATTCTTGATCAAACCTTGTTGCATTCTTTGCTTCCATATCAACGTGGTAGCTGATGAGGATGGAGATATTTAGCATCTTTGGATATAAATTCCTTGTTTTGGGGTAAGATAGACATTGGTTTCCATTTTCATGCAATTGAATATATATAAAAACTACATTTTGTATTGTGTTGTTTCTGCATACATATACATCAGCTTAAAGAGTAGCAGTTTTAACAAACTGACCAACATTTTCCTGACTTCCTTTAATATTGTTGCTGAATTTTTTTCTTTTTTTAAAAATCCATAATGCATTTTAGTGTTTCATTTATATGGATCTTCCAAGTCTGATTTTCTTTTAATAAGTGTCTCGCAGTTCTTCATTTCAATTCTAATTTGAAATCTACCATCATCACTAAGAACAATTATTTCACATCAACATTTATACTCCATATTTTTACAATGTGATCTTATAATGCAGTGTTTTAATGACTGCCCTACCTCACGACAAAGGAGTTGCATTAATAGCCTAATGCATAGTGATGGTGATGCTGTTCTCTCTTTAAGACTGAATCTCAGATGAGGATATGCTGAGAACCTGACAGGAGGAGATTCATTATCCCTCACAGGCAATCCATCACCAGAGGCAGGCAAAGGCCGAGGGAGAGGCCGCGGGAGAGCCTGGGGAACGTCTGGTCTGAGTACCCAGCTGGGTGCTCATTCCAACATGAACTTGAGAGAACTTCCTATGGAAAAGCACACTGTTTATAGGCTGTCATGCCAATGTGTTGAGGTAAAAGGTAAGAAAATTGGCAAAGGTTACAAAAGATATATTGATACCAACACAGAAATGAAACTGTGACATCCATCCATCATCTATGCCCGCTTAATCCCCTGCAGGGTCACGGGGATCTGCTGGAGTCTATCCCAGCTCACTTCGGGGAAAGGCAGGGTACACTCTGGACAGGTCACCAGTCCATCGCAGGGCCACATGCAGACAAACAATCATGCACTCTCACAATCACTCCTACGGGCAATTCAGAACCACCAATTAACCTGACATGGATGTCTTTGGACTGTGGGAGGAAGCCGGAGTACCCGGAGGAAACCCACACAAGCATGCGGTGAACATGCCAACTCCCCTGCTGAGGTTGAAACTGTAACATTTCAAGATTAAATTCTTTAAATTTGGAAAAAAAAAAGTTAAATAAAATTTTAATTTCTCCACTCTTTTAAACAGTTGCGATTTGCGACGCCAGTAATTTCAATTTTTTTTTAATGGTTTTTGTGGCATTTATTAAAAATGAGCAGACAGGAATGACCATAGCCGCGGGAACATGTTCTCAGCAGGGGGTGCTGGGGGGTGCTGGGAGTCTGAGACAGCTGTGCGATTATATATATATATATATATAAGTGTGTGTATGTGCCGTATCAACTATAAAGTATATAACACCATTTGTCGCGGGTAAACAAGACAACAGAGTTGTCAGTAACGCGGCGGCGCAGTTGATGTTTTTAAAATACTGCAGAACGAATCATTGGATGTGCAGTTTTGCCTGTCAGGGGTGAAGGAGTTTTTTGACACTATTGCGCCGAGATTGCGCATCACGGGTGCTCCGACTGCAAGGAGAGGGCCAGCGCAAGGAGTGATACGTGCACGGTTCCAGAAACTCCACAACAGTGTTCTGGACGACCTTATCTGCCAGATACAGAACCGATTTATAGATCAGGAACAATTAATGTTCCTGTCCCTCGTCGACAACCAACAGTTTCAGACATATCAGAAATAAATTCCCCCATCCAACCGTAACTTTTCCCACATCCACCGCAACTGCTGACCAGACATCCTCTGCCTTCAAGCGAGTAAAAACGTATGCAAGTAATACGGTGAAGCGTAATCTCTAAATTAGGCAGTGCCCTCTTTTTGTTGCATTGCGTTTTTTGTATTGGTGGCTTGTATGATTATAACGTCATGGTGGATTAAGTAGTTAAACCCGCACTGGTACAGGTACCAAATACACGACCGCCACTGAATAATACTGTAATAAACATTAAACCAGACCACAAGAATTTATAGTAAATTTTCAACATTTAATTTTTTTTCTTACCACATTTTTTCTCCCTTGTTTTCAATGGGGTTTTTTTTTTTTTTTTTATTTTACATTTTTGAGGTGCTGCAGCCCCCCCCCCCCCCCCCCCCCCCCCCCAGCACCCCTACTTCCCGCGGTACTAGGAATGAAGGACAGACACACAGCGAAGGGTTGCAGGCTGGGAATCAAACCTGCGACTGCTGCATTAGCGCTATAGCCTCTGTATATGGTCCTAGTCAATATTTCAAGTTCAAAAACCTTTTCTAATGGAAATGGTTGTTGCAGAATCAAAACTCTGAGTTCCACCCTTTTCTGCAAACCACGTAATAGTTCTAGACTGGAGAATTAATGACAAGTGTCAATTTCCCAACTTCTAAGGGACTTCCAACCAAATCCTGGCTGTGAAAGAACTTTTTTTTTTACATAGTTTTTAGGATATTTGGAAAAAATGCCAACTCCTGCTGACAAGATTTTCATCCCACCTTCAAATGTGACTGCTATATGTATGAACACCTGTCCAACCGCTCGTTAATGCAAATTTCTAATCAGTCAATCACATGGCAGCAACTCAATGGATTTAGGCATGTAGACATGGTCAAGATGATCTGCTGCAGTTCAAACCAGCATCAGAACAGGGAAGAAAGGTGATTTAAGTGACTTTGAATGTGGCATGATTGTTGGTGCCAGATGGGCTGGTTTGAGTATTTCAGGAACTGCTGATCTACTGGGATTTTCACGCACAACCATCTCTAGGGTTTGCAGAGAATGGTCCGAAAAAGAGAAAATATCCAGTGAGCAGCAGTTCTGTCGGTGCAAATGCCTTGTTGATGCCAGAGGTCAGAGGAGAATGGCCAGACTGGTTTGAGCTGATAGAAAGGCAACTGTAACTCAAATAACCACTCGTTACAACCGAGGTCTGCAGAAGAGCATCTCTGAACACACAACACGTCGAACCTTGAGGTGGATGGGCTACTGCAGCAGAAGACCACACTGGGTGCCACTCCCGTCAGCACAGGCTCATCAAAATTGGACAATAGAAGATTAGAAAAATGTTGCCTGGTCTGATGAGTCTCAAGTTCTGCTGCGACATTCTGATGGTAGGGTGGGAATGTGGCATCAACAACATGAAAGCATGGATCCATCCTGCCTTGTATCAACGGTTCAGGCTGCTGGTGGTGTAATGGTGTAGTGGATATTTTCCTGGCACACTTTGGGTCCATTAGTACCAACTGAAGATCGTGTCAATGCCACAGCCTACCTGAGTATTGTTGCTGACCATGCCCATCCCTATATGACAACAGTGTACCCATCTTCTGATGGCTACTTCTAGCAGAATAATGAGCCATGTCATAAAGTGCAAATCATCTCAGACTGGTTTCTTGAACATGACAATGAGTTCACTGTACTCAAATTACCTCCACAGTCACCAGATCTCAATCCAATAGAGCAGCTTTGGGATGTGGTGGAACGGGAGATTTGCATCTTGGATGTGCAGCCGACAAATCTGCAGCAACTGCGTGATGCTATCATGTAAATATGGACCAAACTCTCCAAGGAATATTTCCAGTACTTTGTTGAATCTATGCCATGAAGGATTAAGGCAGATAAAGTGGCCGGTGAGTGTGTATATATATATGCACACAGCATTCTCCCACCTCCTGTGTAGCTATCCACTCCTTTGATGTGGGGCTTTGGTGTTTCATCCACTTGTGGCAGTAGAAAAATGAAGAGTTCAGTTGGTCCCAGGGTATCCCCCCCAAGCCCCTTGTACAAGCACGGCAGCTGGAAATAGTCATACAACCAGCTTATGTGCATTTTTTTTCTCTTTGTTAGATTGTCTCCCTCCTCATGCACTCTTCTCAGTTCTTCAGCGTCATCTTATATTTGCACCTCTCTTCCTCTAGTCTTCCCCTTTGGGCTTCATGTCTTGTTTGCCCTTTGGGATTTCTCTTGAACTCCCAGCTGCAGCTGATTTTTTTTTTTTTTTAGCTATTTAGTCAAATATAGTTATCACAGAAACATCTATTTTCTGAGACTGGGATATTGGGAAATCTTTGACTCTCTCCTGTGGTTAATTTGCTTCACTTCACAGTCTGTATATATGTGTTTCATCCCTTGGGCCCTGATTTGAAGTTGCTTCTGTACATCATCATGCTGCCTCTATTCAAAAACTCTGCATTTTGCACAACGAAAGCACAGGTGTAATTTATAAAAAGATGCTGCAGGATTTGCTATTTATGTCACAGCTCACAGTGAAACCTGATTTTGTGTGAGGCATTCTTAATGTTCTTTGACACACCTGCGCTTTCTCCCTGCTGCGACAAATCAAAATGAAAGACAGCTGGCCAAAAAAAAACAGCATTGTAAACAAATAAAAGATGCATAATCCATCAATTTAGACAGACTGGAAAAGGTAATGCATTCAAAATGTACAAACACGTGGTGGTAGAGTTTGTCAAGAGCTCAGCTGCAGATGACTTTGTGCTTGAAAAGTACAGGAAAGAATAGTGAGAACTCTAACAGAGGACCTTCCGGGCAGTATGCATCACATACACGCTCTCTCTTTAAGGGCTCACAGCAAAAAGTCCCTATGCTTTAGGGAAGATTTGTGTTGATTTTCACTCAAAATCAACCACTCTTCTGTGTGTTGTTTGCTGGCCTTTATTTCACTCACTCCATCTTTCTATATCTGTCTACAATACATAACCCCAACTCTGAAAAAGATGTGATGCTGGGGGAAATTAAAATGAAAACAGAATGCAGTGATGTGCATTTTGTATATCATTCCATACTAATTGGTGCAACTCAAAAACAAATGGGGGAACATTTGACAACTAATTAGGTTAATTGGCAACAGGTCAGTAACCTGACCGGGTATGAAATAAACATTTCAGAGAGGCAGAGCCTCTTAAATGTAAGTATGGGAAGAGGTTCAGCAATCTGCAATAAACTGCACCTAAAAATTGTGAAACAATTTCAGAAAAATGTTCCTCAGTGTAAAATTGCAAAGACTTTGAAGATCCCACCATATACAGTATGTAATATCTAAAGATTCAGAGAATCAGGAGGAGTCTCTGTGTGCAGGGTCAAGGCTGAAGGTCAAAACTGGATGATCTTCAGATCCTCAGGCAGCACTCGATTAAAGACAGGCATGATTTTCTTACTGGACATCACTGCATGGGCTCAGGAACACTTCCAGAAATCACTGTCTGTGAACACATCTCACAATCCACAAATGCAAGTTAAAGCTATATCATGCAAAGAAATCATATGTGAATACAATCCAGAAATGCTGCCATTTTCTCTGCACCAAAGCTCATCTAAAATGGTCTGAGGGAAATGGAAAACTGTTCTGTGGTCAGATGAACAGAAAATTTGAAATTCCTTTTGGAGACCATGGACACCTGTGAACTAAAGAGGAGAGGGGCCATTCAGCTTGTTATCAGAGGACAGTTCAAAAGCCTGCATCTCTGAGGGTATGGGGCTGCATTAGTGTCTATGGTGTGGGCAGCTTCCACATCTGGAAAGGCTCCATCAATGCTGAAAAGTACATGGAGGTATTAGAGCAACAAATACTCCCATGAAGGACAATGACTCTTTCAGGGAAATATTACCCTGTTCCAACTTTTTTTTGAGATGTGTTGCTGCCTTCAAAGTCAAAATGAGTAAATATTTTTCATGAAATGGTAAAATGTCTCAGTTTCAACATCTGATATGTTCTTTACATTCTCTTCGGAATAAAATATCCCTAAAATTTGCAAATTGTTGCATTTTGTCTTTATTTACATTTTACAGAGCAACCCAGCTTTTCTGGAACTGAGATTGTAGGAGTTAAGTGGGTATTAAAATGGTAACTGAAATTACCTTTGCTACAAAGATGTACAGTGCTGTGAAAACAGACCTTAGATGTGCCTGAAACCTATGTCAGTGTCCTGTAAACAATTTTATTGCAATCTGCCATTTTAAGAGAATTTTAATTAAATTTGATTGGGGTTTCAGAGGGAAAAAAACACCAAACTTTTTGCTCCGTTCTTCATCTGCTGCAGCTGTGTGTGAGGAGGCGAGCTCTAGTTTGGTCTGGAAACAGGATGTGGGAAGGAGAACTGGGCATTTGCCACATGCCATGGAGCCACTGGAGCTCATTTGCATAGGTTATGATTGTGTTTGATGTGTAGCTGTGTGTCCAGTGAAATGCTTGTGTGCATGTGTGTCTCTGTTTTTCCAGCTTTTGTCTGTACACTTGCAAATTTTTGGTTTATGGCTCTGTTTCGTGAAAAGTTGAGTGTCTGTTTCTGCCCCTGCTTCAAAGTGTAGCCTACGTTTCCTGGCGAGCGCTCTGCATGGCATCCCCACTGGCTCTGTCTCCAGCCCACCCTGCTGCATTTCTCACCCAGTCTGTCATCAGCCTCGCCTCTCAGTCTTTCCCCCCAGGCAGTGTGTGGTTCAACATTCAAAACGGTATGAGAGGACAAGGCAGGAGCCATGTATAACAAAAATATTTGTCCAAACAAGTAAACTGCTTGATGTGTGATATTTCTTTAAATGGACTTAAGAATGGCTGTCAAAAGTAGCAGGAAAAAAAGTACTGGCCATTTCCACCAGTACAGATATTACCAAACCAATAGCAACAGACTTTATGCAATCATTCATATAGGAGTGTCCAAGATCATTAAAAACAACCAAAATGGCTAATAATACCATCAGCAGGTTTTTCTGTAAAACCAACATTTCCAACTCCACTCCACACCATTTTGGATGTCCTTTGTTGTCGCTCGACCTACATCCCATACTTTGTTTCTCTAACTGGTTGAATGCCTATCCAATGGCATCCAGATGCAGTTTCCTCTGCAGTCGTCTGTACTGCCCTCTGGAAATCAAAGTCCAATTCAGAGGAAGTAAACTAATTCTTTGCATCAACGAGGCCAATTAGACTAAGTAAATTACGCATCCTAAATCTGTGTATACATAGCTGCTCTCACAGGGCATTTTCCTCTTTTACTGTGGTACTGAAGGTTGTCATCATGACGACAAGTTAATTGAAACTCACCATACAAAAAGTGTAGCAGATCCTCACAACACCCCAGACTAACAAACATCCAATGACAAACAACAATGAAACCTGACTGCACCCTCTATATGTGCAGCTGCAGGTTTTATCTCATATGTTTAAAATCAAAATGCAATCATCTTGATCTTCAGGATAACATAACATTTCTCACCAGGGAATGCTTCTGTTGAATGACTGAAAGTACTGCTCTGTAAATATACTGCTGCCAGCATGAAGCACATTTGTGGACATTATGTTATAGTTTAAGCCTCATATCTAGAGCCACAGTCTCCATTCACTTGTCAAAAAATCTCATCATAGGCATCAAATGCCCCCCACCCCCCTACCTCCCCCACTCCCAAGACATGTGAGCAAACATGGACTATGAACCCTGACTTTGAACATGTATTTCCTTTCTGAAAATGGGCCCACGTCAGACAAACACAGTGTGACACTGCGTATATACTGTAATGTAGACATACGTAACTAAGTGAAACTCTTTGCATGCCACCAAACCGCTCTGCTTGGTATTTTGGTGAATGTTGGGTTTTAGTCACTGAAAATGAAGTTATGATCTCTGTCGGTCTGCATCTTTTCTTCATGCTGACTCCGGCTGCTGGAAAGTTTCAGACTACTTTAAACAAACAAATAAGCCTTCTGGGAAAATATGAGAAATCTCGGCGAACGTCCACACCTTTGGCCTGAGTAATGAACGTCTCTGCCTGAGAATGAAGCTTGTTTTGTGCCGACGTGGCGTCGCCAATGTAATCCATGATTGATGCTGTCTCCAGTGTCTCTTTTCATCTCACAAAGCTTTTTTCTCGTAAATGATGATTCATTTTCTGCAGTTTTCACGGTGGGTTGTAGTACAGGCATGCTGTATTTGATGGGTGTTTAACATTTCCATACATTTCTGCCTTCACTTCACTACAATGGAGATTAATAGAATTGTATTTGTTTAACTTGAAGTGTTGCCAGTCTCTTTAAGATTCTTTCTGAAATCATGTTTTTCTTTCCTCTCACTATTTGCAGAGTGAGCTAACAACAGTTTATCAGAAAGGGAATATTTCTTTTAACATACTTTCTGCTTTTTAATCATGGCCTGCTTGCTCTCTGATCCTCACAAAAACTCTTTCCAAAGTTTCCCTTTTCTACAGGTCGAAGAATAAAATTCTTCTACAAGAGCCAAAAGCAGAAAGCTGACAACTGAACAAACTGCACTTAAAACGGGCAGAAATATAACGGCCCCAAGGGTTAAATACATGGTTAAAATAAGCTTTTTGAAGAAAGTAAAGCTAAATACCCAACTTCATTTTTTGTTTTAAAGTTATTCTCAGAGAAAACTGTTCAGTGGATGGTGCGAGCCATCCAAACTGACCCAGGTTTTATTTCCTGAAAAACATGCAGTTTTAGATTTTTAAGTGTCTCAGACCAGACATGGAAATATGCATTTTAAACACAATCCAACATCTATTGTGTAATGAACGTAACTGTTCACATTGAACATACTGTTCCTTTTTTTGTATACAAGGCATGAAAAACTGGTCTCAGAGGGTCAATCCATTTACAAAATTACCTAGGCCACTCAAACTGGCTGACAAAACATATCATGAGGAATATCCCCACTCTGTTTTTCAATGTTTTTCCTTTTGTCTGACTTTTGAAGATGTTCATATTACTTTAGGTACATGCAGGACACATTAGATAGTTATTGTGAACATGTGAGCTTGTGAGTTTGTGAATTTTTCTATTTTTTTTTTTTTTTTTTTTTGGGGGGGGGGTGCTTTCAATTCCACCTTGATTTCTTATCTTAGCTTATAAATTATATAAAGTTTATCATCTACCTTTTTGTTGTTAACCCTTCTGTTTTTGCGATATTTGAACTGAAGTTTAGCTGCATTGTTGGCTAGCATGTAGCTAACTTCAGTGCACTTTAACACATCCATCCATCCATCCATCCATTATCTATACCTGTTTAATCCTCTGCAGGGTCATGGGGGTCTGCTGGAGTCTAGTCCAGCTCTCTTCAGGCGAAACCTGTACACCTTGTCAGTCCATCACAGGGCCACATGTAGACAAACAACCATACACACTCACAGTCACAATTGCACTTTAGAACCACCTATTAACCTGACATGCATGTCTTTGGATTGTGGGAGGAAGCCGGAGTACCTGGAGGAAACCCACACAAGAACGGGGAGAACATGCAAACTCCACATAAAAAGGCTCCCGCTGAGGTTCGAACTAGGAACTATGTTGCTGTGAGGCAGCAGTGCTGACCACCAAGCCACCATGCTGCCCACTTTAACACAGTACTGCTAAAACTGCAACGTTATGAGCTTGACCTGCAGTTCATTCAAAGTTGAATGTGATGGAAGCGTCCCAACAAGCATGGTGTCAGCTGACCCCCCCCCCCCAGAGTCAGTGGAGCCCACATGAAGTTAATTGTGTCACGTACAAAATTGTTTTCACCCCCACCCAAAAAATGCCCTATTTTTTCTTTGTAATAAATAAATGTCATCTATTAAATCCTGCCTTCATTATAGTTCTTGAAATGGAGTTGATGGGATGATTTCCAGATAATCAAGCACTTAGTCTAGATTGTACCGAATCAGTAATGTTGATATACACCAACATTTTAAGGGGCTTCAGGGCTCCTATACACTGGACGATTTTGGGCTGTTGCAGACAAAATAACCAAATAGAGAAAGAATAATGGGGGTATTTTTCGTCTTTCATCCAAACTGGCTGTCCGACAATGTGAGCTGTTTGATGATGACGGTCGTGCTCGTCTTGGAACCAAACAACCTGATACCATTTTCTGATAGTGTCAGAAATCTCACACAACTCCGTCTACTTTCTTGCCAGTTAAAAATTAAATTTGAAATTATCCATTAACAGGCTTCCGGGTGGGGCAGTGGTAAGGGCAGGTGGCCCATGTACAGAGGAGACAGTCATCATGCAGCTGGTTGCGGGTTTGACTCCCGGCCCGGATGACCCTTTACCACTTGTCTGCCCTGTCTCCCCTTCACTGTCAAATAAAGGCCACTTGTGCCAAAAAAAAAAAGAAGAAAATATGAATGATGTATTTATTCATGATGTATAATTATTTCAACCTCGCGCCATTCCAAAGAAAAATAAGGAATCTCAAACTGGCCTCTTATCCGTAACCATGACCGGGACCACATCTTTCATTGCTTCTTTTTTTTTTTTTTTTGCTCATTTGGAACATATTAAAGCTACAACGGAGTGGTTCATTTTCACGTGCTGATTGTTTACAGTCATCACATAGGTGACAGATGATGTACTTCTACGTCTGCCTGCATCTCTGAGCCGTCATAGCTGACGGCTCAGGAGGGCTCATCAACATACACTCTGCCCATGCCATCCTTGACAACGTACCACAAGATTAAGCAAATGCAAATCAGACAGTGTAAGATGTTGTGATCTTATGTTCATAACAAGATTTAGGACTCTGTGGGTTAAAGAGATTTCTTAAGTTTTGTCCATATTAGTCTGTAATAGCTCCAAAATTCTGTTTGAAAACAAAATCAATCTGCATCCCACTTGAATTTCAGTTTACCTTTTAGAAAAGACTTCAATCACATCACACTGCCATAGAAGCATTTTACACAGACATGTGTGATGCACATGTGAAAACAGCTGAAAAAGAAACTTTTTTTGGAGACTGCTGTTATAGTGACTTACTTCCTCTGCATGTTAGAAGTTGATGCGTTATTGAATGCAGACTTTACTGC
This sequence comes from Hirundichthys speculiger, assembly GCA_018398805.1. Lineage (NCBI taxonomy): Eukaryota > Metazoa > Chordata > Actinopteri > Beloniformes > Exocoetidae > Hirundichthys > Hirundichthys speculiger. The sequence continues at coordinate 3,165,345 of JAGFBZ010000961.1, read as the reverse complement.
CCTAACAGCTAATACTAAAAATGATAGTCAGTAGTGCCACCGTCCATGTTGTTGCTTACGTCATTGCTAAGGTATGTCTGTGATGGTCACATGATATAGGTTTGGCGAATCAGGAGAAATTACATATGACCCAGAAGGTCAAATCATGAAGCCAAACTATATAATTGTTTCCAAATATTGCCGTTTTTGTCCATCCACTTCAGACTGTAATAGTTGCATTTATAAGCTGAAGTTTTAAATTATCTGGTTTAGTGTGGATGCAAGATTTCAAGATAGGTTTCAAACAAACATGCAGGCAAGACCTCTAATGGTCGAGATGAAATTTTTAATGAGATCCAGCTAACCTTCAAATGCATTTTATTCCACGGGAATTGAAGACAGAGCAAGAGCGTTTAAGAGGTCACATGACTTTCTTATGTCACATGAGGGTTTAATACTGGGTTAAACTCTAAATATAAGCTGGTAAGTTTATCAAAGTACAGCAAGACTGGGCTTGTGTTGTGGGTAGTTTGACTCAGAAGACCGTAGTTCAGTTGTTCTGCTGTTGGGAGGGCGGTGTACTTTCCTGCTAGCAGACCCACACATCTTCGAAAATGTTGGGGGAAATTTTCAAATAAGCTCTATCTTGCTAAATCAACTTGAAGTTAGAAGAACTCCATTCCTGGATGAAAACATTGTAAAACTACATTCAATCTCACAACAACAGCAGCGGGAATGTAGCTTATATTTATGAGCTTTCTCATAAGCTATTATCACTCTCATTGATGCAAAAAGCACCGTGGAATACTTTGTCTACTCAAGTTTATACGTGTCTCCACTGGATGCATCCAGGAAATTTGATCATTGTTGGTTAGATGTGGACTTTGGATTGCAACAGCGCTTGGTGTCTGGTGATGTTTCGCAAGTCCATAAGAACAAAAGAATGCATATTGAGAAATGCCTGCAGTCTTTAAGCCAAGACAAAGAGGTTAAAGAAAAGTCAAAATATCAAAATGTTAAAAAAGACATATTATGTCTGTAACATGCTTTGGTCAAAATACCACAGATCATGCTCCTCTTTCAAGCGTTTCATTAATACTCTGAAAGCTGCAGTTTCAAGGGACTGAGCCTCTCACCTTTCTCTACCCGAGGAAGTGAATCTTTTGAGAATGCTCATTCAATGAAAATGTGAAATTAAACACAAATGACACTCAATAAACCCTGAAGTAGATTATTGCTGTATGCATTTAATGGAAAGGCAAAGTAAAGGGAAGACCAAAAAGGTTTTGACTTTGGGCTTCCAGTGTACAGTGAATATAGCAGGACTGGAAGTCACTGAGTGACATTACAGACTGTGAGGCTGGACTGATCTCAATCTGAGCTGGTTTGGTAACGTGAACGCAGAAGTATTCTTTATTTTATTTTAATCTATTCATTCCATAATATATTCCCTATAAGGTGGATGTCTGCACCTCTCACTTGTAGTCCACAACACTGGACAGATAAATCTCTGACAGAAACCTTAAAGCCTGAGTAGATGCACCCTACAGTATTATCTTGGTACCTTTACAGATAAAATGTGTATTGTTGCAGTTTTCTAACAGATATATCTGTATGTCACTTCCAGCCCATTAATTGAAAAAAAAGAACTACAATGAACCATTTGCCTGAGAGAACTAAGTCTGGAAAAGACACTGAAGTCCAATTGTGTGCAGTAAAATGACAGATTGCACTGATAAAGTACATGACTCTGAGAACATTGCAGGGGCTGTTCTTGACTTCCAAACTGCTTGTGTAAGATATTATCTAACTTCAAAGAGAACACTAGAGTTTAATTAATGAATGTTATGTCCGGACACACAATACCCTTTGAAATACAGTCTAATCTTTTCTGCTGCCCTCTAATCATTTTAGATTTACAGCAGGGAACAGTTGGAGCTACTGGAGCCATGTTTCTGCCTTGAGGGACATCATTAGGCTGTTCCTCAAAAAAAAAAAAAAAAAAAGGCCTTTAGGATACTACATGGCTATATATTTGATTTTTAAAGAAACGTAGTATATTATATTTTATCCAGGGAACCTTTTTGTACTGTGAGCCCACACTGTTGAAGGGACACTCACAGGATGCTTTTTCTGTTTTCTGCTTAGCTTCTTGTCAGGCCCAATGCTGAAGCTCCAACTATTTCTTTTTGTCTGGGCTTTCGGTTTTCATCTTGTCTGTTGTTGTTTGTAATACATCATACATGACAAGTTCTTTTTTTTTTTTTGAGCTTTTGTGGCTCTAGTAACCTTCATTGTTAGTGAAGAGACAGATAAAGGGAGATGCTATTAATTTACTTAAAGCCCGTATAAGGGACTTTATTTTCATGTTTTCATGTTAAAATATCAATTTCATTTTCTTTCGAGGTATATTAGCTTACTTTTAGAAAGCGTCATCTAGTACCCGCTGTTGGCAAAAACCAGTCAAATTTTTTTTGGACTCCCCTCCAGGCTATCCCTTGTTTGGAACAAGTGTATCTCTTTACATTATTATATCACACATCAATAATGATGAAACTAGCACACAGAGTGCAGTGGACCATATCAGAGGCGACTCAGAGACTCAAGGAGTAATGATGGAACAGAGAAGGAGAGAGAGACTGAACAAGGGACCAAACAAGAGTAAGCCTAAATCTTGAACAGTACTGTAGAAATTACTTAACCTCCAGGCCTACAAACAGACCCGCCATGGTAAAATTGCACATTTCTTTCTGCTGTTTAATGTGCTACTCTCCAGACCCAAAGATATCTCAGACTAGATTCCACATGGTGCCATCAGCATCAACGTTGCTGCCATTTTAGGAAGGTATTGTCATTAGTATCTAACAACTTGTTCCTATGGAAGCCTGGACCATCCAGTTCTTAATTAGCTGGGTGAGATTATTATTCACTCAAGATAGCTGTAACCGTGTTAATTGTAACTCTGTTATATATATACATATATATATATATATATATATATATATATATATATATATATATATATATATATACATATTACATTTGGAATCGTTGTAATGCAAAGAGCAATATAAAACAAAAAACACCCTAGAACTAGAATACAACAAAATTATAGCAACTACGGTAATCTATATGGAATACGAAAATGTGCTTTGAACCACTGTGTCATGTCCTTGCATATTATTCACTTGGTATTATACTTCAGCTGGGATTCCATGAAAATACTCAAATTAACATAATTAATGTATTATCATAATTATTATTGTTATCATTATTATTATTATTATTATTATTATTATTATTATTATTATTATTATTATTATTATTATTATTGTATTACTGTTATATTAATGCTTTATTATTGTTTAAATTATAAATTCATACATTTATAAATTTTTTCCTAACACCTTAAAATATTTTGGTAAAAGAAATGGATAACATCTATTAAGGCCATCATGAACAATTTTGGTATAAAACTGATGGAGATGGTAACTATTTAAAAAGTCAATATTCTTCTGAAAAAAATATGATCAGATATCAAATAGCATACCGAAAAGGATAAATATTAATATCTAATTCCTCATCAATTTCAGGAGATATGGCTCCAGTCTAGGGTGCATACTTAACTGGAGAAAAAAACTAAATTACATGTCTGTGGACAGCGAATGAAAATAATATACACAATAAAATTTAAAGAGAAACGTTCACTCACACGTTTGTTTACGTAGTTTTACCATGCTGGATAACCCTCATTAATGCCTTCCCAATGTGGCAGTGGACATGACACATGCAGATATTTCAAACTGACTGCAGGACCTGCAATAAACGCTTAACCAGTCGACTATAATTATTGAGTTGGACCATCAACCGATTTTGTGGACCATTTTGTTTGATCCAGGGCCCTGCACACAGATGTGATTTTATTTTCAATTCTAAAACCATATTCCTATTTCAGTCACCTAATCTTTACAGCCCTGGTGAATATATCACATCAAAATTGCATGTTGAATATTATTATAGAACTCTTAATTCAACACCAGTTTGAATTTAAATGTGTGAACTTCAGTATAATAGTGTCAAAGGGCAGTGAAAACTGTTTGAGAACATCTGAATTCCCATTAGTGGCTCATACAATGTATGGTTATAATATGCTTAAATGTGCAAAAGATAAGTAAAGAAATAAGTGTGTTTCCATGCTCATTGTTTTATTGATCCAACATAGTTATCTCCTACAGTGGTGCATCACAGCATAAGCTCTGTAGCAGCAGGTGAGCATTTGAGGCAGGCATAAAGCAAATAGAGAAATGCAATCCATGCCCCTCAGCCTTCAGAAATTTAATCCAGCACCTGGATACACTAAAAGTACAGAAGCACCTGCATGGAAGAGCAACAGAGAGACAGTGTCCCTTTAAGAAATAATTCACAGAGGAAAATGAAAAACTGCAAGGAAGGAAGAACAGGAGGTGTGTATGCATACGTGTACATGTCAAACTGATAGACATTTGAGTGAGACAGAAAAGAAGAGAGACAGAAAGATAAGGAGTGAGGCAGAGATGAAGAGTCAGTATTACATTAGACACTAAGAGCCATTCCTCGCTCACTAAAGGCTAATGCAATTGCCACACAATAAGTGTGTCTCTGTGGAGGCTGTAAAAAGATCTGGAGAGGGGAATGTAAGAGGAGAGGGTGGGAGGGAGGGAGGGAAGGAGGAGCAGGACTGGCAGCTCTGCCTTCAGACTCTCATACGGATCTCCTGGGACAATGGTTGAAAGTCTCTCTCTCTCTCTCTCTCTCTCTCTGTCTCTACTGTACGTCTGGGCTGAATTTGAGTGGCTTGGTGCTTGCTTTGTCTCCAGAGTGATTTATCAGGTTTGCAGAGAGGAGAGGCAGAGGGAGCGAGAGGGAGACAACTCCAGTAGCAGGCAGGCAGCGTTTACCAGCCAGCTGGCTGGGTGTGTTAACTCCACATCTGACCTCTATGGGAACAGAGCAGCCTCCTCTACTTTCCTCTCTTCTCCTGGCAGACTGTGGGAACAAGGGGGACAGAGTTTATCCCCCCCACCCCACCCCCTCCTCCCTCACTCTGTGCTTCTTGCTGGGCTGTCAAGCTCAGGGAACTGGCCCCGGACTGAGAAGGGCATGACAGGACAGGACAGGACAGCTTTTGGCAGCAAGACCTCAGTGGGAGACCCGGGCTCTGAGGATTGCACTGCTGAATGACTTCTGGAGCTGAAAACACACAGCTTGCTAAGTCAGTTGGGCTGCCACGCGGTTTTTCTAGTCATTTATTAGCCAGTCAGATGGTTAGTTAGTCAGCCAGAAAATTGTCACAGGGGTCCTTTTCAAAGAAGTCTTCCATATCCTCATCTGAACTCTGAGGTGACGGTGTAGCAGAAGGGGACCTGTGGACACAGTGAGTGGCAAACACTTCCCTCTGTCTCTCACATGCTCATTCTTTTTCCTTTACTTCCATTGGTGCAGCATTCCTTTCTCTAATTTTGTTATCTATTTTCCTCTCCATTTCTTTCTTACTTTTTTTCTTGCTTTGACAGCTGACCAGCCACAACAGATCCAATCAAAGATCGTGTGTGATGCGTTGCGTTCACGCAGTCATCACAATCCATCCTTGATCTTCTGATGTGCATCTGTCTGCACAACAACTTGTTGACTTTTTAGCCTCAGATATTTCGTGTAGGGGTTCAGTTGTGCTGCTTATGAGGGTTAAGCGGAAAATTAAAACAACATAGTGGATTTTGTAAAGCTGAATCAATAAGCACCTCATAAAGGTTGAATGAGCCTGTATTACATTTTGATCCCTGTGAACAGAAAAACAGATATTTCACACATACCTGCACACACGCACACATACACACACACACACACACACTCACACAGACACCTGCATGACTTCTGGCTGCTGTACCAGCACTTCTTTTCAGTAATCCCGTGACTGCGGGGTTTTTTTTTACAGCACCATAATCTCACTACTGTTTGGAAAAGAAGTTTGATTTGATAAACTGGCCCTAAAGTCAAGTGCATGATACATTTTTGGACAAATAGTTTAAATATTTGAGCATGCTCCAAGGCTTTATCCGTGTCAGCTAGATCTGTGAGTTGTTCCCATGTGTGAGAGACTTGTTGGGCAGGAACAAAGCTAATGCATTTAGAGAAGTTGCATAAGCTTTGATTTACAATCAGTATCAATATAATTATCAAAATAGGAGCATATGAATTAATATACACCATGTGGGCTGATTCTACCTCTTTTTTTATTGTATTTATATTCCTGCTTTCAAATAGGCCACCTAGTCTGGTGTTTATTATTAAACTTTGAAAATAAAACTGTAAGCAGCCATTTAGCCAAGTCATTGCCGCCTGCCCACTAAGTGGCAGAAGTTCAAATATAATTGAGCATCCGGTGTACTGAGTTAAGCTTATGTCATGGCTGCAACTCATTGTATGTCTCTATATCAGGAATCAGTGAGCCAAACCAAAGGAATTAATGCTATACTTCAGAAACAGGACTTTCATATGACTAAATTAAATTCACGTATCATGCAAGCTAAATATATCTTAACCCTGAGTTTCTGTTCTCATGTCTTTTAGCTTGGCGTTATATCAAAAGTCTTCCTTAGAATAAGCCAAAGTATTCAGAAGCAGATGCTGTGGTGGGTGTTGTCTCACGAACAATGAACAGATGTTGCTAGGTTTCAGCTCTTAATTTTGCTATCATTGATACCTTCAATATGTGTGATGTCTCTGTGACTGCATGCCTGCGTGAAGCTCGTGAGTGGTGTATATCCGCCTTTTTTCTATACATTTATATCCATGACATGTAACTGCCCGGTAGTTTTTGTGTGTTGATGCCCTGTGCGCAGTTATATGGTCTCTTTCATGGTTTCCCTGCACTTTGCGTGTTCATTGGTTCTCCTCAGATCAACTGCAGAGGATTCAAGTGGATGGGACAGCATGGTTCCCCTCGGCCCTTTCAGCTCGGCCACGCGTCTACCGCAGAGAATTTCTGTCTGAACCGCGGCAATCACAGCTCATATCCAAAGCCATCTTAGCCAGCAACCAAATGAAGGAGCCTTTGAAAGGCCCCGACTGTTGCATATTTACTTTTTACGACCAACCAAGTCGTAAACAGCTTGCCTTGATGGAGCTGGACCTAAATGCAGGCCTTTTTACACACAAGCATACACGGAAACACACGAACGAAAGCACTCACAAAAACACAAACACAAAAACGTCTCAAAAAATTAATTTGTACAAGAAGAAATTGTCCACAGCGGAGTGACACCACCAACTCGATCTGTTCGCCAGTTGATGATTTCATAATCGGGTTTGTTGTGCTATGCCTGGCTGCTGCAGACAGAGCAACAGCAGCAGTAGCCTCCAATTGAAGCCATGTGTGGTGGAAAAACAAGTCTTGGTTTGTGGAGAGATCGCATGCTTGAAGTGGGAGGGAGCCTGTCGGTTACAGAGGTCACAAGCAGAACACGCCAACTCCTCTTGGCCCTTTCAAACGGCATGCTGACGACTGCATCTCAGTAGTTCCACCCAAACCTCCTTTACTCCTGCTATACAATGTGGTAAGGTGTACCCCCAACACCCACTTTTTTTTTTTTTTTTTTTTTTTTATTTCAAAGCTTCCCCTTAGAAATTAAGACGTGTTGGAAAGAACGCCTTTGTTCTTGCAGTTAGTGTCAAAGACAGAGTGAAGGCTTTGTAAGGGTGTGCCACAAGTCTAGAAAATGGTTGGCTGGGTTTCGTGCAGCAGCAGACTTTATTAGCTTTGGCTGTACTCAGAGCCTCATTGAAACATACTGTCCTAAGATTAACGTAGCATTCTCATGTTGTTGTGTCTGAGTCTATTTCCTCCACCACTACATCACCTGACCACACTCTCACACATGCATCATATCTGCTGCCACACGTAGACTTTTACACTCATTTTTACATTTTCTTTTGTCACTTTCTCTCTCCTACTTCCCCCTATTCTTCAGCTCCTTCTTGTTCAAATGTTATCAGCACAGCCACAGCTATTAGCTAATAGCTGGAATAGCAACAACTATCAGATTCAGAGATAGCTCATGCCAGACTTTAATGCAGCTGTGCCATTTCCCCTCATGCATTATAATCGATCATGTTCCTGTCAGAGCAGAGAGGCAGATCATCTTTTTCATTTTTCCATTGTTCCTGTGAGCAGTGAGTTACTGTTAACATTTATGGTATTTAACATCAAGCTCTTTATTTTAGACATAAAATTCCCACATTTGTTTCATATCATATGTCTTATTCTGTTCCTTTTCTCTAAAAAGTTAGGTAATTATTGATTTTGCATGAAATTACATCTCTAGAAAATTGCATTAACGCAACGTAAATTGGATTATTGTTAATGGGACATGAGAAAAAGCTCCTGCGTCATGCTTGTTCCCATCATCAGTCACATGTAAGGGCTGCTTGGTCGAGACCAACTGATCTAATGAACTGAATAATGAAACCCAGACTGGTTGAAACACTGGAAATAACTTTTTTATACTCATGGCTTCTTTAGTTACATGCAAAAGGTGCATTTGGTTGAGAAAGGGGATTATTTGTCTGCTGTGTATGAGTGGCACTTTGCTGAAGGGTAGGTGAAAAAGGAAGGTGGTGAAAAATGCAGACGTAATGGTGTCTGATTTTAGGCCTCTTTTTCTGAAAGGTATTCACAATATGCTTTTTCCTTTGTACACATGAAAAGTGAGTAATGCTATAAATCCCAAAGGAGAGAAATTCCATAATGTTGGTTTGTTTGATTAAAGTACATGCAAATGTCAGATTGTACCATAAATCATTTTAGCGTCAGTTGTTCTTCTTTATCCTGCAGCTACGTAGTTCAAAGCAAATCTCCTACTAGCTACTGGTATACTTGAAAAGAGTTAGATTTGTGCTCAGTCAGGAACAGTCAGACTAAAAGAGAAAAACAAACATTTTGGAAGACAAGTTCATGGTTATGTAGAGGAGATTAAATTCAGGTAAGACATATACAGTAATTCTCTGGACTAAATTGTGAATTGACAAATGTTACAGTTTTGGAGTGTGTTACTGTTGCAGTGAACAGGTTCTGCCAAAGAGACAGAACAATGGCTGACATAAAAAAAGAAAGAAATATGACATTCATATAACATTAATTGATCATATTCATTAATTGAATATTGTGCTTCTGTTCTCACAAGCTATGTATGCCCCTCAACATGAACTGCAGAGAAAAAAGAAAAAAAAACAGTTTGTGCGATGTGCAAAGATGTCTGTATTTAAGAAGTGCTTCTTTGTGCACTTTAGACAATCCAACTGTTTCACATTAAGGAGGCAACAAACCACGGCTTTTCTAATGCAGTTACACCTGATATTCCTCTTTCCCTTTCTCACTCACGCACATCCTCCTAATCGTTTCCATCTCTTGTTTCTCTTGCTCCCTCTCAACACTTTGCTGGTGTTTTGTTCAAGAAGAGTGACAAATCACAGTGGCACCAACTTGAGAAATGCAGGGTGACGTCAGCACTGCGAGGGTGGATTCAGAGTCTTATGTTAGTGGTCATCACCACATATTTCACAACGTGTCCTGTGTAAACACCACCAAATGCACAGAGAAAACCAACAGGAGAAAGTGCTTCTCAGCAAATGGAGTGTGACTTTTGTCAATCTTGGAAGAAAACAGTGGGTGAGGCAGCCATAGCAAGTGATTAAGTATCAATACATGACAGCTGAATGACTAATAATCTTTGATACTGTAACACCTTGAACCTTAGGGTTTTTAAGGCATTCGAGAACCATCTGAGCTGCAGCTTTGTTCTCTGATTCTCCTTTAGTCTTTTGCCCAGCAAGCAGACTGCATGAATCAGGTCAGTTTGTTTGGCGAAGAGTGCAAACCTTGCTTTTTCTAAATGTGGAGGCTTGTTCACATCTTCAGGCATCATGCAATAATAGGCTCCATCAGGCTGTAAATTCTTTTGATTTGGACTCACACAAATGGGAGACATTGCATTAGGCTTCCATAAAGCACCATGAAAGTCCAGCTTAGCAGCTGTGGAAATTCTGTCAAGCTGAATGAGTCAGTACTACAAAAACTAAGTACTTGGTGTATCTATCTATCTATCTATCTATCTATATGGTAGATTTATATATAGTAGATTTCATAAGTACCATGCCTCATTTTTTTACATGTAACAATCTAATGCATGAGAAAAAAAAAATTATGCTAAATTTTCACACCGTTCACTGAAACCTAACCTTGATGTCACCAATCACTAATTTGCCATATCAAGCTTCACACCCAGCAAGCAAACACTGACTCACCAGAGTGTTAGAGGGCATGACCACTCCCTCTATTCACTCACGACGTCAGTATTGTCTTCTGTTCTTTTACAGGCTTCACGCTCCAACTCATGCATGTAAATGAGCACCACACACTCAGACAATCCCTCATTCCACGTAACTGCACGCTTCGACATTATGTTCCAGATTTGACGAAGTAGACAAACATACAGTGTATTTGTGATTCCTGCACAGGGAGGGGCAGACTGTTAACACTGCTTGACAGAACAGACATATTTTTCTGTCTGGAAGGATTCTACATGCCTTTTTAGAGTTGTGCAAGACACAGTGGGACTCTCTGTTTGAACACCATGTGGCAGACACTTTTTTTAAAAATATGATATGAAGAGAGGGCATCCCCTTAATTGTAGTTTGTGATGTATTTATGTCAAAAACATCTTCGGTATGAGATAGTTTCCTTAATTTATAATTGGAAAGACTTAAGCAAAAAAAAAATCCAATTGATCACATTTAGAAAAAAAGGTTTGTTTTAATAGTTACAAGCACTTTATTCAATGTTAAACAACTGCAAAATAAATCTTTCAAAGTGACCACATCTTTTTTGCAAACATAATTAGGAAAGCCAAGAGAGGGTGTTGTGTTTCAGAAGACTCAAACTTATACTTATTTACACATGCTGACAGGCATGTGTAATCCTATTATGTAGGCCTATTTTGAACATGGTGACGTCAAGTGCTGTCGTTGCTAAAACTAAATCATCGGCTCCTGGGTGATTTTTTCGACTTTTCGTGCTTTGACGTGCTGGTCAACGAAATCATACTTGGGAGCGGGACTGTTTCAAAGCACGTGGCCTACTTGTGCAGTGACTGGGAAGAAATCAGACTGGTTGTTCATGGTATGACGTCAGATGTACCTGCTGCAGTTGCGTTGCTGCGGTGCTGTAAATGTTTGTTTGCTTGTGCGCGCCATGCTCCAAACAAAGCGTGAAAATAAGCAGGGCCGCTTGACGCGTGGAAATTGGAGAGTTTCACATTCATTTTAGTTACATCGCATAAAAGCTGATGCCAAAGTATAAAACTTACTTAAGTGATGAATGAGACAGTTTTTTGGGGATTTTTTAAATTCAAATTTTACCTCAGGGAGTTCCCATATGGGTGTGGAAGTTAAGTCGCTTTTTCGACACAGTCCAAGATTTACTGTTTGCCCCTTGCTTGGTTCACTCTGTCGTTTTCTCTTCTGTCGTTTGTTTCTTGTTTCTTTCTAATGTCAGCTAGTTGCTTCCGCTATAATGCCCACTATAGATCTGTGAGGTAGTTTTTCTTTGTTTATTGCTATTTTTAGATACTGATATGTGATATAGTCCCATAAAGTGATAAGCAGTTTTTACAAGAGATAATAATTTCTCCTGATAATAGGGATGGGCTTGATGACGCTTCCTAAAAGTAGCCAAATATTCCTTCAGATGAAATTCAAACTAATATTATTTGAGCATAAAAAACTCTTTTGTTGCTTTAATGCATCTTTTTTGGACAATTTTTGGCTCTGAGCAGCTACCATTAATTAGCGGATGTCAGGAAAAAGACTGGTGTACAACCCTCTAATAAATCTTTCGGTCATTGCTTTGACATCTTTATCACAAAAATGTGCTAGGGCCATTATTATTAACAAAATAAATTAGAGTTCTGTGGTTCAGACACAATATGTGCAAAAGGTCATAAATGTTCAAGCAAAGAAACTAAAGGAAAAAAAGCCATGACATTTCTTCCTTGGTGGTTGACCGCTTAATTTTGTCGAGTGGATCAACCTTGTAATGCAATGCATGCGTTGCCTGCAGCAGATGACTATATTAAAAGACCTCATAGTTAGACTTGGCTGTAAGCAAGAGGTCGTGGCTTCAACCCAACATTTTCATAATCTCTTAAGTATCTAAACTTTGACTATATGTTGCTGGCTTGGATAACTTGTTGCCACAGTCATGCTCCATAGTGCTGCACCTCCTCATTAAAGTTACATTTGCTATTTAGCAGTGTCACTGGCAATCATATTTTTGATTAAGTCAAACCAGCCTTGTAAAAAGAACCAGTGAAAAAAAAAAACACAATAAAACACAATCTGTATGGTTGTCTTTTTTTGTTTTGTTAAAATTTCCATCTTTATTCACAAAGAATATCCAATTTTTTTCCTTTGTAAATCCAAAGCTTTGATTTTGTTTTTCATCAGATTTTCTTGCAGTATTAACCCTATTTTGCGTACACTGGCAGTGACAGTTTTTGCTTACAGAGAAACTTTGACTCCTTTACCATTTCTCCTGGTCTCAGGGCTTTATGTCAAAGTAGCTAATGCCTTTAATATTTACCTGAAACTGGACAGACTCAATAGACCATATGAAAAGACAAACTAAGTAATACAATTCTAACCTCCACCCAGGTAAAAAATCTGATCTGAGGTGGAATCCGACCCCGAAGGAGACCATACAGATCATATCACATCTAAAATGAAGGGAAAGAAGTTGCAGAGGATGTATGAAAAATGATCAAGGAGAAACAAAGTTGAGACTCGGCCCCAGCTGTCTCCTCCACGCCGCTAAACAATCCTGTCATTATTCGTTCCCCACCAGGGTGGGCCTGGAATTTTCTCAGCAAAACAGCATAAGCAACAACAACAAAAGATAATAATACACAGTGATGCTATAATTTTGCAAAAGGGAAGTTGTAAAAAGAGCAAGTGTTTGTTTTTTTCTCCATGTCCCCTTGTGAACCTGCTCAGCAATGTTGAACTGTCGACAATGGAAAAATAAATCAAGTCGTTTTCTCTGGCCTGAAATACCCTCAAAACAGAACCAGTCCATTTGTTGTAGATTGGTTATTATTTGCTAAAAAGAACACAAATCTCCTTCTGGTGCCTGTTCTCCTCGGCTGATATTTTACAGTGAGCGCACTGATGTCTAGGAGTCCCAGACAGCTTGCTTTGCCTGCGCCATTTCAAACATGAGGTGTTTTCTTTTTGCCCTTGAGTTGCTTTAAACAGACTTACCAGGTAGCTAGGCCCTGTGTGTTCCAGCTCGACTCTACATCTGCTGCTTCCTGCTGATCTGTGCAAAGAAAAAGTCTGCAGAGTCATTCCACTAATGTAATTTTTTTTTTTGGTACAGAGATTAAGTAGCATCAGCTTTCATCCAAGGCTCTGAAGAGCGCTCTGAAGTGCACCATTGGTTGTCATCAAATCACTTCAAGATCTATTGTCAAGGTTTTGTTTCTCAGAGTCTCCATTAAACAGTGCATCAAAAATCTGTTTTTGCTCTTTCTTTCAGGTCACAGGTGCTTCACAGCTGCGACAGAGGAAGGGATCTGGAGCCCAGAAGCATGCAGCATGACGGAGAGCAAGGAGGGCCAAAGAGGAGCAGAAGAGATCCAGTCTCTAGCCTGGCTGTGGTGGGGAGGGTTCCTGGCACCGTGATTTGATGCAAAAAGAGAAACAAAAATCACATTGCCAGGGATTTCCACTCCTTCACAGCTCAACAGGTGACCTGTCCCGTCCTTACTTTTTTCACTGTGGGGAATGTTTTCTTAGGCTTTTCACATATTTCCAGTAGATTTCTGACACCGGATGTTGCTATGGAGTCAAAGCAAAACACACGGGAGAGATTAGACAGAAACTTTGACCAACACTTTCATCACACTTCAAAAGCTTAATTTATAAAATCACTTTCTCCCACAAAAAACTTGTGAAAGAATGTGTCTCCCTTGTCCACAAGCATTTAACACAGCAGTTAACGTGCATCTGTCTGAAATTTCAACTATCCTTCTCCTCTCTAATATGCCAGGAAGTGGATGTAAATGTACACGAGAGTCATGCAGCTTGACATGATAAAACTCATTCCTGGAGGCAGTTTATGTTTCAGCTCTTTGATTTTAGCTTTATAAACAAGGGCAGTTTTAGATATCTGCGATAAAGGGCCGAATTCTCCACAGGAAGTGCACTCTGAAACATGCTGTTAGGAATGGAGGCTCTGAAAACACAGACTTTTCCACTGAGAAGTTGTGTAAAGGTCTGCGTGAGTCTTCTCTCTCAAAAACCAGCCACCCACTTGCTAAAGGCACAGAGCTTAGCTAATTGGTGAGCATTGATCCCTGCTATGTGTTGTTCACAGTGGCTAAGTTCAGTGCCTGAGGTGAAATAGTTGATTCGGCTTTGGGGATTTGTTCCAGTGAATTGTCAGAACTTGATGATCGTGGATTTGAAGAAAAGACGAAAGAAAGAAAGAAAGAAAGACGGAGGGAGGGAGTAAAAGATTGAAGAGAGTTTCTTTTCTGTGTGTGCGTGCGGGTGTGTGCGTGTGTGTGTGTGCCAGATAGAGGATTTGCTTGTCCAATGTGGTCCAGACGTGAGACAAGCTCAACTGTTTAATTGTCTCCCTGAAGAAAAATCTGGTTTATATTTTGCATCTGGCAAAGATCACTGTGCAGGCCAAATATATTTGACAACCTTTGGATCAAACCATGTGACCCAGGTAGAAAGTGGACAGAGAAATGCCACAGATTTTACTGCAATTTCAGGAATGTGGTACTAAATGTCAAATCCTCCTGTTCTCACCAGCCAACTTTGCAAAAATTGAAGTATTAAACCATTTACTTGGACTCCTCCCCTGACCTATCAGGTATATCAGATAAAAAAAAGAAAAGTCTTTGAAGTGTTCATTAATGCATATGAACAGTCTCAAGATTTGTGTATTATATTATATTATTTTTCAGTAATCAAAAACACAAGTGGATTGAGAATAACAAATAAGGCAATTTTTTAAATTCTAAATCTTTATTTGAAAGTTTAGTAAAGACTTTGTTTATTAAGTAAAAAAAAATAATTTTCTTAAACTGGACGTTCATGCAGCCTCTCCAGTCCTCTCAGTCTGTTTGAAAGATTGAGGTTTTTTTTTCAGATGTCAGGGTGCAACCACCCTAAGGTCAAACTTTGTCTGCAGAGTATCGTTTTGAAGCCTTGAATGTGGTATTCAATTGCCAACATGTTGGTTCTTAGTGCCATGGCCTCAACTGTAGATGTTTCTTAATATATGTTCTTGTCTGTGCTTGTGTTCTTGTGGACCTCTGAAACATCATCAGTGGCAGCCGAAGTCCTCTTCCAGTTTCAAAACTGCACCGAGTCAAGCACGGTCAAAATCCCTGGATGGTTCTTTGATTCTTCCCATATTTTCAAGATTGCGTCCAGTAAGGCTACCCGGTGGCGCAGTGGTTAGGGCAGGTGGCCCATGTACGGTGGCTATGTGGATCGAAGTAGTTTTGAGTGAGAACGGAATATGCATCTGCAGCAAAATGGGAATTAGTGTTAGCACTTTTTTTGACCTACGTCAAATTAAATTTCCATTTTAACCTTCTGACAAGAATCAAAAATGTTATTCCACTTATGTGATAGTGTGAATAGGGTCCATACAGAAAAAACAAAGTAATTCTAACTTTGTAGGTGTACAGAAAGTGTCTAGAAAGGACCGTTTGTACCGTCAGTGCCTTACCTGACAGTGAAATCTCTGAAAGTGACCAAGGTCAAACAAGATGTTTCAATTTAGTGTCAATAGATGCAAACTACGGAGATTTTATGGCCTCTATCTTCATAGAAGTGGATCAGTACTTAGATATTTAAGTACTGATGGCGGTGACGAGAAGAAAATGTCAGGTAAGGCACTGTCGGTACAAACAGCCATTCCTAAATTTGTTGAGCTAATATGTTTCTTCTACCAGGACATTTATGTAGAACCTTTTCTCTGATTTTACCTTGAATAAAAATAACCGTACATTACCAAAACTGATCAAAACAAGCCACGAGACAGCATTTTTTTTTTTAATCATCTTATTTAATTAGTATGATACTTTGAAAAGGATCACCAGCTCAAACAAAGTGTAATTATCTAATATCATAACTACTTTTGAAAGTGTTAGAGCCACAGGGTGTTCTGGAGCCAGCACTTGGTGGCGCTAATTTGTATTGAGCTTTAATGCATTTCCATTTGTGACTGAGATTTTTGTCCATACATTTGAAACAGAATGATCTGAAAAAGCCCTTTAGCACCTGATTCGTTAAGTCCCATAAATGAAAAAAAAAAGCATATTTTTTTATTTATCAGCTTTTGGAAACTTACCGAAGGCCATCAGTCAGTGCTTGTGGGCTGTACAGTTTCCCCATGTGTGCTTGGATGTAAACAAAAGGTTTAATTTCTGGTAATCAGAGCTCTGATCCTGGCCCTGAAGGACATTTTTATTCACGTTTACCCTAGTATTTGACAAGCAGGGAACGTGTTCTGGAAGAGCTGGTGTCTGGGGAGACGGTGGTCTCGACCTCTCTGCTGGTGGCTGGCGCCCTGCAACTCAAACCTAAATAAGCAGAAACTAATGGACGGATGGCCACATTTCAAATGAATATCTGATACTGTAAAACCATATGACAGACCTCATTATGTGTTAATTAATGTTTTTCTCATTATTGGGAAAGTTATTGGGAATTGATTCAATTTGGTGCAAACGGAGTGTCTCGGTGACCATCATTCTACCTGTTGCAAATGTTGACATATTATCAATTTGAAAAATGAATTATACATAATAATGTCAATCGTGCTGTAATAAGACTGCCTGAGCTCTCAGACTTGTAAACAAGTGCTCTGTATCACGTTGATCGCTTCTCATCTATTATCTTCTCTGCAACTTCAGAAGTTGAGCCTTTAATGTTGGGACTTTGGTGTTTGGAAGGAATATATAAGTTTTTAGTTCTGCACTAATTAGCATCATTGCACTAACATCAGCAGCATCACTCTTGGACAAGCCAAGCAATAGTAGTCTTTTTTTTTTTGTACAATGATTTTGAATTAATTGGTTTATCTTTTTATTTTTCAATTAATTTATTTTATTTAATTTTTAGAAATTCTAAAAAAAGGCAAAAAAAAAAGGTTTATTTCAGAATTTCCCATGCCACTGGATACTGTATTACTGTGACATTTGATTTCATCACACTCCATATACAGCCATTTTGATGGCGGCAGCACAAAGCTTGTGGTTCATTGTTCGCCTTTAAGATCAGTTTGCTGCTGTTGCACAGAACAGGAGCATTTCTTCTGGATTCTAAAAATTGTGTCATATTCGACTGAAGCTTGCACTGTCAAATGATTTCTGGGCTGTGCCCTCCCGTGCCTACTGAACTGGTATCAGTGTTTTACCTGAAAACTGGCTCAGTTCAGCAGGAACAGGAGTGGAGCCCACTGACTTGGAGGATACAGAATCTCCTGCGTTATAACACCGAGCTGAGTACAGTTATTATATTAAGTGTGCTCAGCTATTATAAAGTCATTCTCAAACAGCCAAACCCACCACACTCGTATGCTTTGACGGCTTACATCAAGTCAACGTCCTGAGATAAAATCAAAGGCCCTGTCAGACAGGGGGACTGAACCTTGAATTTATGCAAGATACCTTGAGTTATAAGCATGTCCCCATCTTTGCTAAGACTGAATGTTTAAAAAGAAATTTACCATTTTTTCCCTTGATAGATGGGTCCTCACATTGAGAACTGTTGTGTGAATAGTTACATACTAATGCAGCTGACCTTGTTGCTGTGATCACAAGGCTACTTGCACTTCTCTAACTCATCTTCTTAGACTCTTTTTCTTCCCATCCTGTCAAAGTCCAGACTGAGTCTGGAGTTAAATGTGAGGTAATCTCAGTGAAATGTCTGCTATGCGTGGTAATTGATGTCATCCAGTAGTTCCCATTTTCAGTGATTAGGAATTTGTGCAAAGCTCACCCATTCTCAGATTTGACAAAGAAGGAGTGCTTCGTCGTACATTTTGTGTGGAGGAAAGTGGAACCTCGTCATTATGCATAATGAATCTGCTCTTTTCTAGCACCTCTGCTGATTTTGGCAGGTATGATGTAATTATGTTTCTGTTTCTTTAAATTTTGGGAGATAAATATTCTGTTCATGCCTAGAGAAGTTTTTCCTGTGAAAGGAAAAAGAGTGGTAGGATATGGACTTCAGAGCATTGTTCAAAGTAGGTGCTGCCACTGATAAGTTCGCTAAGATTTGTACAAGTGCTCAGTCTAACAAAATGTGGAAGACAACAGTGCATGACGTTCATTACTCTAAATGTCAGTGCCCTTCCAACAGTTATAAAGAGTTTGATGCATGATTTACTCTGATGTTTCAAGTGCAACCCACTTTTCATTTCAATGCAAATTCATTCATGACTTAAAATAATAAAGTTTGATGAGCCTTCAAAACTATTCTATAAGTGTTTTTTATTCCATATCAGAGGATACTTTTTTTTTTTAATTTTGGGGAGGAAAGTATGTTGCAGAAATTGGAAAACAGCTGAACACTATATGAGGCCTAACGATTCAATAAGACATTTTATCTTAATGATACAAAAGGTTTGTATACATGTGACATAGTTCACTCTTTCTATGATAAGGAATTTCGGTTTCCAGATGTCTCCAGAATTTAAATTTCACCTAAACTGTCTGCAGTTTGCATGTTCTCCCCGTGTTTGCGTGGGATTTCCTCCGGGTACTCCGGCTTCCTCTCACAGTCCAAACACATGCATGTCAGGTTAATTGGTGGTTGTAAATTGCCCAAAAGAGTGATTGTGAGTGTGTGTGGTTGTTTTTCTAGGTTTTTCTCCTACTAAGGGAGTTTTTTTTTTTTTTACTTCCCATTATTTCTATGATTAAGATTTATTAATATTACTTATTGTTAATGTTTTCTAGAGACAGTTTGTATTGGAATAGACGCTCTACAAATAGAGTTGAAGTGAACTGAATTGAACATATAACATTAAATGCAGGAGCCTGATCATATCCGGTATCTATGACTGATTTGTGAGATTTGAGACACAGTAAAAGAACAGAAGCAGTTGTCAAAAATGCAATGAAGTGGCAAACATTGTAAGAAAACCACAGAGTAGAATGAAAATAAGAGATAAAAGCAGGTAATTTACAGATTGTTGCATTTTTTATTTATTTATTTTATTTATTTTACAAAATGCAACTCTACCTTTCACAATTCAAGTCAGACACCTTAAATGTTACTGCAAGCACTGGTTGGTGTACCGTTGAGCAGCCAGGCTCTTGCAACCATTGACTCAAGGTGACATGACAGCTGCTTCTGGTCCCACAAAACTGGTTTATTCAGCGGCTTTCAAAGACCAATAAACACACTTCATTGGATTCCACCTTTAAGAGATGGAAGGAAATAAAATTCACTGCAACTAAACAATTCATAAGCACAAATAATAATGCTTGAAATAAAATCCTACAATTAAAATGAGTATTTGAATATTTGCCCAGGCTGAGTTCTTGAACTTCATCTCAGTGTTGTTACGATCAGATAATTTACAGTAGAACGTAATGGCTTGAAATTCAGTTTTTCTTTAGTTCTACTTGTCCCATGAAAATACATATTCACACAGCTAATGTTGGGTATCAAGACCAAAGCCTCCAGCTCTCTTTTAAGTTTCCATAGTGATGTCAATATCCCTTTCATCTTCAGGCCTCAAAGGCTGACCAGATTTCATGATGTGGCTGCTTTATTAAGCCTGATCTGCTTTTCTTGCCCCCTTCGCCATTCATCCAGCATCCATGTGGTTGTGGCCTGTGGCTGTGAGTTTGGGTGTGTAATTCGGTTTAGCTGAGCGGGAACATCTGTTGTACAAATCCTCAGCTCCTTCCGCTCCTCAGGCCTTGTGGAAACAAACGAGAACCCTCGAACCTATGAGTCCTCTTGACAATAATCTCACCTGTTGAGAGAGAACAGTGACAGCGCTTTGAAATGCAGGGCCTCAAATGTGCAAAATTGTTGGTATTTATTGTTCAGCTGATGGCGATGGCATACCATTTACTGACTTCAAAAGTACTGTAGGGGGTCTAAAATTGTGGAAAATATTTAATTCAGTCAGCCTACACATGTAAAAAAGATTCCTTTTGGGAATCCATGGTATCACAGCTTGTAATCATAAGTGTAAGCTAAATATTTGGCTTCAAAGTCATTGTTTAAAATATAAAAAAATCATGATAATAGAATTATCAAACCATGACTTCTAGCCAGATGACACAAATGTTTGCTGGTCCACCAATTCAGCCGATTTAGCTTAGTATTTATTGAATCTCTCCCTGCCCTACCATGAAGCATTATGGATTTTGGAGTATAAATGGCATCTGGTTAGGATGCTTCCTGGATACATCCATTTAAGTGGTTAGGTTCAGCCATTAGAAATCTCTTGGTTAGAGTTCTTTAGAATAATCCCCTGCAGTGCCCATACTTAAAGCAAACCTGCTTACTCACTTTGGAAACTTCTGGAAACCAAAGCCAAATAAACACCCTTGGAACATCTTTCACAACACAATTAGTTAAGTGGTCATGGCGCTCGGTTCAGGTCACTACACCAGTGAGGGAGGAGATTAAGAAAGGAGTGAAAACGTGCTCCCTTATACTCCCAAGGTTGACAACAAAGTCAGTGCAGATGGCCAACATCCAGCCTTCAAAAGGAAACTTCTGTTTTTGTTGGTAATTGTATTCTAAACTGACAATGTGAGAGAAATGAAAAAGTACTTTCATGTGGTGATTTTCATTTTGTTGGAACATGTTTATTTGTTTATTCATTTTATCTGAATTTGTGTTGACAATCTGCCTGTTTCCATGATTGTATATCTTTTACCTTCTGGCTGTTCTCCTTTGTATCTGTTGTCTGCTATCAAGAATCTAGTAAAGAGGAAACAGCTGTACTAAGGACTGGTGTAGATTTTAAGAGTCCTGCCTCCTCCATATGTGTCTGCACCGGCATCAGAAGAAATCTCTTCTCAATGGCTTTTCTTCAAGTTATTCTTTTATTATGATATGAAAAAAAAAGGGAGGGGGCACAGAATGAAGTCAAGATGGTGCATTTTTTTGAATTAGGACAGAGCCAACCTGGTTTGTTATTAACTGCTCCCTTTGCTCTCCCTTGTTCCTCTTTATGTTGAGTCCATGGAGTTTCTTTCTTTACTTGCCCTATCTCTCACGTGATGACGGCTGAATTGGACTCCATCTTTCCTGACCCCAAACAGGATGAAGGGAGTATGCCGATGTATGTATGGATGGATGCTTGTGTTCATCTAAAGAAATAGGGATAATTTCAAACCACAGTAGGGAATACATGATCCAGACATGAATCTGAATATTTAATAAACATCCCTCAGTCAGGTGAAGTTCACTGGAACATTATGGTTATTTGTAATTTATATTAACTAAATATAAAAAGTAAGGAAATTGGTGTTTGGTATATTAATTCTTTGTTGTAACAATGCTTCTTGGCAATGAATCTTAGAACGTTGGAAAGCCTGTTTATCTCCCTTTTAAAGTAGTTGTTAGGAACATGCAAAAACAGGATGAGCAGCAGAGATGAGTATGCGGGTTGTGCCCATAGAAGATTGGGCACATTTTTTCTTCCATTGCCAGACAGATTTTCTTTCTTTTTTTTTTTTTTTTTGCTGTTGCTGTTGCTGTTGACTCTTGTCTTGAGCCTCCAGCACCCTCAGGTGCTGACAGTCGGGTGCCTGATTGGCACCGAATTCGACGATGAGTCCAGATTCTGCCTACGGCACTTGGATCTTAGGGTCAAAGTGAGGAGAAGGTGTGGAAAACACTTTGGTTATTGCTGCACCAACAGAGTAACATCTTTTAGTGGGGGCAGTGTGATGGTGCGGGTGGTGTGTATCTCATTCACTTGAAAACAAGGCTTGTCATTATTTCAGTCTCAGCGCAGAGATGTCGAGATGAAATTCTCAGTGCCAATTCCATGTCTCCACAGCCTAGGACCAAAGTCAATTTTGACAGTTTTGACATCTATTTTGGCATCCATGATGGCAACACTCGCCCCCACAGGGCAGGGTTTAATTAGAGAATATTTGGAGAATTTGGTAGCGGAGAGGATGGAATAGCCTGCCCGCAGTTCTGACCTCAACCCCAATGAACACTTGTGGGATCAGCTTGGATGTGCTGTTCGTGCCAGAGTGACCACAGCACAACCACGCTGGCTGACTTACAACAAATGCTGGTTAAAAAAATAGGATGCCATCCCACAGCAGTGTGTGACCAGGCTTGTGACCAGCATGAAAAGAGGGTGCCAGGAAGTAGTGGCTGAATATGGTTCTTCTACGTGCTTCTGAGGCTCCTCTGTAAAAAAAAAAAAAAAAAAAAAAAAATATTCCAATTGTTAAATTGCCAGTATGTCTTGTTTCTCCAGACTTCAATTATCCAGTTCCCCAAACAAGAGTCAACGGCATTGGCAGAGAAGATTTAATACATTTTTCATGGGTGCAACCCACATACTCAGCTCTGCTGCCTATCCCACAAATGCATGCTCCTTACAAATGTGGCACCTTTTAAAAGAGAAAAAAAGAAGCTTTCCAATGGTCTAAGACTGATTGACTGGGTGTGACTGCAATCACAACACTGGATATTTGCACGGTCATAACTGGCATCTCAGCATCAAATGTTGAAGGTGAGGTAAGTAATGCAGACCAAGATTATCTCTGTTTGTTGAACCACTTTTAAAAGTTGTTTTGCTCCAGAATATGGTCTGTAGGACATTTAACACATGTGATTTTATTTTGGATTAAACAAAGTTGGTGTGAAAATACCCTCAGCTCTGAGGTGTATTAATAAGATTGTATTTAAACAGGATGCATTGCAGTTGCTTTAAATATATCTTCTCTGCAGAAATGCGCTGTTACAATAGCAGAATCATGTCTCTGGAGCCAGTGGACAATTTTTGGCCTCTTTGGAAACTACATGTTTTTCATGTAATAAAAATAAAGTTTACTGGTTTGTTATGACTCTTTGCACAGTGATTTTGCAGTCCTAAACGTAATCCTGAAAACAACTGTGCCCAGAGAACATACTACATGAGATGTATTCTGGGCTGAGAAGAATGAGTCAGTGATTTTAAAATATCAAGACTCCACTTCACTCCACCCTCCTCTTCCATGAGGTGTGCTTCTTTTGAAATTAGTGTTAGAGTTTTGTGCTACCTATTTCCAAAGGAAACAGTAAATGCTGCAAGATGTGAAGTTGGGTGGGGATTAACAATGGAGAAGCTGCATAATCCCACTCTGGTCTGGGTCTGTAACATCAATGTACTGTGGAAACCTGAAATGCTCATCGAATGACAAAAATGTTCAGTTCTTGGCAAACCCAAACAAAGTGACAGTTGTCTATTTAGTCATCACTTCAAACACATATATGCTCTCAAGCACAGAGCAGTTTTTGTTTTCATATTACCCATTGAACAAACCTATACAGAGTGATCTGTTACAGATTTTAACATTAGTTTCTTTTACAGGTTGCTGTTAGTGTTCATGTGCAGCTCACATGTTGGTGCTGATGGCAACATATCAACCTCTATTCCAGCCCTATGCACCTCTTTGCCTCACCCACTGCCTTCCTCTATTCTCAGACAGTCCATCATTAGCTGTCTGCTGAACACCTGGAGGCAAAGCTAGAAAGGTAATTATTAAGGGCATAGCCATGTCTGCACGCAACCATCATTAACCCATCGTACCTCATTTAGAGTGGAGAAAGGGCCTTGTTGTTGTAAGGAGAAAGAGCGACAACGCGGGCCGCTGATCAACCCCGGACACGTCAAATATGATACAACAAATGTCTCTAAGCCTCGAGCAAATAAAGACAGGAATTTGCTGTTGCTTTTACATCAGACAGCAGATCTGGAGCCCTGCCAGGCCCAACGGATGGGAGAAGTTTATCCCCTACTCTTAACAGCAAAGATGTAGGAATTCACAAGAACTCAAACAAGCACATACAGAGACCCAGAAATGTTTGCTTCCTCAGCCACAAATTACAGGAACATTTTGAGGAAAAACAAGCTTTAGAAATCCTACATCTAAAAAACCTCAAACGACTACAGAGACCAGACTGAGAGTATGTGTGGTATGTGTTGTTTGTCCATGTATGCACATCTGAACGATGCGTACTATATATGTACTGTATTTGAGGTTGTATGTTTGCAGCTCATATGTGCCTTCATTTCAAACAATTTCACAGACACTAAGCATGCTTAAAAGAACAACAACAACTACCTGATGAAACCAGATGCTTTAATGCTGGAAGTGCAATATTTTCTCAATCTTACTTGATACAGGATTTTAGTTTCAACAGTTCAGGGCTTCCTTTTTTGTGTCAAAATGTAGCAGATGTTCTGATTAGGTTACTTGTCCGGACTTCAGGTAAACTAACTTGTTACCTAGATGGTATTATATCTTTCTCCAATCTTTGTAAATTTCACAGAACTATATATATACATATATATATATTTATCATATCTCTTAAAACTGATTTTTATTGTTCTTTGCTATTAAAGGAATACATTTCAAGATCACACCACACCTAGACTCGTCTCTGTATTTATTTTTTTATTCTATATCAATGTCAAAGTAGGATTTTATGTCCAACTTTGTTCTAAGAACACTTTCTTTAAGTGGTTATATGGTGTGTAATATATTTTCTAAACCCACAAAATATTGGATAATAATGAGCGCTGACTGGTACAGCAATACTTTGAATAAGTAGCTTTTAGACAATTGACAGAAAATCCCAGTATCATGTTTAAGCTTTCAAAACAGTTTCATGGGAAAAAAAACACTTCGTCGGGAGGTTAATGGAACGGAGGCAAACACGAAGTGGGGATAAGTGTTTAGCACTCTGGTCTGCAGGGACACTCTGAGGCATTTTGAGCAAACTCTGTCTGACAAAATGGATTAAACCTATATGCAAGCTTGCTTAATCTCTTATCCTCAGCATGGGTTTGTGACTACGACTCATTTAACACCACATTTATTATCAGTCTGCTAACTGTAATAATCAGTCACCTGAGCCCGGAGCAGTTATGATACACCAGCAATTTCCAGGCTGTCAACTGACACATCCATTTTTAAATATTTCTAAAAGGAAAAGCCAAGGAAATTTTTTTTCCCAAAAGTCTTCCTTTCAAATTGACATTTATAAAGTTTACAGTTGTACGCAAAAACCTCTTCTCCCTATCAGCCTCATTCTTACTCAGCCATCTGAACCAGCAGGCAACAAGTAACATTAGAATCAAACTTTTTTGTTGGTGGGTTGTTTGCATGCTTGTCAGACAACTTTCAAATAAATAAGATTTTTTTATATGCACCCTGCAACAATCTACAAGGAATTTTAGCCTAAAAACTTTATAAATTTTCATTAATTTCATATGTTAACTGATTGTTACTGAATGTTTAGTAATCTGTAGGCTTAATTCATTTCTGAGGATATCATTTCTGTTGATAGTTGAAACAAAACATCATCTAATACACACAACTAGCACCTTCGTCCCTCTCTCCCCAGTGCTCCCTGAAAAAACAGCCCATCATTAACTCCCCCAAGACCACACACACACACACACATGCGCACACACACACGCACACACACACCACTCCCCATCCCATCCTCATTAGCACAAGCATGAACCCTCTCCCTTTAAGTGATTGGCTGGAGCAATGCATGTGACCCCACCCTGTTTATTTCCAAAACTAGGACTGTGAATTTGTTTTTTGTTTATTTTTGTTTTGTTTTTTTTTCCACATTGTACTAATGAGTTGAGTGGATGACGAGGAGGTGCTAATGAATGTGACAAAAAGTATCCTGGATTCAAAATCATGTAGAATAGCTTACCCTACCTTTAAGGGAATATAGCAAACATACTATGGTATAATGAATAAATGATACATTCAGACTTCAGCTGTTCAACACATGCGGTTCTCACAGCTAGTGAGATTGTCATTTAAGACTAATCTTGATGGCAGGAAAATGAATAGTGAAACTGCCAGTTTGCAAAATCTGCCTTTACAGGGAGGCAAAGAGTAGAAGACAGTAAGTTTTGTTTTATGAAAATATCTGCAATCAAGTCAAAACAAGCTGTTCCACTTTTCCCATAGCAGCAAAAGTATGATACAGTGGCCTGTGTAACTTGCATGTGCGTACTATCTGCCAAACCTTATCTCTCTCCCCCGCCAGACAGTCATAATGAATTTATCAATTAGCCATGGCTGTGTGTGCCCTTGGGGCTGCAGTCCCAGCACTGAACTGAACTTCCATCAGTCATCCTGTCAGAGAGGAAGGAAACACAAGTGCAGCATGGAAAAAGACCTTTTAACGCTCGGTTCAGAAAAACCTTGAAAAACAGAGCACTCTTGCATATTGCATTAAGATGAGTGGATTTATATATACTATATATATATATATATATATATATATATATACCAGTTTTGAATATGTAGTTTTAATCTAATGCAATGTATAAAATCTAAATGTCATAAATGTAGAACTCTAGAACCAGAATTTATGTTGAGAGCACTGTTTACTATTTATGTTGGAAATATGAAAGCATCTTAAATCATCTGTTTAAGTTGCATGGGGCAGTCAGGGCTCCAGTGATTTGCTTCCCTCAAGCGGAAAGCAGAGGTACTACTTAATGAGGACACCAATCACTCATACATAATAAAAAATAAACTTTATTCATATTTTTGCTGGATTTTATACAGCACTTCAAAACCTTACACAACATAGTTTATTATAGATAATGACTTGCATTCAAAATCCATGAAAATACATGTTTATCTGATGAGACAAAAGTTGATAGGTGTATAATGCAATGATGAGCAATAATGAGTACAGTGCAATGCCTCAGCAAAATGAATGCTTTGTCGTGCTATTTGAGATATTATTACAGACAAAAAAAAAAATTAACCATAGTTTCATACAGTATATTATTATCAGTGCAGTAAAGATTCATACAGAGACTCAGAGGAAACGGTTAGATGCGTATCAGTGCTCACAGGTCTTGTTTCCTTGGGAGGGGAGCATATTGTGGTTTAACCACTTGAAACTGACAGGCAGCTGGTTGTTGTGCTCAACCTGCTTTTCCTGGGCGCTTTGCGCTGCTTGCTCGGAGTTGATGGTGGGGAGGCCACACTCAGATTCCTGACCTTGTTAAAGCTGTTCCTCAGGCTGTTCCTCCTGCTCTCTGAGGTGCTGCTGGTCTCCTTGGATGTGAATGTGTCTGGGTGACAGAGGCCAGCCTTTAGGCAGCAGCAGCACAGCAGCTCAGCCATAGCCTTCCTCATGTCACTGCTGCCCAGGGCATAGATGATGGGGTTCAGGCCAGAGTTGAGGACAGCCAAGGAGATACAAAAATCAGCGCTGAACAGCAGCGCACACTGGCGGGAGGCACAGAAGAAATCCACCAGTAAAAACACGAACAGTGGCCCCCAGCAGAGCATAAATACTCCTACAATTGTGATCACAGTTTTCAGCAAAGCCAAGGAGCGTTTGCGGCTGCGTTGGGGACAAAGCTGGGCACTCTTGTGCACATGGCAATATATGGCACCATAAAGCACTCCAATAGCAAGGAGAATAAGGAAAAAGATGATGAGAGAGAAAAAGATGTAGGTCTTGGAGTAGAGAGGCAGGAGAGTGGAGCATCCATCCAAGTTGCATACACAGTTCCAGCCCAGCAAGGGGAGGAAGCCAATCACTATTGCCTGCCAGCACCCAGCAAAGTGCCACCAAGCCGTAGATCCGATAGTAGCTCTTCCCGGTTGACTTCTTAGGCAGTGGTTTGATCATTGTGGTGTAGCGCTCCACAGCAATCAGTAACAGGCTGAATATGGAGGCTGCCAGGGCCACAAACACCATCCCCTCCCTGAAGAGCCAGAGAGCAGGTGTAAGGCGGAACGTCTGGCTACCAGACATACAGATGTTGACCGCGTAAGCAGCACCAGTGAGCAGATCACTGAGAGTGATGTTGGCAATGCAGACATAAACCCAGCGACGACTGTGGCGGATGCGGGAGATGACGGCCACCAGCACCAGGAAATTCTCCAGGACAATCAACATGCTGAAGAAGAGGCAAACAGCCATGGAGACGCTGATGTGGTTCTGGCCGTTTGAGGTGGTCCTGTTCTGCAGGCGACCGGTGTGATTGTAATGCTGATGGATCACAAGGCTGATCCCCT
The DNA here is from genome assembly GCA_018398805.1 of Hirundichthys speculiger. Lineage (NCBI taxonomy): Eukaryota > Metazoa > Chordata > Actinopteri > Beloniformes > Exocoetidae > Hirundichthys > Hirundichthys speculiger. The sequence continues at coordinate 3,136,969 of JAGFBZ010000961.1, read as the reverse complement.
CAGCTGCTGCAGCAGTGCCATTTGGTATAGTGGTATTCCTGGGGTAACTGGGAAAGTGGTACAAATGGGGGCAGGAAGAGGGGGAAGTGAGGGAGAAAAGGATGCTCATGGCAACAACTGAGCCGATCAAGATCAAGGTTGTTGGTGGTGAAACAGAGCTGGTGCAAGCTGCACGGCAATTAGTGTGGCACTCCTGTGATCAAACAGGCTATCAGCACACTCTAACCAGTGAAGCTCTGTACTGGTGCACAATGCACACCTGAGAAGAAAAAAAGGGAGAAGTAAGTAATACCAATTTTATTTTATTTGAGAGTGGAACCAAAAAAAAAAAAAAAAAAAAAAAAAAGAAAATCCCCCTGGCTCTCAGATCTGCTCTCTGTGCTTCATTACACTTCAGTCGGTTTAAAAGGAATTTAAATACCTTCCACGTGTGCCGGTCTCCACCTAGCTGTGGTTAACACAGGATGAGTAAGCAGCATGGGCATTTAAATCACCACATGGAGGAAATATATTTATTGTTTTGTTTGTTTGTTTTTTTATCAACAATAAAGAAATAACCTTGTTTTACATTCCCAGACAGAATTGTTAACTGAGCTATTGCATTATATTAAATAATTGTGAAATTGCAAAAACATTAGTGAGGCCTTTTTTTTTCTTTTTTCCCCTTCAAAAACCTGTAAATTCATCAAAATTAGTGAATGAGAGTTTTTCCCCCCATTAGATTTAAATTGTTTTTATTGAAAACTGCAAAAAAAAAACAAAAACATTTTTAACATATAGTTCTAAATTTTATATCACAGAGTTTAATGCGCCTATTTTTTTATTTGCTAAATAATCAAAGTATTTTACATTTTCATCTCACTGCATTGCAAGTTATAATTAATGAAGATTATTTCTGATATCTGTACAAAAAGGTGAAAGTGCAGAAGAGAGAACTTACTCAGGCTGCTGGTGATGATGCTGAGCGTGTGAGAGGATAGTCGCCACTCACGACAGACTTATGCAGCACATTTTTGATGAGGAAGTAAGTTAGTAGTAGAAATGTAACCACACCCAAAACAAACCAACACATGCAGATGTGCATGTAACAGAAAGATTGACACCAGTTCTGTTCCACCACATTTACAAGGTTTACACCAGTTGTGGAAATATCAACAGTTGTCCAAAATGTGACAGTTTGAAAGTCAAATAGGTCAAGTAGTATCCTACCAATTCTTTATCAAACAAACAAAGTAAAATCATTCCTATTTTCCCACAACATTGCACAAAAGCATACGACTACTGCACATCAAAATGTATTGCTCAACCTTGACCTATGGTAACCTATCCGGGAAGACTCTTTCAAAACATGTGCCACATGCATCCAGTTCTTAATGTTTTGTAAAGTAACATGACTCAATGTTTTCAAGGATGTGTGGCAAGGTTCTCACTTATGAGACAATGGCACTAAACGGGGCATTATTACAAAAGACCCAAATTTAGGATTTTTTTTTTTCTCAGTATTTCTCAGAAAGTGCAAGAGAAAAACAGGAACTCTCAATCGGATGGAAAGGTACCCCTCCCTGCTGATAGAGATTTGTTACAGCTGTAGTTGTAATGTTGGGTATACAGGTCGCAGTCACAGTTTTAACATCGTTATTTTTGAACAGCTTTATTATAATCTTGCATGGCAAATGTATCCCCCCAAAAAGCACAAACCACAAAACCACATGACAGGTAACGGCCCTGATCATTTAACCATTCTCTGCTCAACAATAAACAGAAATCCTTCTCAGAACCAACATGTGAGGCAACCTGCAAGCACCAGAAGAATGGCAAACCCCAGAATCCAGAAACCACTTTCATATATGAGCAAAGTCAGAACTTGTGGCTAAAAACTTTTAACCTTAGAGGGGTTTCCATAGAGTCACGGTTGCAAAGTTCAAGCCTCTGGTGATGCTGGTTGCAGTTGTGTTTCTGTTCTCTAATTTTTTTTATCAAATACTGAAAAATAAAATAAATTAAATACAAACTTTAACTAAACAAAACCAGCCAATGCATTTTAAAGCAAATCTCTTTTCTTAATACAGTGAAATAAAAACTGAAAGTGGGTATTTTTGTCGCCCTATTTCTCCTTTATATATGCAAACACCCATCTGCATGGTGTCTCCATTCAGCGATAATACAAGGTTGTGAAAAGTAACTCTGAGACACTTGACCTACATTATCTTCAACTGCAACGATGCACAACATTTGTGCGCATCTGCCCATGAAGTCTAAATAACTAATTGTTTCTATGACTTCTCCATTTTTAGTCTTGAATTATCAACCAATAGTAAAAGAAAAAGATACATGATGAATAGATCACAAGATGTTTTTTGAAGCTGTTATTTGAAAATAACACGAGGAAAGGAAAAAACAAATTTGAAAATGAAATTAACAGGCAACAGCAACGTGAAGTGTAAAACACACCCATAACTTCAAAAACGCCCTTTACTTTGAAGATATAACTTCAAATGCTACTAAAACCACAATGTTTGACAACCACAACTGTCACTTTTGCTCATTTTTGTAAGGTTGTTTTTCGCAGTGCATTGAATTCACTAGACTTTCATAAACTTCAATTTTTTTAAATGAATTCATGCTATTATAATATTTCCAGGAACATCCTTTTTATATAATGGTGTTGTTCAGGACCACTGACCACTTTGTTTCACTATGCAATGGCAAAGAGGGAGTGTATGTAGTTGGTTTGCAGGTCTGCAGAAGGGACTAACACCCAAAAGGGGGGTGGGGGTTGCATCCTGTCCCAGCTGTCATTGGTTGAGAAGCAGTTTAGCAGTTTACACCATGAGCTCGTTGTCAGTCCATCACAAGTTCACACAGAGACAAACGTGATTTGTAGTCCCACACACCCACATTAGAGTTCAGAATTTTATTCAAGTACTTGTAAAATCACCCTTAGTAACAGTAACTTGAAGTAATTGTTTTCTGTATAATGTTATGAATATCTCACATCATTGTGCATTACTTTGGCTCATGGAGGCTAGGGGGCATTCATTATGCACGGTTTTCTTAAGGGCTCATATTATTTCAATTGCGTTTAGGTTTGGGCCATTCTGGCACCTTGATTTTTTTCAGTCCATCCATACTTTAATTTATAGGTGAGTGGTTGCAAAATTGACTCAAGAATTATTTGGTATACAGACAAGTTCATGATCAACTCAGTGACTACAAGAGGCCCAGATCCGATGGTTGTGTTCCTGTTGCCTGTTGCTATTTGCTGAACATTACGTTCCTCCACATGGTTAGGATCTGCTGCACGTGTCGCAGACACCAGCACAAATGGGTCTGATGGTGAAAGGCATTCATAGCAGGCCTCAGGCAGCCCTATGACACTAGAGATTGGTTGTGCGTGCAGTCTATTCTGGACTGTCTGGACAGAGAGCCAACAGACATTTCGTCCTGCACACCTTGAAGGCAAATCTGTAGAAGACTGCATACAGTTCCTAAGTGCTGACAGGATGTGGAAAACTATCCTCTTGGGGTACCCTCTTCTTGGGATGCTCACTTCACAGCCTGTCTCTGACATTCCCCGTTATATGAAACTTGGCCTTCAGTTTGAAAATGGTATGAGGGCTCACTCCAAATAAGACAGCCACTTGGTTTTGCAGAACACCAGCTTAAAATTGTCCCTATTCCACAGGCCCTATCCAAATTAGCCAACAGTGCACCCCCCGACACACACACAAATGCATATTTCTTATAAATGTCGCACCATTTAAGAGGGAAATAATTAGACTTTCCAGTGGTATAACATCTATTGCCAAGAAGCATAGTTGCAACAAAGAAATAATCAACCAAATACAACACCATAGACAGAAATAGACCTTTGGCATTTTTATGTGAATGTGTAAAGCAATTGAAAGAGAGCACCACGTATTATCACTCAACTCCTGGGAACATTCAGTGGCATTTTGGTCACCCCCCCTGGCGAAACTCAAAATACGCAAACTGGAGCCGGAGCCCCCCGAGCCTAAATAATGTGTTTAAAATATGTTTAAAAACCGTAAAAAGTAGCAAGCAATGCAGCAAAACAAGACAAAGGCTCAACTGTGGTCTTTCTGTTAACTTCACAGCCTCTGGTCTCCGAACCGTACTAAAGAAACCGCTGGTATTGTGCTGTTTCTGGCTCGTAATTAGCGGCTAACACGCTAACAACAACAAAAGAAACAGTCTGGTTTTCTCTGTATGGAACGGACACTTTATTCTGGCACTGCAGGAACTTGTAACATCACACAGGTTGTATTGTTCGGCTCCTGTCGCTTAACAGAGAATGCAAATCTATACACGCTGGGCTGCTGTTTATGCTCACTCCACTTTTCATCTAACCCCGTTTTCATTCTGCCATCCCACGACACACACACTCCATTACCCATAAGGCCACACCATAACCCATAAGGCCACCTTCTTAAAGGGGCCAGGCTGGCTCACAACATTTCTCCACTGTGAGAGAACACGCACAACATCCTGTGATGTTTTTGCAATTTTTTCTTGATTTTTTAAAATATTTTATATTTCTGAAAAACCCGCGAATAACTAAAACCGCGGAACTTAAAGTGCGAATTGGATCACTGTACTTTTATGACAACTGTACTCATACATGAAACATATTTTCGTGGTCTGGGTCGCCATGGGAGACATTCTTGGTCTTTCTTCCGTTTTCTTCCGTGCTTAGTGGGTGTTTTTGTCTCCCCTGTCCTTACTCTGCCTTGTTTCCTGTTTAACTTTGAAGGTCTGTCTTGTCTTTGTGCTGCGTACCTTTACCCCTCCCATTATCCTGACTGTTTGCACCTGCCCCTCGTTTGTTCCTCTGTGTATTTAAGTCCTGTCTTTCCCTTTTTGTTTGCTCGTTTGTTTGTTTCTACATGCTCTTTACTCTGCCCATTTCCATTCCCTGTTCCTGCCTTGCCAACCTGTTACCTGTGGACTCTCAGTTAAGTTTAGATTTTCTTTTGTTATATAAAACACCTTTGTTGGAATCTCCTGCATCTTGGGTCCTCTCTACGAAACCGTGACACGTATATTGTAGACTTGAATTTATTAACACTCTTTTTTTAATGTATTAAATTATTGTATAAGCAAAATATTGTCTGCCTTTTTTTTTCTTCCTCCAAGTTCTCAAATGTGTCAATCAATCCAATTTGCGTATTAAAATTTCCATCAGATGCATGTACCTAGTGTTTCATTTCATAGTAGTTGTCTTATGTTATAGTCATTCATTACAGCCACACTGTGTGCACACACACAAGATGAACAGGTTTTCTTTTTATATCTAATATATCAAACGTATATTCTGCTTCCCACCTGCCTTGGAAACCCCTTTTTTCAAAGTCCACCTTTCACATAGCCATTTTTGGGTGGAAGGAAAGCTTAATTTTTGATGACATGTGACTAGTTCACAGGCAGCACAGTGACTTGGTGGTTAGCACTGTTACCTCACGGCAAGAAGTTACCTGGTTCGAACCTCAGTGGGGGGCCTTTCTGTGTGGTGTTTGCATGTTTTCCCCGTGCTTAAGTGGGTTTCTTCCAGGTACTCCAGCCTACTCCCAAAGACATGCATGTTAGGTTAATTGGTGGTTCCTGTAGGATTGAGTGTGAGTGTGCATGGTTGTTTGTCCACATGTGGCCCTGCAATGGACTGGCAACCTATCCAGGGTGTAGCCCTGCCTTTTGCCTGAAGAGGGCTGGGATTGGCTCCAGGAGATCCCTGTGACCCTAAATAGGACTAAACAGGTATGGAGGATGGATGGATGGATGACTAGCTCACTAAGACTGCTGGTGGGTGAGCGAGTGGGGCCAAGGCGTGCACTTGCGGATGTTCAATTGACATGCCGACATACTGGCAGTGTTTTGTTGGACTTGCTGTACTAGTGGTGTGTGCAGTGTACTGGCGAGCCTGATCTAATAAGATGACATATTTCACATATATTATCCAGACAAGTCCAGGCATGATTTTCCATAGCTGACTGCACTCCATCCCAAATCTGTGTTCAGAGAAAAGGGCTGATTTTCTTCTCCAGGTACAACCTAATGTGGAACAAGAGCTTCTACACAGCCATCAGGTCCATCCTCACCTCCTCCATCACTGTGTGGTACCACAAGGGACAGACACAGACTGCAGTGCACTGTGCACACAGCTTTGAAGGTGATCGGCTGCAACCTCACATTTCTACCTCCTGCCACAAGAACAGCTTCTTCCCCTCAGCCATCAGATTCTTGAACAACAGCTAATATGCTCTGACTCGGCACAGCCACTCAATTTCCATATTGCACCTGTCACTTACTTGCCCTATCTTAATATATCTTAACCTTTTTTTTCCATGCCCTTTGTTGGGTTACACCATGTGATTACAGAGACCTCATGGTTTTCCTGAGACAAAGAATGACAAAGGGAAGCATAAAACTCAAATTCCCAGCATGCCTGGCGGTTTCAGTTTCACACCTAGGTGTGAAACGTGATGTCACCCCCTCTCTCTGCCTCTCACTGGCCGCGGACCCCTAATCTCACAGCGGGGTTCCAAAACGAAGGCGGATCACAGACCCGCCGTTTAAATACCGCGAGCGCAGAAGGCACGCCTCTCTTTTCTCTTGCCTCTCTTCGCCTGGTCATCGGCTCTCCTGCTTGGATCTACTCCGGTACTCCGCACGACCAAAGCATCCTTTCTCAGGCCTACCTCGGCCCATCACTGCTCCCAGCCAGCAACCGCGAGGCCATCCAGCGGTGCACTAGTCAGCCACCGGCAAGGAAGACAGGTTTAGCCGTACTCCAAAGCCTAATCACCCTCCCGGGACTCTACAACGCCATCGATCGCTTTTGGAAGCGACAACAAGTAAGAGGCCGTTGTGTCTGGGCAGAGCTTAGTTTAGTTGTGTTTGCCAATTCCATTTTCTTGTGTGTTGCATATGCTTAGAACCGGACCATCGGTCCCGCCCTAACTGAATTTCATTCATGTTTTTTTTATTATTGCAAACAGCAACCCCGCTCTCCGTTTCTCTGTTCAAAACCAAAATCACTGTTGCTAGTCGCAGAGTTACTTAGCTTAGTTAATATTTCTGTTTACTGTGACATTGTTTACGATTGAGCCCGCTGGTAATCCGCCGGTGCGTATTTACCCACGTGATTGCAGTGTTTTCTCACCACCAGCTAATCGTACCGTGATTTCAGATAAGCAGTCAGGAGGAGAGTGCGGGAGTCAGCTCCACCCTCTCCGTCCTGTGGAAATCCTCTGAGCGATCACAGCATCGGTGGTTAGGAATCACCTTTTGCGCTGTGGATTTCATTCTGCCCTTTTATTTCTTCTTCCTCCATACTAACAATCTTCTGACGAGTTACACGTGGTCTCATCCGCCATCTTGTGAAGCCCTATCGCGTGAGTCGGCGGCCATCTTGGTGAGGGACGAGAGCACCACGTGACCTCACCCGCCATCTTGTGACGCCTTATTACACGAGTCGGCGGCCATTTTGGTGAGGGACGAGAACACGTGATCGCGGTGGCCATCTTGAACGTCCTTCCCCCATTATCACACACACACACACATATACCTAGAGTTACATGTTCACATGCAGACATATGGACACTCTTTTCCCCTTTTAATGTTTGATTATGTTAGCTTAGTTACCCTTTAGTAGTAGATATCAGGATCTTGATTCAAGTGTTTGTTCCTTTTAATATTTGTGTTAATAAATCCTGATGTATTCTAATGAGAGAAGTTGTTTGTGGTTATTTTACACAGTTTTGTAACATTTGCTGGTTGAAGAGGTCTGTGCTCGGACTCACACCTTCTCTGTTGCTCTATAGCGCCACACCTGGTCACAGGCTGGCACGCATAGAACAATAGCCATTTTGAGACTGATTGTGCCATTTAGTCCTTTTTCCTGATTTATCAGGTGGTGCCCCGTTTCATTTTATTAACATTGTTAATACCCTTCTGGTTATTAGCAGCTGTCCCTCAAGACAGTTGGTAATAACCCTTTTATGACTAAACGAGCACGTTATACGCCTTATTGCACAACACCTTTTAATATGATTTAATCTAATGATTTTTATTTAATCTTATCTTTATTCTATTTTTATTAGTAGTACTTTTTAATGCTTATGTTTGCACCATCATACCAGAGCAAATTCCTAGTTTGTGAACTTGTTTTCACTGATGATGGCAATAAAGCAATTCTGATTCTGATTACTGTCCTGCCAGGGTCATTTTAGATTTAACCTATTTCTGTACAGAGTAAGGCTGGTGGAGAAGATAATCTGTTTCTTGATCTGAGCATTCACCCTGCTCAGACTTTTTCCTTTGTCTGTGCAGCCTTTGACCTTTTCATTGTCTCCAGTCACTCTAATTCTGTGTTTGGCCTCGAGCACCCTCTGTCTCTCTGTATTTTCAGTCTTTTGTTTAGCCTTTAAATGAGCTGCTTCAGCTTCAAGTCTTTGAATCTCTTTAGTATGAACTTCCTGTTCTAGAATTACTTCTAAAGTGGCCTCATTGGCAGAAATCCCAGCAGCTGCTTCTTGTTTCTTTACAGAGGACTGGCTAGGATGACAAGATGTCATCTTTGAGCAACTTCTGGAGTGAGTAGAAGCTATTCACCTTAATGGTAAACTTAATTAGACAACTTAATATCAACTTAAGCTATTCATTTCAACACAATCCATGACAAAATGTCCTTTAATCTAACTATCAGCTTCTGCCTGATATTCACAGAACAGAATTACTGAACACAATATCACTATAAACAGGGTATAAATGTCAAATGAACCCCAATGACAGAAAAGGTAAGGAAAAGAATGTCAGATAAAGAATAAGAATTTGGGGTTCTCAGTCCAACAAGCAAAGAGAATTTTCTTATTTTCTGCTATCTTATTTATGGACTGTTATTAAATCCTTTTAAAGTGTCACAAACTGACAGACTTGGGCACCTGGACCTTTCAAAGGTCCAAGACTAGGCATGAGGCATGAGGTGTTGACTAAAAATGGGTTTAATCCACTCAAATCAGCCCCTGAGAACTCATGGACTGCCTTATACAAGGTACTTGCATGGGGCTAAATCCTTGTTAATTGATCTTCTTGTCTTAGTCCTTCTATACTTATATAATTACATTAAATTTAGTGCTTTGTTATTTTATTTGTTATTTGCTCGTATCTTTATCTGCTGTCATGGCGTGTTCCTCCAATCTCTCTCTCTTTCTCTTTCTTCGTCTTATTCGGCGCTTTCTTTGTCTGGCGTTTCCCTTATTAGTTCTGGGTCGGAACATAGTGCGGCGCTGATAAGGTCCGTATCTAAAATTTCAGTTATTACATGTACATACCGAATAATGGGAAAACAGCAAGAAATTAAACTAATGACACAAAAAATAAACTGCTTATGAGAAGCAGTTACACATGTGCTGTGATTCCTTACGACAGCCATTCCCAAACTTCAGAAAAACCATGGCCCAATTTGAAATGTGAAAAATCTCCACGGCCCACCCAGAATCTCCACGGCCCACCCAAAGCTTTAATCACAACTGTGATCAGCATACAGGACTAGAAGTTATGTTTCGATATTAATGTAAGGGATATTAATGTAAGGGGTCAACAAGTAAGGTGACACTTTTTATATTAAGTTAAGATGACAGTACTTAATGTTTTTAATCATGTCATGAATATTTTAAAGTAATTAAAAACATATTTTAAAAAAGATCGAAGATTTAAAACATATTTGTTCAATTTTAATGACCTCTCACGGCCCACCTGCAGTATCGCGATGGCCCACTAGGGGGCCGCGGCCCACACTTTGGGAATCACTGCCTTATGCTGTGCAACCACCTTTTTGAACTTTTCTATAGCACACCAAGATGGCAGTGAATCTGTGACAGACGGAGCATATGACAGTGTCAGTGCCTAGTGTTTTTTCCTGCACACTCCTTCTGTATTTTGGTGTAGTTTCACAAAAAAAAAAAAAAGTGTAATATGTCATGTGTTATTGTTCCTCTGAGGTTGTATTCACTTGTCCTGAATTGACACATTCAAAATAAATCGATCATATAAGTCTGCATTTATACTTTTTTATGTGGGACAACAACCAACACATGCATGCCTATGGCAAAGTGCCCTATTACCGCTCACTCAGTCCCCAGCCGATCATGCAGAATTATTTACAAAATAACATAAGTCTTTTAATTAAAGATCATCCAAATGTTATAAATAGTCAGTCAGTTGAAACAGATGAAAACACACACCTCCAACAAAATGCTTGTTACATATGCTACTTGTTCTCGCCGGTCACCACTATTTCCTTGTGTCAAACCCACGAGTGAGTCGGAGTACAGCGATCCACTTTTCTCAGCATTCTACGTCGGCTGGAAATCTGTGGAATGATAATCCTGGTCCCTTTCCTCTGTAGTTTGTGCAGCCAACAGCTACACAGTTAAAAACCATGTTTTCGAACTGTTTGCTATCCACTTGAACATGACAGATTACACACGCGACAGGTAAACTGCTTAACTGAAGGGCTTTGTTTTCACTCCAACATGGCGGCGAGTTGTTGCGACTGCAGTGTGTGACGTCAGGTGCAAAAGGTCTATATAGGAAGAACTGGACAAACCTCATGTGATATCAGCCATAGATTTTCTGAAGAGTTCTTTTGAAGCCTCTCCTGTCCTGTTATGAGTTGTGCCATGTTGCAAATGGGTGGAACGAGCAAGGCTGGAAAATGCTCACCTTATGTCAGTCACAATTAGCTATTTTACCTTGACTTTTATCTTGATCAAATCTGTCCAAACAAGCTCATTTCAACTATCGTTACCAAAATGACATCAGAAACTAGTGCTGCTAGAGCTGATATGGGAACTAGCAGAGCTCTGCTGGGATCCACTGGTTGCTCAGCCAGCCACTTTTGGAGATACATATTACAGTGCAGCAAGACTTCAGCCATCAGCCCACGAGTTGCTGGATGCTGGATGATTGATTGCAGATCCCAGCACTTAGAAGGGTCCAGAAATGATCGGGCATGGCTCCCAGCTCATTCAGCCAAGCCATGGTGGAGGAGCTGCAGACATCCACTGCAGGACAGATTCAACAGTCATTTCAGTGGTGACATCAGAAATAGCCACTACATTTAACTGATGCTTGGTTAACTGCCTGCTTCACCTTCAAAGCTTCATCTTCATAGCCTTCCAGGCCAACCCACAGCAGGTGGGTTGCAGTACAGTTAACAGCAAAACAAAACACAATCTTTTTTTCAATAAAAATAACTTTATTCACAGCTCAGAAGCTATGCTCAAAAGTCTATATAGTGCTTAGTGATGAGTTGCAGAAGTGATGACAGCTAGCCATTGGCTATCCCGGTTGCCAATCAAAAGACCACACCCCTATTTATAAATAAACATGTTAGTACAAAACATTCACCCCTGTACAGCTGTTTAGTTTTAAGGCCAAAAACTGGTTTTTGAACCAAGCAGTAAATATGTTGTTTTTGGGTTTTTTGTCTGAAAAGTTGATTTTTTTTTATTTTTTTTACATGGGGTCAATTGAGATTGAGCTGGTCAGTCGAAGAACTAAAACAAAAAAAGTGCGCCATAAGTTTAGACAGGGAGTGGATAACTATGTTCCACTGTGAGCCAAAACTCTGAATTAACAGAAACCAAGTGCAAGATTTTCTCTCCTTCAAATAATTTTCCCAATAAAGCCTAAAAAGCAAACCACACAGACTGATGGCTCACAATAGCAAAGACTGGTAATATGCTTTTGCCTCACAATGGTGATGCAGCGCAGACATTAGCAAACAACTTCCTAATTAAAGATCCACCTAAGTGCCAACCCTTTATCGTAACACAGTAAGCAGAAAAATTGCCAGGATGTGAAATATTTATCAAGATCACATCAAACATTTTATGAAACTGCCTTCCTTCCTGTTATTTTTCTTTGACGTTAGCATCCATTGTATGTTGTGGGAAAGCAGCCACACATGTCAGAACTGCCTGATAAAATAATAAGTGAGACCATGCAAATAAAATATATCATTGCAGCAACACTCCATTTATAAAAGAAGTTATTCTAACTCATGGGAGTTTTCCATTATAATAACACAAACTGACTTGATTTGCAATCTGAAACAGTTCATTTCCAACAGATGTTTCATGACTTGGTCAAGAATTACAGTCTGTTAGGTGAAAATTACTGCCTGCTAGTGAGAGGGTAACATCTGGTGACCACATACTAGTATTACAACTGATGTTCTGGCAAGAATAAAACATTCAGCAGACCACCTGAAGGACTGTTTTTGCCATTAGATAAGTGAGGCTATTAAAACTTTTTTAAGCAGAGAGCAGAAAAAAAAAACCATCTAAATAATAAAATGTATTAAAAGGAAAGCAGGGAATTTACACATTTATAAAGCTTAAACTGTGAATCCTTTGTATTTATATATTAAATCTCATCAGAGGGTTCATCAAAATTGTCATTGGAACTAAAGCTGATACATGAAGAGAGGTAAATATTTAAATTAAAACTAACATTATGAACACTCAAGAAAAGTGCTCCAAATCTATACTTACTTTTAATGTTAAAGGAAATACAGTAACCCTCCACCAATGTGGCTATGTGAAAAAGTCTACCAGTATTTACTCTTTGCAAGATATAACAAAATTTCCCCATCTTCTCACCAGTCATATTTTCACACTTTAGGATGCAAAAAATAATGATTAAGCGTCTACAAATACATATGTATGTTCTCTGCAAGAAGAAAGATTGAGAGTAAGACCCTGAAGCTAGTTCTACAGTTAAGCCTAATTACAATAATACGTGTAAATTTGAAGGCTATAATAGAAAAAACAATAGGCTCCTAAAGCTCATTACAACAGCAGTGTCTTTAATCAGTCATTGAATTGAATTGAAATGAACTGAACTGAACTGAATCGAACTGAATTACCAGCAAACTAGAGAAAATCCAAAAATTAAAGAAGGCATAAATCAGTGCTATCAAAATCAGCATTTTGAATAAAACTCCAGGTATAACATTAAGAGATGCTTTTTAATGCTTCTTCAGTTGAATATCAAGCAAAATAGTAAAACATCTTATGACATGTCAGTGGCAGACAATGGCTGATACATTCATCCAGGAGACACCACAGGTGGTTAATTAAAATATTTTAAATAACCCATATTACATTGAAGGTTTTTACATTGATGAGATTTTTTTTTTAATTATATTCTTCAATGTAAAACTGTGAAGGTGTCAAAGGTCCTAAGGTTTGTCATATCGTCTAAAGATACTGAGAATGTGGTGAGTGCAAGGGACAAGGCTCAAGGCAGAACATCAATGTCAAATGCTTGTTAAGTCTGAGCCCCCTTAAAAACAGGATTGATTCTGTAATGGCAATCGGCGCATGGTCTCAGGAACGCTTTCAGAAATGACTGTGTAAGAACAAAGTTTGCCGTGGCATCCACAAATGCAGGTTAATGTGCCATCATGCAAAGACAAAGCCATATGTGAATTATGACATATAAACACCTGTCTTCTCTGGGCCAAAGCTAACATTTGAAATGGACTGAGGTGAAGTAGAAAACTCCTGTGGTCAGACAAGTAGAAATATAAGATTATTTTTGGAAACCATTGATGCCTGAATGAAATGCACAGTTTGCACATCTAAGGAAACATCAACGCTGAAAGTATTTACAAGTTTTAGACCAACATATGCTCCCATCCGGACAGGGAAGGCCTTGTATCTTTAAAATAGAAAATGCCAAACTGCATCCTCACCTCCATCCATTACAAAAGCGTGGCTTCATGGAAGAAGAGTACAGGTGCTCAGCCGGCCTGCCTGCTATCCAGACAAAATGAAATGATTAGGCACAACATGAAGTGAAATTTAAATAAATTAAACAAAAACAAGACCCCAGATTGTCGAGCAGCTTAAATTCTGTATCACACCAAGAATGGGACAACATTCCTCTCCCAAAACTCCGGTGGATGGTCTCCTCAGCAGTACAGAGATCGTGATTAGAAGAAGAAGGGAGGCTACACATGGCCCTGTCCCAGGTTTTTCAGGAGCTGTTGCTGACATCAAATTTCAAAATGAGCTAATATTTTTCATGATGAGAAATGGCTCAATTTGAACATCTGACATGTTTTCTATCTTCTATTTTGAATTAAGTATGGGTTTATGAGATCTGAAAATCATTCCATTCTGTTTTTATTTACATTTGGCACAATGGCCAAATTATTATGAATTGGGGTTGTAAATGTAAAGAAGATTAAAAAAAAAATATATTGTCATTATTGCTGTCCATCCAGAGCAATAGCACTACCAGCGTTTGAGATTAAGATGTTTTGAAAACTAAAATCAAAGTCCCTGAATCTTTAATCTATCACCATTATTCAGGGTTCTGGGATTAGTTTTTCATAAAAGATACTTTACAATTTTGATGGATGATGCTCTCTCTTTTATATTTCCTATTCAGAGATATTTTTTTCTTTTGAATCAAGTCTTGCCTTTCTTTTGAGGTAAAATAAAAAGACTTGTCACTGCTACTTTTATGTCTGTGTTGTACTATAGAAATGTAATTTATTTGCATGTTTCTTTATAATGACTACATACAAAGTACACAGTCTACCATGGAGCTCTGAGCTTCACCACAAGCCTTTGCTCTCCTACTCATCATTATATGTTGTATGATCAGGTTTAATGAACTGCTTTGTCCTCCCTGTATATATGCCATAAGGGCATATATCCATTTAAAAAGCTATTTTGGGGATTCTTCCATCCTATTTACATACCTGCATCCTTAAAAAAGACTTTGATGGAGGAGATCTAATGTCTTTAGTGCAACTTTGAAACAAATATGGTCTTGGAGTTCACAACTTTTTCAGATACCTACAGCTTAGACATTATTTAGAGACACGAGACACAAAGATTGGAATAAAGTGAGGGCTGTACCAATCAATATAAAGAACGTGTTTACATTCACAGTTACAGGACTGGTTAAAAAGGAAATCATATCATATATTTACAAAATATTACAAAAAGAGTCAGAAGACAATAGTTTTGACATCAAAGAGAAATGGGAACTAGAGGTTAGTATAATTATTAAAGGTGAAGACTGGACCCATTCATGCAAAGAAGGATACAGAACAACAAATAGTCCTACAGAGAAGGAATTTGATTGGAAAGTTAAGATGCGGTACTTTAGGACTCCCCTTATCACCTCAAAATTGGGTAACACCTCTTATGAATGTTGGAGGGGCTGTGGCCTCTCCAACTCCAGTTGTAGTGCTGGGGAAATATACAGGAAGAGATTAAAAAATGTTTGAACATAGAATGACTACTTTTACCACATTTACTACCTTTAACCTTTAGTTTGACCTCATTCTGGAGTTTTTTTTTTTTGGTTTTGTCGATTGACTGTTATCCAAATATGGCTTTCACACGTGTGGCAACACTCAACTCACTCTGATTTTCTGATTATATGGATGGAATGATGTACATAGACTGGACACTATGTATATTGATGTGTGAACTGCACACCACCCAGGGAAGTATGTATGTATTATTGTTGGACATTTGACTGCTAATGTATTGTAAAAAATATATATTTATGTAAACCTTTAATAAAGAAGTTCAAAAAAAGAAAGACCCACAAACAGCAACTTAAAGTGGCTGCTGTGAAGACCTGGTGAGTAACAATTCAGATGTCAGGAGGCCATGTGCCATTTGTGTGTGTGTAAAATCTTGAAAAAAAACCTTGATCTAATCTCATTTCACATCCATTGTGGTGGTGTATAAGCAGTTACTTCTGGAGCCAACTATAACAAACTGCGTGTCCAGGAAAGCCAATCGCTTTTTTGTTGTTTGTTTGTTTTTTGCTTTGTTTTATTTTTTTCCTATTGTAATTTTTTATTTTATTTTATTTTATTTTATTTTATTTTATTTTATTTTATTTTATTTTATTTTATTTTATTTTATTTTATTTTATTTTATTTTATTTTGAGACTGAGACAAGCTGCAGAAGAGCACATAGACAAAGACACATTACGTTCCGATGTGCCACCGCTTGTTTCCTGCAGAGGGCGCTGCTCTTTAACAAACGCTCCGGAGCAACAGGGTGCCTCCGTTGTATTGAATCTGCCTTTTTCCTCAACTTTTTTTTTCACCGCTCTTATTAAGACAGGGAGAAAGGAAGTAGCGGTAGGCTAGCTGCTTAGCCGGTCTGAAACCCCACAGTCTATTAGGAATGAGTGGACTTTGAGTAATTTTTTTTCCAGAAACGACACTTCGGTGTTTAATGTACGCGTGAAAGAAGGATGCGATTTTTTTTCCTCGGTTCGTTTCACGGTCTTTCCACCCGCTTTCAAACCCTCGAACTGACACAGCTCTGAGCTTTGTTCGGGGCTCCACCGTGATTAGCCTGCTTGATACAAGTCAGTCTTGTTTCCTTCAAAGGAGAAAACAAAGGAAATAACTTAAAAGCTGCGACGAACCTTGAGAAAAAAAATAATAATTAACTAGTCAATTGAGTCGCGGGAATGCTTTTGAGGATTACATCAGGACAATGAGGCAAACAGTCGGGAAAGGTAGGTTAAGTAAATACTGTGTGTTTGAACCCTTGGTCTTGTACGAGCTTTTTCCTTTTGAGCAGAGCTTTATACATAACATTGGTGTGTCTGTAGAATTATTTTGTTTTGTTTTTTTAATCAAACGACAAGTAAGTTTTTTTTTTTTAATACCTGAAAAGCTGTTACAGGAAGTAATTTTGAACTGTCTTAGAACGTTAAGTTTCTGCGTACTAGGATGTCAGTCGAAACGGACGGATTTAGGCGTAAATTGGGCGACGTATTGGGTAAATGTGTCTGACTGTTATGGTGATTAGTAATGACGGCGTGGTCTCCTGTTTGGGCAGTGACACATTGCAGCATATCTGCTGTCTGAGCTGACAATGTGAGGCTGACTTGTTGCAGGGCAGCGTCTGCAGGCCTGGGACCCGTCTGTGACCAACCTACATGACACTGGGCTGGTGGGCTCCACCACCCTCTTATGATTGGTGGACCCTCTGGTACAAATACGACCAGAAATGGTCTGTGAGGGGATAACTAAATTGCCAGTTGTTTATAACTGATGTTTTATTCATGCCTAGGACACAGTTTTATGACTGAAGAACGACAATGAAGCTCAACAGAAAACTGTGATGTATTAAGCTGCTACTTTTACTCTGCTATAAAATGTAGAATAATATAAAAATATCGATAATAACAGGATCGCCGACTCATATATTTCTCCCATATGGCAACATTGTCATGACTCCAGCTGCAGAATTAACAACTGCTTGGTGAGGGGGAAAAAAAGGCAGGCATACATATATACATAGCAACATTAAAATGACTCACATTAACACCTAGAAGTTTCTCTCCCTGCCAATTTTACCCCCCACCTGTTTTTCTTCTGCTGTATTTTCCATATGTATTCTGTGATGAGTGGTTGGGCCACCACTCATCACAGAATACAGTGGAAAGAAAAAAGTTTTAAGTTACACTTGGGTGAGGACTCATCACAGAATACATCTGAGAAATCTAGCAGAAGAGTAGTGGCCCAGGTGACAAGAAAAAAAGGTTTTAACACTTACACTTCTTTCTTTCTCACTTTCAGTCTCGTGTTGATACCTGAACTTTAGGAAATGACTTTAAATAAAGAATTAGACCTAAGAGTGGAAAAATGAATGAATATCAAATGGATGGCTTGATGTTTAATACATTTTAGAGATATACTGATGCCCTTTTTTGAGTAGCCCCTGAAAACTGATTAGTATCAGTACAGTTATTCTGATATAAAGTGGAGGTTGGTGAAGTTGGTGTAGTTGTTATTGACTCCTGATTTCTGTGCCCCTGTTGTCTCTTTCCCTTGTGTCATCACTGTGCTCCATGTAATTTAGACCACCGTTTATTGTGATATTTTCTTTATTTTTGTAATTATTGATATTGCACATGTTGGCATTGTGATCATAATGAATTTTTGATATATTGTGCAGACCTAATCTGAACATGATAAATCAACTTGGACTGTTGCGTTTATTCCAATACCTGATCAGTCAGTCATGTCAGCACTGGCTCGCTACCAATATTTGATTGAATTGTTTCCATCTCTAATAGATTTACCATATGTTATCAGGTTATGATGCTTTACTGTTGGTTCATTGTTTTACATATATATTTATGTGTCTTTTGCCACCCTTTTTTTTTCCTTCATTTTTTACAAATCTGAGATTTATGTGAGAACTTGAAGGGAAGTTTTCACGAGCACATTTATAATTTTAAATCATTGATATTTTTATTTCATTGAGTTAGCTGTTTTCTCAATTATTATTATGGTTGGATATAGCTGTATGTATACAGATAGCTTTGATTGAAGAATAGAATATAGTGTAGAATACAACAGATTAATGTCTTTAGTTGTTTTGAAGTATCTCATGAACTAAGAACTACTCCAATAACTAGGGCTGTAGCGATACACTAATCTCGTGATACAATACGATACACGATACTCGGCTCATGATATGATATATATCGATGTTTGTCTTAAGATACATTTACATCATTTTCTGAAAGATTTTAACGGGACAAAGTGATTTTAGTGACATCTTGTGAGTGTTCCAATTACTTTGTTTAAATTAATTGAACTGAAAGGGAGGTGACCGCAGACAGCAATGCAGAGAGGAGAGAAAGGAGGCCTCTGATTGGTCAATTCTACATCCGCGTCATCGAAGAAATGAGGAAGTACCCACATCTGTACGATTCTCGTTCTCCACACTACAAAGACAGCACATATTCTAGTAATTCGTGGAGGGAGATAGCGATGAATGTGGGTCTGGATACGGCCGAGATGGTGAGGAAGTGGAAAAACGCAAGAGATACGTTTAGTAAGTTTAGCTAGTTCGTGATTGTCCCTCTCCGTTGTGGCGTTGAATAACATAGCGGAGACGCGCTTCAAAATTGAGCATAAATTAAAAGTAACTGCGGCATACCGGCGACAAGATAACTGTGACACATTGCCGCGAGAGTATACACAGCCCTTAAAGCCGGCGTTTTCCACCACTGAATACGGTCTCAAATCCTGACAAATACAGTTTGGCTAGCTCTCAGTCAGCATTACCTTGTCTGGGTGGTTACGTTTCAGGTGGGCTCGCCTTGCAGGTTGGTGGTATTTCCAGAGTACTTCACGTTTGTGTGACACGACTTGCAAACCGCCATACTTTTGTCAAAATCTTCGCTTTCCTTTTTCTTTTTAAACCCGAACTGCTCCCACGCATCTGCTTTTAAGCACGCAAGCACTGGATTTATACTCGCCGCCATTCTCCTGACTGGCTCAGCTGTAGCCAGAAGAGAAAGAAGCTGGCTTCTGGATAACTGGTTAGAAATGCTCTACAGCGACACTAGCGGCTGGAGGACTTAATGGCTCTTCCTGCACGTTGCAGGAAGAGCACCCGTGAGGGACACAGGGTTTTGAAGGGAGCTTAGAATATTGATACCCGCGGCTGAAAAACGATACTCTCTGGGAAAATTAAATATCGATATATATCGCAGAATCGATAAAATCACCCAGCTCTACCAATAACTAGTCTTTTCTTTATTGCACCAGTTTTTCATTGACATTTCTGCATATAGCACACATTTCAATAACATCTCAATAAGAAGTGGAGCGTGATGGCTTCTGAATTTAGCATTTTAGTTCACATTGTATTACTACAGTAGCCTATATGTGATATTGCATGTATTCTAATTGAACTAAAATCCAATTAGAGCTTATAATGCAGTGTTATGAAATTCAATTGAAACAGAACTGCATGGTAGTATTGTTGAAGCCGATTTACACACAACTGAACAAGCTGGTTGGTTTCCTTGGCTAAAATGAATTAACCAGGAGGTGTGTAGAGCTGTTGTGGGTGTGTGCATATGTAAGCTTCATTATGTAGGGCTTGCCAGCCACACATGGGTGCCAACCTAAAATTAGCATATTCTGCACAATGGCGTAACCCATATGCTGCGTTCAAAATCAAATTAAAGTCTCAGTCTGTCATAGAAGGCTCCATTTATTATAATGTGTCCTGTTTAATTTCCACAGTTCTGAATTATACAAGCTAAATAGAAATTTCTAAGGGAATGTCGGACGGGGATGGAATGTAATGCCCTTTCAATATGCATAGAATTAATTTCTCTTTTTTTTTTCCTCACCACACAAGGTTTAACCAGTATTGTATGGTGTAACAACAACCCCAACCCCCCCCCCCCCCCCCCCCGCCCCCCCCCCCCCTTAAAGTTGCATTTTTCACCCATACTTTCTTAAAGGGCTTCAAAAGACTCAGGCTACAGAGTGGCTCACTGCCATCCATTGAAAGAAAAGGGCCATATGGCCCCCTGCTAATGGTTTGTACTCTGAAGCCTCACTACAGATCTGTGACAGTGGGTGAGGATAAGAAGGGGGAGGGGAGGAACTACTTGTTACCCTCCAGCTAAGCTTTGATTTTAACTGTCCACACATCCTGCAGATGTCATTTTGTGAAACTGCGGCCTGTGCTAGTATGTTTCAGGTTACATTCAAGGTGAGCCACCTATCACTCACCTTCCTCAAGTTAATTTGCACATACTTGATGTCACTAAAGTCACTACATACTACTTGCCAACAGACAAACACACTGAAAATCAGTGTTATCAGCTCTGTAGAGTTGTTTTAGGTGGAAAATCCATGATCTCGTTATTATAATGTGCAAATGTCTTTTAATGAATAAGGCCCTTTTGTGGCTGATTTTTCTCCTTAACCTGAACATTAGAAACCTTTGTTTTATTTCTAATGGAACTCTTATCAAATGAAGAGTTTTATGTCATAAAAACACAGTCTGGCCAGCATGATAGTTTATAACTGTTTACTTTTTAACTGTTACAAAAATAATGTGCTTGTTAAAGGTTTGTTTTAAAACTGTACTGCCTAAGTTTGATGCTGATGTGATGTAAATCAGTAAGTAATTTGTGGTCGGCCACATATGAGCATTTTATTTTTAATGACATAAGAGTCGTTTGGATTTTCATTTTGTAGACAGAAGAAGAAAACTCAATTTGGGGCTGCAATAGATCTGTCAACAGCCCCCTTTTTGTATCTTATCTGAAGTGTTTTCAGGGTCAAATGTGTCTGGGATTTTCTTTTTTTAAATTGCTGGGAAACTGAAGTTTCCCACAACATATTTTTCAATCATAAAAGATACTGAATTTGACTAAAATGCGACCTGTGTGATGTATGTGGACAGTTCAGATTTCATTTCACTAAATTTGAAGTTTTCTGGTTATTTTAGGTTGGCTGTTCTCTCTCTCTCTTTAATTGATGTAAAAAGACAAAAGTGCTGTTTAAAACACGTTTCTTGTTTTTTCTTATTTCATTTTTGCATTCTTTTTTGTTTTGCCTAAAAATGTGAACGATTTAGGTTGATGATGGAACGAGGACAGATGATTATGTTGAATTATGTTTTGCTGTAGCAGCACAGAGATTTTTAATGAGTCCCTTAGCACCATGCGTCGTCTCTGACTGCACCTGGTGCTTTTCTGTATGTAGGCTACTAGTGGTATTACGCAACCCCCTGCAGTCCTGTGGCTTTGCACCCCAGCCTCACCAAGTCAGATAGACAAACTAGCTCAGCTATCACATGGCCTGGACAACCCAGCTTATATCATAACATACCTTTAGTGCTGTGTGACAGACTCAAGTTGTTTTTACATATGATCATAGATGAATGATAGTAGAATTTCATGCAGCCTTTGTCAGCAGTTGACTGTTCTCACATGCACTATTCTGCAGGTGAATCTCTTCCTGAGATGCAGTCTTACATTTGGAAATACCTAGGAGTATGATTTGAATGGTGGACAGGACTCCATACTCCATATTGGTGACTTTTTATCTGTTGAAATCTAATTGATCTAAAATCATTAAAGATGCCAGTTTGCATTGGGATTTCGACCTCAGATGAAAGAGCAAAGAAGCATTATGTATACAGACATGTTTTATTACTGCATCAGATGATAGGCAATTCTGTTCCAGTGGGTTTAAAGTAATGTTTAGACTTGGATTTTGAGCATGTCTCAAAAATTATGTTCCCGCATAAAGTACAGTAAAGGTTTGGCGACAGCAGCCATACTTGTAGAGGCTTGTCTTTCTATTTATGTTTGCACTCATCAGAAAAAAATGTCTGTGCAACTCAGTGACTTACTCTACTGCAGAGGAACTCCAAAACTAGTTTGGCTAGATGTCATTCTGACACTTGTAAACCTTTATGGTCAGATGCTAGTATTATAATTTCAGTGCCGCTAAATCACCTGCCACTCAGTTGCTGAATGAACTCTCCATATCTTTTCAGCAAATGCTGACATTTTTTTTTTTTTAAAGGTTGCAATTTGTAAAACCAGAAAATTCCCATCAGTGTTGCCCCTTAACTTCGAACAACATGCTCGATAGATGCATCTATACGGTGACAGAGATGGGTGGTATGAAGGAGGTCAGAAAGGACAAATGGGACACTCGCATGCATATGTGTATACTGTTGTTCAGATGGTGGATTTGTGCTTCGTACTGTCACAGGAATGTTATTCAGAATTCCTTTCTCTATAAAGAGATTGAAGGGAAAACAAATGCAGTTTCTCTGTTACTAATTTTGCAGTAAGGAGTTTAATTTCTGTAGAGACTGAACCAGGTAATGAGCAAGTGAAAGGAAACATGCCAAGTGAACTGTATATTTAACTCCACGAAAAGTAGTGCCTCTAAATCTAAACATCTGTCAGATACTACACTTACTTGATAGGTATCTGAATGCAGATTAAATGCTTTCCTGTTGTGCTCAAAAGCTAGGTGTTAGCTGATGATAGAAGGTTTTTAATCAGTAGCTGGGCTCATTTAGGTAGTTGAGTAGAGGTATAGAAGTGGAGAGACATTGTGTTTAGATTCCACAAACTCCTTAGTTACTCCTAGAAGGCTCTTTCGGTGTGGTTAGATGGATTCATGGGCTTTATAAATAGACCTAACAGTAATGAAAGGGTGAGGAAAAGGCAAAGTGACTGTTCAAGGATGGCCTAGTTACAGTGCATGTGTTTGTTGCGCCTTAGTCCTTGCTCAGTTATCATTGTATTGCTGAAACACATCCAGTCAAACTGATTGGGAGCAAGGGACGATTGTGGTTATCACTGTGCCAAATTTTCATGTTTCTGTTCTGTTTATATGCCTGGCGAAAAGTCAAAGGTTTAACTTAAAAATACAAGTCAAAAATTTTTCCACAGTGAATTGGAAAGTGGTCAGTCAGCATCATGGGACACGCATCGGACCACAGTGCATCATCTTGTGTACAGTAATGTCATGTGGCATTTAAATTAAAATCTTCTCTTATGTCTTCAGTGTAGTGTTTCCATTACCCAGCCTTTGTCTCATGTTTTTTTTTCCATTCTGTTACTCTTCATGTTGAAGGAATACTCATAGTTCTTCCAATGAGAACTTTCAACATGTCAGAAGTTGAGCGCCGACATTTTTTTTTTCTTTTTTTTTTCTTTGGGAGGTAGGGTGAAGAGGGGTCGTTGTGTCTGTGAATACAGACTGACTAGTTGATGGCTGTGGTGAATTCTGTAACCTCCCCTTTTGTTCTTGCTGGGGTCACTGATCCTGCCCATTGACTCTGGATTATGGGCAAATGGAGGGCACGGCCTGAGGCTCTGTTAGCTGTTGCTCTGCACCAGAGTGTAAAATGAAATCATTAAGCATGCCCCGTGGCTAATGAGGGCCAGTCACATACACGATGCTGTGCATATCTCTTCATGTAGCTATCTTTACACAGATCTCAGGTTTTTTTTTTAGCTTACCTGTGTTGTGTGCTAACTGGTTGGGTTACTTTTTTGGACTGCAAACTAATATTTCAAATACCATATCTAAAATCCTGTTTTCATAAGAAAGTTTAAAACAACCCACATTGTCTTCATTATAATGAAGCAACAGAAGTCACATATAATTTTTATGATGTATGTTACCTCATGATTTTTTTCAACGAACAAGCAGCATGTGTTTTAAAAAAACAACTTAAACCCTGTATAGTTTTGTTTACTAAAACACTCTGCCTTATGTCTTAAAAGCTTTAAAGGTATATTGGATTGGACCTGTTTATATCTTTGCTGAAGTGTTGTGGACAGGGTTCAGGAAATGGACATGGGCTATTCCGCCCTCATTTTGAAATAATGTGAGGAAAGAATGAATAAACATTGTCAGGCTAGACAGCTGACACACTATTCCCATTACATGTGGCCTGGCTACAAGCAAACCAGTGTGTCGCAGAAGGTAGTGGACAAGATGGTGAAGAGCGGCACAATCAATGTCTGTGTGCCATTTAAAGCACATGGCATTTGTTGATTTTTGTCAGTATGTAGTAACGAGTGTGTTTTAGTTTGCTTATTTCTTTTTAGCTAAAATATGACTTTACATAGAAAATGGCTTCTCAAATTACTGCAATGTATAATTCCTGTGTAGGTAGCATTTGATGTATGTATTTCTTGATACACTAATACAGGGCTCGTACTCTGGATGGCTAAGGCACTCTGTATTCAGCACAGGGGTTGAGCTCTGTGTCCCAATGTGCTGACTGCAGCTCAATCTGACCACCAAATGCCTGAAAGGCTGTGAAGAGTGACAAGAAAAGTAAAAGAAAAAAAGCCAAGCAGAGAAGAATACAGACAAGAGAGGTACAGAAGGGGAAAAAGATGGAAAGAGAAGAGCTAAAAGAGAGTGTTGGAGCAGTAACAGTAGACCTTGGCTATGTGCTCACTGTTGGCTGAGCTTGTCTCTGTTCTGTTTGTTTTTGCTCTATTTTTACCCTGCAGTCTGACTCTGGTCACTGATGAACGACTCCATATGTAAGTTACATTTCATCTGAAAAAAATCATTCAAGATATCTGGCCCAGGGAGTTCAGGGTTAACGTGAAGAAAGATGATATGATCAATTGAAGAAAAAAGACGCACTTTTGAAGAAAATGTTGGGGCTTTTGGAAAATGACTTTTTAGTTTCTTTCAGTTTTTAAAAAAAATCAGATTTATTCTTTCTTAAATTTGCATTCCACTGCCATTACCATGTAGATACTTCCAGACCTTCAAATCTGAGATCCTGATTCTCACTCAGTTAAGGGTGAGAATCTAGAGCAGGCCCACAAAGGCAGCACAAAAGACACGCCCATTGCTACACCTACAATGAAAGTAAGGGAGTCGGTATAGCAGATAGCGGCTTTAGGGAAGCGGAAGATTGCATTTGCGGTTAGCGGAGGTTCCTAAACCCGCAATTTGCGGGTAGTGGGTAGCAGGAGGTCAACGATCGGGGCCTATGTCTCTCAAGTAGCTTGGAATCACCTCGTTATTCCCTTGGAAAAGCTGGAGGGAGGTGATTGGGGAAATGGAGGTATGGGCCAGTTTTCTCAAGCTGCTGTCCTCCCAGACCCAAACTTGGATATGGATGGATTGATGGATGGATTGAAAAATCCACATTATTGCATTAAACTGCCAAGTTACCCATACACGATCACAGCACATCTTTATTCATTATGTGTTCTATCCTTCAAACTCTTGATAGCTGATAGATTCAAGAAACTTTATTAGTCATTGAGCCAGTGTCCCAGCACAACGAAATTACATTCCAGTCCATCGTCCAAGAGAACATACAAGAAACAGGCAAACATAGTAGGACATGGGTCAACGGTGCACTGAGGCTGCAGCCAGGTGCCTAGGGCTAGTGGTTAGGAGATGGTATTTCATCCCACTATGTTAGTTTGACACCTCCAAATAAGATCAACATGGATATTCAGAAAAAGACTGCACCCACTTGTCTGGATTTTGTTTTTCTATTGAACAAAGTGTGCTTCTGCATGTGAAGTGATGCTGGTAGTAAGTATGTATTTGGTGCAGTGCAGCAACTATTCTGGTCTTACAATGGAGTCATGTGTTTGGGAAGTGTTTTTAGTGTTGGGTAGCCCACATGAGTGAGCGTGTACAATAATCCCCTCTGTCTGCCTCCTTAGCCTCGCTTCCTTTTCTCCTCTCTTCCTGATTTCTGCCTGCAGCTGCCTCACATATCCAGATGACATACTGTATGTTTGTGTGTGTGTGATTTTGGTTTATCCATCTAGATGGTCAGGAAGTGCATCCTGGACTGGAGACGATGTTGAGAAGGTGGTGTTTTCCAATGTCAGTTGCACCTGACTCAAATAAAAACAGGGTAGTTTTTTTTTTTTTTATCATTGGTAGTCTTTGATACAAGCAAAGACTACCATCTTTATGGAAACAATTGAATGAACATCTGCTCATTTAGCACAGCCCACTAAAGTGACACTGTCTCCATACTTAAATCTCAACTAAGTTGTGTGTGTGTGTGTGGGGGGGGGGGGTCTATTCCTGATCATTGTAATAACATTTTACAGTGACTGCTGGATGAGGGGATGGAATGCATGAACTGGCTTTTTATTGGTGGTTCTTCTTTTGTCAGTAATTCACTCCAACTGTTTAATTTCCCTTTGGGATTAATAAAATATTTGTCAAAAGCCTGAAGGAAAAATGTAACCCGAAAGCAGATTTAATTTAATCACAAATAAGCACCTGATTATTTAGTTCTTAATGTCAACAAGCTAGTGCACAATTATTTTTGAAATCCATCTTTTTTGCGAATCCTAAAGTAACACTTAAGACACTAAAGAAACAAACTGTAATAAAGGAGCTACACCTCCCATTCTGTTTTTGTAAGAAAATGAAACGAGGAGTTTTTTTTCTTTTTGGAGAGATATATTCAACAGTTTAATTTTGTTATTTCCAAGCACTAAATGATTTGATAGGATTTTTTCTTCCCTAATAATTTCTTAACTTTCCAGGAAGGTCAGTGATATTATCAGTGGTCTGACAAAACACTGAAGTGGTCATACATTGAGGAGCATTACATAATACATTCTTCTTGATGTTTTTTTTTTTTTGTAAAAGACCCATGAAATGTCTGTAATACAGATACTACATATTTTCAGTGTATTTTACTTGTCTGTTGCTGCTCAAAATGTTACTGCGATCACTGGTTGGAACAGTCCATTATCTCCCATTGCCACCAACCAGTATGGAATCCCAAAATGAGCCAATTCTGGAAGTGAAGGATTCTGTGTTGCATTAAATTAGGCATGCTATGTCCTCACTGGTCTGGTGTATTTCACATGAAAACATTGCTTTGGATGTAGAATTTCAGCTCATCAAATTGATTGGAAACATCTATTCCTTTCCAGTGGTTGCTGTGTATCATCTTATCCCTCTATTAATCTCCGGATTAAATAGCTTTAGGCCTTGAGCGTGTATAGGGCAGACATTCAGACCTGGGATATTCTTCTAGTAAATTTGTCATCTGTATTTTTGTGAGTTTATCTGAATTCTGTTTTATGATTCTACAAGAAGTCTGGTGGAATTCCACTTAAAATGTATTATATTTCATTTTTATCTGTTTTGAGCTTTCCGCTCTGTTCAGTGAAGCGTGACCTCTAGTATGACAGAGGTCTGCTATTCTGGGCAGCAGAATAATGAAGTGGCATCATATGCAAATTAACACCATGACATGGATTTTTATGGAAAGTGGAGTTTCCTCCAGATTGCACTTCTTCCCCTCTCTCCTTTAATCACTAAAGCATGTCATCTGGACTGAGTTAAAACAGCAGTAACAAAAGTTGAGCAGTGTGGGGCTGAAGGGGGTAGCCAGTGGGAGGTAAGTAAGGAGAGCTGGGGGTGATTCTGTGATTTGACAGAAGTGGTGGCGAGAAAGAAGCACATTTAAGGAAGCAGTTAAAAACACAGCAGTACAGCTATAGTAGACGGGTGGTAATATATGGGGGAGTAGTGTAAGGCTGTACCTGGACCTCTAGGATTACAGACCTGCTGTGAAATGTACATGAACTAAGAGTTCATAAAACTGTTCACTAAAACTGAAGGCCTAAGAGGAGCGATAAAGACATGATTTTTAAATACTTTGAAATTAGACTGTCCAGTTAGTTAAATGCCAGAACCAGCTGTGCATCTTGTTTACCCCTCACTTGTGCTGCTTGTATTTGTGTGTGTTCGAGACAGATGAGGTCATAAATACCTCAGTGGGATGTCAAAAGAACAGCAGGCCTTCTTAATTTGTCAATACCTGACTCTGACACATGATATTGGGAGTGGCGGGTCAATGCAGTGCACTCAGATGAATGATTGATTATCATTCTCCACCACTGTTATAGTAAATTATTGGGTCAGGCAGCTGGCTTGCTTGCATATAGCGATGGCTTGGAAGACTAACCAATCAGTGTCGTGGGAGAGCTGTAATAGTATTGTCAGTAGTTCTGCAAACATTGGAAAATGTATGATCTCCTTGTTTCTTTGTCTGTTTTTTTTTTTTTTTCTAGCAGCTTAGTCGTGGTAGGCAAGATGGCCTTGACCATAAGAATGTGCTCTATACTGAATGTGAATAGGCTAATATCACAAAGTCAAAGACCGGATCCCTGCGGCTTCTCTCTTTTCATACTTTCCTTTAGACAGAGGCAGCAGATGCTCCTCAGCTCAGTCTTTATTGTGAGTGGCCGGCCAGCCTGGGAGCTGACTTAAAGGTGGGGGTGGGGGGTGGGGTGAGCAAGTGCTCTTTTTTTTTTCTTCTCTCTTCACAATCTCTTCACAGTTTACACCGTTTTGTGTTGTAGAGGCCAGTTGGTGTCTCTTACAACTTGATTCCCTGTTCTAGGCATTGGTGCCTTTAAACAAAAGCCTGCATATTTAATTAGACCACAAGGCTCTAGCCGTTTTGAGTACAAGTGCACCTTCTATGCAGCCTAAAGCCTGAGGCTGATTTGCCACCACTCAGCAGCAACAGGAGCAATCTCCACCAGCGGCTATGTGAATCTTTTAGAGAACATAAGCCAAAAACTGCACGGAGAACACATACAAAGAGACACAAAACAGAGTGAATCAGTACTCCTGCATTGGTCTCTCATTTTGCCCAGGGGACAATACTGCCTGCTTTGGCAAAGAGCCAGCCCCTCTCATCTCCATTAGGTCATGTAGAGAGAGTTGTAGTGATGATGGATACTTCAGTGGCCTCAGCTCTACTTTCCCTGGGGAGGGGATAGGAGCTCCATCTACATTACGGCAGCCAGACGCACATATGCACCTTCGGAAGTGTGTAAGTCGACCTGGAAATTTCAAAATCTTTTAAATTCAGTGTGGAACAAAATGGTTACATTGAAACATGGCACAAATGTGTGTGTTGTTTAACTTTCTTCACCCCACAAAGCCTTGAGCACATGTTGCCAGGTCAGAACAAGCATTATTTTAAAGTTGGGATGTTTTTTTTTTTAAATATGAATAAAATGAAAACTAAAAGACTTTCAAATTACATGAGCCAATATTTAATTCACAACCCAACATGAATAACAACAAAAGTTTAAACTGGGAAATTTTACACTTTTATCCACTAAATGAGCTCATTTCAAATTTGATGCCTCCTACAGGTCTCAAATAAGTTGTGACAGGGACATGTTTACTAAGATGGAGCATCTCCTCTTCTTTTCAAAATGGTTTGAAGATGTCTGGGCATCAAGGTTATGGGTTTCTGAAGATTTGGTCCCACTCTTGCCTGATATAGGTTTCCAGTTTCTGAAGGGTTCGTGGTCATCCTTGATGTATTTTTCATTTGCTGAAGGTCTGGACTGCAGGCAGGCCAGTTCAGCACCTGGACTCCTGTCCGATGAAGCCACGCTGTTGTAGTAGCTGCAGTAGGTAGTTCAGCAGTGTCCTGACTAGGGGTGTGAAAAAAAATTGATTTGGCAATATATCGCGATTTTTGGTCGCCCAATATAATATCGATTTTTCAGCTCCTAATATCGATTTTTTTTTAGGAATATTTTATTTCTATTTATTTTATTTTATTTTATTTTATTTTATTTATTTATTTATTTATTAAATGTGCAAAAACATTGATAATAAACAATAAATAGGTTGTTTTGAAGCAAATATTTTTGACTCAATTTGTCCTCTGAATGATCAATATCATCTGATGAACATATACAGCAACTTGATTTTTCATCTCTACTTTTAATTTTGATATTAACTGGATAGAATATCACAATATAATGTGATATCGCGATATTGTGATAATATCACATTGTGACCCAAGTATCATGATGTTACAGATCTGATATCAATTAACTTAGTTACTAGATTTTCTCACAGAAAAGATTTTGTGTAGGGATGTCCCGATCCCGATCCCCTGATCGGATCGGCCTCCGATCTTAAAAATTTAAGGTGGATCGGATCGGCCGATCAACCTTATTATAACACGCCGATCTTTTTTTCATTATTTTTTTCCTCAAAAAGTGATCCTGATTAACACAAATCAATAAAGTAATCATATTACACAAACAAAAATATTTTTTAAACTATATACATTTAATAATTTGCACTGAAATGAGGTTTCCCAGCAGCGCTGTCTTGTATCCACCTTAAAAGTTTTAAGACCGGCGGCGTCAGGATAAACTTTAGCAAAAATGTCAGCAGTGTGGCAGCGCTATAAAATTACAAAGACCGACGCTTCAACTGCGACTTGAAACGTGTGGAAGGCTGAGATATCACGAGGGGTAAGTAAGAAGAGAGTTTACAATACCACCAATTTAATCAGACACTTAAAAAATCACGCAGCACCGATCACGCAGCCTTCTGTCAGGTGCCTTGGTGCCGACGGCACCAGCTTCAAAGCTGCAGCCGACGGCCGGCAGCAGCTTCGGCAGCAAACGCTCTGTGAAACTTTTAAAAGAAAGACACCGAGCTAAACCGAGCTAAAGGACACCGAAAAATCACCGAGCTAATCGTGGAATGTATTACCGAGGACACGGTGTTTGTGGAATACAAGGCATTTAACCGGCTCATTAATTACCTCGAGCCTCGTTCCCGTCATTACATGAACGACAAAGGACACAAAGGTGCGCGAACATGTGCAGCGGGTCTTGAAAGAAGTTAAGTTAATATTTTATGTTATTTTTATTCTGATGTGATTTCATTGATTGCAAAGACTTCTGCTAGTGTTTTCATTGCCTTAAACTGCTAGCCAAGTGCACCTGCTGCTATTTAAATGGAAGTGCTATGTTCTTTAGTACTGAGACTGTTGAACAGTCACTGTTCTGTAACTAAATGTGTTTTATAATAATTCTCCCAAACAAAAAAAGAAAGAAAGAAGAGTGTTTAAATAAGTTATTGTTTATTTTATGAGATGATAAAAGCTATTAATCTCAGCTTGGATGCAGGCCTATTTATTAATGTACACAGGAAATAAAATGCATGGGAAATTAAACTCTGTTTGCCCACTCAAAAAAAGTGAAATCGGATCGGAAAAAATCGGAAATCGGCCGATCATCAAAATTAAAAGATCGGAATCGGATCGGGACCCAAAAAACGTGATCGGGACATCCCTAATTTTGTGCTTTTTCAGCTATATGTTGCCCCCGTGCCAACTTTTTTGAGACGCGTAAGAGGCATCAAATTTGAAATTAGCTCATTTAGTCGATGAAAATGTAAAATTTCCCAGTTTAAACATTTGTAATTTATGTTCTGTCGTGAATAAAATATTGGCTCATGTAATTTGAAAGTCTAGTTTTCATTTTATTCAGATTTGGAACGTTCCAATTTTTCTGGAATTCGGGTTGTAGAACCTTGTCAAAATTTAGTGGTTTCCACAATATTGTGTTGTGAATTATGTGGTTATACCATCCAATAAAGCAAGTAAACTTAACTTTAAGCAGTTTATTGTACAAAAAGTGCCTGAAGTGTCACTTGTTGCTACAAAGTCATAATTAGCAGTTCACTACAGTCCTTGCACAGACAGAGGTAGGTGAGCATTAGCAGAGGTCCTGCTTCAGTTTTTAATTTGTGTCTGCACAGGATGGCTTTTGACACAGCACTGAGTAATAGGGCACCCTTGTTTTGCATGCAAAGTCACTCCAGTGTCACAGTTTAAAAAAAAGAAAGAAACAACTCTGTTATGCTGACTGCATATCAACTCAATTGTTTTGAAATGGAGGATGATAAATTTCTATTTGGTCAAACCAGAAGAATGTGGCTCAACAAATTTCTGCATAGCTAAGGCTTTATTCTTGACAGTACAGAACAAAATCAAAGAGATCCGTTTTTCTTTTTTTCTTTTCCCCAGTCAGTAATTTTTTTAGTTGCATCCACGGTTATGTTGACATTAAACAATTTTTCCAAAGGCTCTACCAAACTCCATTAACTGGTTCATGGAAGCCAGTTGACTCAGGGATGCAGGTTTTGTGCCTGTGACTCTAAAATTGAGAGGAAATGACTTCAGCACTACAGTTTGATATTTCATCCATTCTAACTGCATTTGTCTTTGCAGTTTATGAGGCTTTGGAAATAAACCAACTGTTTCTCTTCTTCTCTTTACTTCTCTTTACTACTTTTTTGAAAAAAAAATATTTTTTTAATGGCACTAGTGGCCTTTATTCAACTACAGTAAAGAGGGACAGGAAAGTGGGGCAGACACAGTTATGAGTTGAACCCGCAACTGCTGCAGGAGGAATTTTAAATAAGGAAAACGTCACAGGGTTAAAGGAAAAAGTTAGGCAAAAGTAATAGATTTAAAAACAATGGATAAGAAAATATATAATCCATAACATTGCTGCTGCATTTCTAAGTAAAATATTTCTTTCATGTAAACTTCTGTAAATTGTGTGTTTCATGACAAAACATTCATCATGCTGCTGTTCTGTGCATTTCTCCCTCCCTAGAAAGTGATGTATTATACTTTTTAGTTGTGCTTCAAAAATGTTTCATCTTTTAAGTTTGTGGTCAAGTTTAGCAAACGAGTTTCTCCTTGTCGATGTTGAGTCACACAGAAAGCACGAGATGAAAAAAATGACAGTATTCTGCTTGTAATAGTTTTACCCAATAAAAACCTTGAGTGTTTCATGCTGGAAAGAGTGGATCTTGGCCTCTTTTTAATTTGGTATTTACCATCCTACCCTCATCAGTGATTTGAACCTGCAGATCACAGGAGACCTCAAAAAACATTTCTTTGAAAAAACATGAACCTTTAGTTCCATCTTGCAAACGAAACTACCAGCAGGCCAGCTTGTGCAATCTTGTTTTCATCCTGCCTTGTTGTGATGACGACAGCCTTATTTTTGATTTGCGCTTTGCAAGCATTGCACACATGCACGTTTGTCCATTTTATTTCAGTATTTCAGTGAACAAGTAACAATTTAACACAGCACAAATGAACTTTTCCAATATTTTATTCAACGCAGTCAGAGGTTTATTTTTGTTTGGTGTCTTCCTCGGTCACTCTCATTTTACCTTTTTTGTCATCTTTTATTTTGAGTGTCTTTGTTTCCTCTACCATTATGCCTCCCGTTGCTCTGTGAATGAGTTTCATGGTTTCATGTGATGTGTGACATAGTGTCTGAAAGCGACATGGGGTTTTTGCAAGAGACGACAAGTTCCAGGATTCATCGTTACTTTAGACAGATGTTGCTGATAGCAGTGATGGAAGACTAAAAGCAATGTAATATTCCTTCAAATGAAACTGAAATTGATTTTTAGATAGAGAGAGAGAGAGAGAGAGAGAGAGAGAGATAGATAGATAGATAGATAGATAGATAGATAGTAGGGATGCAACGGTACTCTGGTAAAATACGGTATGGTTCGGTACGACAACACACTGTGGGACAACACAGGCTTTTATGTCCCGCGGTATTTATGTTCCAATAACTTTGCATTGGACTTGCACGTGAGCGTGCGTGCCTTTTAGGCAACAGGCCCGCACTTCAATGTGCACTCGCATCCGCTCACTCACAGTGACCAGCCGATCACACTTTGGCCGGTTGGCTGCAGCTCATAGACGCAGAAAAAAAAAAAAAAAAACGGAGCAGAGAAATTGGAAAAAACTTTTTTTAATCGCCGGTGTGGGAGCATTTTGGTTTTGCTGTTGAATACACCGGCGAGGGAGTGAAAACAGTTAACAGTTAACAGACGCAATCTTCCACCTCCCCAAACCTGGATCTTACCTGCGTAAGATCCAGTTGTTACCAGTTGTGCATCTTGGCGCAGCTGATGGGCTTTTTAAAATACTGCAGAATGAATCATTGGATGCGCATTTAAAGATCACGAACAATTAATGTTCCTGTCCCTCTTCGACCACCAACAGTTTCAGACATATCGGAAATAAAATTCCCGCATCCAACCTTTTCCGGCTTCACACCAGAGACAAAGATCTCCTTGGTTTCCTCCACAGCAGACATCTGAATGAGATCATGTCACAGCTGTACAGACTGACGTGTCTGGCCGTGACTATTCCAACATCCACCACAACTGCTGACCAGACATCCTCTGACCTCAAGAGAATAAAAACGTATGCAAGTAATACAGTGATGCGTAATCGAGAGGTAGAGCCGTTTGTGCACGTCCACATCTGATCAGGTGGACGCACATTTATTCCATTTGGACGCACTCTATTACGTGCCGACATGCGAGTTGCGCTTTCCACAAACTCTGTATCTTGCGATCGCGGGTGGTAGGTGGTCTGAAACTGTACCGAATCCGTACCGAAACCGTGACACAAAAACCGTGGTACGGACCGTACCGTGAGCCACCTGTACCGTTGCACCCCTAATAGATAGATAGATATAATTGTAATGTTTATAACATCCCCATCTTGTAATTATTTAATGTTATTTCAAACTGCCTAAATTATAAAATTGTGGACAAAAAATGTTGATCATTATGGAAACAATCTATGTAAGGATTTAAAGTTATTTAAAATTTTACAGCTGTGGGGGGAAAAAAAATCATGATTGAGTTCACAAGTTCTAAGATGCTTTCCAGCTTATGTCAGTGACTGGTTACGTCGTTGATGGAGGATGTTGACTCATGAGATCTTTCAAGGATCTTCTGCATACAGTCTGGGGAGTCGCCGCATGTTTGGCCCTCAGACACACAAGGCTGGCATCTCAGATAATTTCCTTTGAATTTTTGTGTTCGGATTGTGATTCTTAAAGTAAAGAATCAACAGGAGGAGAGAGAAATGAAGTTGACTTTATAGAGACTGATGGTATAATCCATTTGAATTTAGTTGACCTTGTATGTATCATTGAGTCATTGACTTCCTGTCTGATGTTTGAGTCAGCCGCTGGTGTCTCACTGGTGACTGGTTGCTTTATGTAGCCTGTATGAGTTTGTGAGTTGGCTTTGGGAGCTCCATTAGGAAGAAAATTTACTGCTTGCTGTACAGAGTAAATGCATAACAGCTAAGCCTCTCATACATCTGTAAGGAAGTCAGACAGTTTACCAAAACTGTCCATATAAAGGCAAAGTATTTATTTTCACTCAACAATAATTTGAACTATAGTTATGCAATTACTCACCCTCCTTCTTCTCTATGTTGAAGTATTTGCAATTTGCTTGAAGGTGGATGAGGAAGATCTGGTTAGCTTAATTTTACTGCCAAGTCCATTTGTTACAAATTAGTTTTCAGTTCATCCATCTGTTGTTTCTTTTTCCTCTGTTAGATGGGTATTTACTTAGCTTTATACATCATTGAGCAGCATACATTTTAGATGTCAGAAACATAGCATTTATATGGCAAAACATTCAGAATAAACAGAAAAGTATTAAAATCTCAGATTACTTTCTTTAATAGCTCCCAAGCAGTAGGATAAAAAATCTGTGCAAGAACACTTGTGATCTAAAAAAAAATAAAAAACAGTTGAAAGACTAGTTTACCAAAAGTTTTGGTATGCTGCATAATGATTGTGATTGGGGGATAGTAAAAAAAAAAAAAGAAAAAGTAACATACTTAGAAATGCCAAAATTTTTAATCTTCCTATATTTTTCTTTTTATGTGCACGGAGATTAGAGTATTAATATTTTTAATGTGGCTTACTGCTGCTGTTATATTTTCATCTTTTACTTAAACGATGGTCGATGTCTCCAAACTGTACAGTGGAATTAAACTGCTGCAAGCCTATTTTCTTGGCTGGATAATGAGGGGTTAGGTAGGATGAGTTTGTTGAGTTCAGTGGGGATGAGCGGTACCTGCTCTTTAATAAGAAATGTCAGTTTTAATGAGCTTGTTGGTTGCATTTTCCCCCTTCTGCCCACAATAAGCAGGTCTGTAGCCCACTCAGCTGTATCCTCATCAGTCCCCTGTAAGCAGCTCAAGTGCCAGGCTAAGCCTGTGCAAAGGAGACACCCTAGAGTCTTATCTTTGGTATGCTGGGCATCGTCACAGAGGATCTCCACTGCAGGGAGGAAGCTGTATTATCACAAAGCCTCCGTCTCCTTTGTTTGTCCCCTGAGACCTCTCCCACTTTTAGATATTTACCCTTCTCCCTCTCTCCCACTGCTTATCTCCCTTTCTTTTGATTTTTTTGATGCTTTATTTCCATTTTTACCACAAGAATTGGGGTGAAAATCTTTACTTTTTATGCACATAGCTTTGTATTTGCTTTTTGGAAATGAGTTGAGAGAGCGGTGCAAGAGTTAAAATGACAAATTTAAACCAGACAGAGCTCATGATGGAGGATAATGATGATGCTGTCCTCTGTGGTCTCTGCAGTTTTGCATGCCATAGCATTTTATGGGCTTGCATGTTTTTGGGACTGTGGTCAGCTTGCCTGGCAAAAATCACAAGCTCATAAGTTTCAAGTTGCTCTACTTTCCTCTGATTCTCTACTGTGATCCCGATCACTCCAGGGTAGGCTTTCTTAAGATGTCTTTGTTGTCGCTGTTTCCAACTGTGGTTTGCAGTGTTCATGTATTGTTTTTATGGATTATTACTGGCAGGCTCTGAAACAAATTGATAATGCTTACTTGTCGCAGTAGCAAAAATGTAGAGGCTGCATTAAGATGAATCCAGATTGAGTGCTTTAATGCATCCATCCAGTTTGTTCTGGGAAGCACCATGTGTCCTAGTTGTTTAAAAACTTACTGATTATTGCTCTTCAGAGGTTCCAGTGATAAGAGAAGAAGAGATAAAAACTTAATGTCTTCTACCTAAAACATTTTCTCAATATTTTTCTATGAATTATTTATTAGAATATATTGATCACTGTAATGTTTCCATGAAACAGGCCATTCGAATCACTTCTGAGTTCCCATTTTCCCTTGTCTTGCTTGATTTTTTTTTTAAAATTTTTTCCCTGAAACTCTGCTTATTTGTTGTTATTCATCATACTGAGTAAATGAATGCAATGCTTAAAGGACAGAGCTGTAGCTCTCAGTGCTTACTTATGACAGGATCAGTTTACCAAAGCAGTGCAGTCTGCTCGCCACGCAGAGATGTTGAACCAAGTTCTTGTTTCCCCAAGGTGTCTTCCAGCATATGTTACAGATGCAATGCCGGGCTACATGATCCATCATTAGACTAAACCTTTCTCAGCTGCTGTCTGTGCAATTCCCATTCAACAATGACCACTTAAGTTTAGTGACAGACTGTATTTACTTGGACTTTATTTCTTTTGGTGGAGGTGCTGGAGGCTGCACTGAATCAGTCATAAAATACTTCAATGCTGTTTTGTTGCTACTGGACTTGACCTTAAATGAATCAAAAACATACACACTGATAATGTAACACATTATCAAAGTTCATTCTAACTTCTAAAACAAGCTGGTAATTAGGACAGAAGCTTCATACTGATTTTATGTTGCAAATACTGATAGTGTTACAGTTTGTTTTTGAGTATAAAGGTATTTTGATGCCAACCAGTCTGGAATTGGCACTGGTCACTGATAACTGTAAAATAAGTCACCTGTAGGTGCAGATAAGAGTTGATGGGGAGGGGAGGGGGGGGTGCTCATCATCCTGTCATCAAATTTTATGGTCATGCATCACTTTAAGTGTCATGTCTTTGAGTGAGAATGGTGTGCCATCATTACGCCAGTTGTGGTCTACCCCAACTGTGCTGTTGTCTTTGTTGTCATCACAAAGCGGAAGGGTTGAATTTTTGTGCACCATCTGCAGCTGCGAGTTTTGCACACGTTTCAGTAGCAAAGCCATTTACATTTGTTGTGAAACAACATAGTAATATTTGCTCTAGAATTATGCATCTTTATTTTGTTGAAATGGAACTATAGTATAATTTTCTTAAACTTGGTCTGATAATTAAAGTATATTGTAAAATTTACTTTAATTTAAGAAAACAAACCGAACAGTATTTACCTGATCTGTCCATTATTTTTCTTTCAGTCAAATCAAAATATCTTTAGAATTTGTCTCCATTTAATTGTTTGTATTCTCTCATATTGATGCTACTGTGACGCTACTTTGTCCTTTGATATGTCTTCTGTGTTAAATGTGTATTCGTGTATGTATGTGTATATTTGTACGTGTGTGTGTACAATTGCAAAGAAAGAGGTTTGAGCAGATATAGCTTGGCAGAAAAGAGATGCCACAGGCCTCTAATGATTATTCATTGTCCTAAGGCCTTTGTCCTATTAAACTCATACTTTTAAAATGTTTTGGCCTTTTTTTTCTACAAATTAGAGACACCCCTGATGTTGTGTGTCTGTTCAGACTAAGATTTAAGGTGTAAATATCATAGGTTTCCTCTGCTGTTACCCCAGCCAACATTCTTTCCAGGCTTCAACTCAAATATTGCACCGTCATCAGTGTGGGTTTATGAATATGAAAATAATTAACAAAATTCATCTGTCATCTTCAGGTGCTGCTTGGTGAGACAGAAGTAGCTGTGCGGCATGCTGAGGCCACTCCCCCTGGCTCAGAATGAGTGTCAGAGATGGCGCTGCCACCGTGGCAACGAATGCAGGTGGAGGAGGGGGAGATGGGCTAGATGGCCCTAAAGATCAAGATGGCCGTTCATACCTGCTTCAGATCTATCCACGCTTGGCTGCCCAGTCATCTGCCTGCTGCAACCTCAAGTTAGTGCGCCACAATGTTATAGCTCTAGAGTGTAGATTAACAAGTATATTTTATATATTTAAAGTGACTCAATATTTGTATTACTATTATATTTTCAGCAATAAACCATTATAGTTTTCTGCTGATTAAACTGTTTACTTTTTTTCTTCTCATCAGAGTACAGAAGGATGCAACAGCAGCCTCTGTGATCTCAGATGCTGCTACGGCACTGGGGCTGGACCCTGGCCGCCTGTATGTGCTGGCAGAGGTGAAAGAATGTGGAGGGGAAGAGTGGGTACTGGAAGCTGGAGACTTGCCAGTACAGAGGTTTCTGCTGTGGCCTCGGAGAGCCCAGGAGCAACATCCTCAGAGCCTTGGCTTTTATTTCTTACTACAGGTAAAT
Source organism: Hirundichthys speculiger (assembly GCA_018398805.1). Lineage (NCBI taxonomy): Eukaryota > Metazoa > Chordata > Actinopteri > Beloniformes > Exocoetidae > Hirundichthys > Hirundichthys speculiger. The sequence goes on along the minus strand of JAGFBZ010000961.1, from coordinate 3,097,581 downwards.
TTGACAACTTGCCGTTTTTGACGGCTCGCTTTATAGACAAAATTGGTCGGTGTGCACAAATTGGAGAAGTCCTCCCAACTTCACTTTTCATTAAGTTTCCTTATGCTCTCTCTTCCTCTTTGTTGACAATTGGAGTAAAAAACAAAATAAAGTAACCTCAGGCAATAAGTTGTGCACAAAATATAACAAAAAAAAAAAATCCAACATACAATGTGTAACAGCAGGATGTGAGAGAGGGGCCTTCTCCAATGTAGTCCATAAAAATGCTGCTTTCTGTCTTATTAACATTTTTTTTTTTTTTTTTTTTTAACTTGATCCAGGAGAGGAATCATGATGGCTCTATCCATTATGTCCACCTCCCACCCTTGTTCAAGGAGCAGGAGGTACAGCGACTTGCTGCCAGGGGCTTTCTTCCTCCTCCCCAGGATGATTTTGCAGACCTCTGCAACCTTCCTGTCCTCAATGAGGACAGGATATTAAACAATCTACGCACACGCTTTTACAAGAAAAAGATCTACACCTATGCAGGCAGCATCCTCATTGCCATCAACCCCTTTAAGTTCCTACCCATCTACAACCCTAAATACGTCAAGATGTATGAGAATCACCAGCTGGGGAAACTGGAGCCTCATATTTTTGCCATTGCAGATGTGGCCTACTATGCAATGCTCAGGAAGAAAGTCAACCAGTGCATTGTCATCTCTGGGGAGAGTGGCTCAGGCAAGACCCAGAGTACAAATTTCTTGATCCACTGTCTGACTGCACTCAGTCAGAAAGGCTATGCCAGTGGGGTGGAGAGGACCATTCTGGGTGCAGGACCAGTTCTGGAGGTAAGACATACTGACGTGTTACACTGCATTTTTTTTTTCTTTGTCTACAGTACCAGACACTTTACAACCAGCTCATGTGGCTCAAAGCCTAGTGATGTGTGGGGTAGTGGCTAAACACTGTAGTATAGAAGACAAAATCACTTTTGTAAAGCTAGGGTACATGACTCACTAAAAAAAAAGAAGAGAATTCTTGTCAAATGAAAATAATCTTATGACAGACGGTCTATTGCAGCAAGTCTATTGCAGCATGCTTATGCTGCAATGTAGAATGTTCTGCTCTTTTAAATTACATCCAGTAATGAGAGTCCTTCCTAAAACGTGACTCATGTTGATGCAATGTACAGGACCACAGGATGACAAATGTAGCAAGCTATATTTGTTGGGAGTAATAAATGATAAATACAAAGAAGGCACCTGACCCCACATGTGCAAAGTCAATGAAATTTCTGGCAGTTGCATTTGCTGTGCTTGATATGGTGCACATGATAGTTTGTGTACAATCTAAAAGACTTGCATAAAAACTGTGGTGTAGCCAAAAACAAGAAATGAAAAAAGTGGAGAGGAAATTGCTTTGCTAATCTTTCCATATGGGTTTTGCTTTTGAAAGTGCTATGGGAATCTAGAAAATATTGATCTGTTGATCTCTTACCATTTAAGCAACCACTGATTTTGTGTACAGATTCTGTTGATTATGCTTGCTTGCTGATGGTGCTTCAGTGAGGTCGCTAGACTCCCCTTCCTACTTTCTCCTGTATGAGAAATGACATGCTTGTACTGACTTGTTCTCTTGAACCCCTGACAAGCTGGAATAAACAAAAACTATTAACAAATAAAAAAAAAAAAGAAACATGCTGTCTGACTAACGAGGCTGAACAACTGTTTTCTGATACACACTGGAAAGGGTAAAATCTTTAAAAAGATTTTCCAGCAGAATTAAGCATTAGGATCAGACAGTGCTGATCACAATAGAAAAAAAAAAAATTCTTCTGTCAAATTTTAATTCAACATGTTTGTTAATGGTAATTGGGTAGACTCTTTGCACACTGGGTCTGATTTCTGGTCTGGCATTTCACTGCTTTTACAATGAAAGATGATCTTGTTTGGTTCTGGATTGTTCATTTATGGATGTGTGTTTGGACCAGGCTCCAATTTGTTGACACGATTCTCTGGCAGTTAACAGGTTGTAGTGGCATTTCTACATATTACCATTTTTCAAAACCTCTTTTGCTGAAATGGCAGCAGTTAAGGTTTTCATTTTTTTTTTTTACATTTTTTTTTCTAACAACATAGTTTACTGTTTTGAATAAGAGATGGGTAGTTCACTATTGAACTACTTTCACTACCTTTACAATATATTTACAACTCAGCAAAGAATTAGCAGCATTATTCTGTGCATGCATGATAACACATGGGCCATGCACATAGAAGTTGCTCTTATTCTGCACAGCAAATATTCAGATCATGCTGCAAATTACAACTTTGTCTTTGGTGACAACTCTGTTGCTTGCAAATCCATCTGTTAGACATCAGTTTGCTTTTTTTGTTACAACAAAAACTGGTTGCACTTTGAAGGGTAAATTATTTCCCAGTATTGCTGTTGCCTGAGATTCCCTGCGGTACCTGGTAGAGAACAGAATCAAGTCTGTATTGTTTATTTTTCATCTTTTTAATGAGAAACGGGGGTTTTGTTCACTTTCGCATGTGGAAGAATTTACATCTGAGCGCTCTCATGCAGAGCATTAGAATCATTCTGGTGACATCAGGCTTAGTCCTCGCATCAGTCCCATTCTCATAGCCTCTTAAAAGTCACTGTACTTTCGGTACTTTAATGGAGTAAAAACTGCAGGGCAACCCAAAAGTGCAAAGTGTTGTTTGGGGATCAAGATTATAGATAGAGATGAACTTTCAGGGCTTGATGCTTACAAGGAAAGATAGAGCTATAGAATAATAAACATGTGTGCATGTGTGGTTGTGGGTGGTATGAAACCTCCAGGTTTGTGGAATAGAGATGTCCCGATCCAGCATTTTGAACTTCCGATCCGATACCGATATTTATTTGTACTTCCGATCCGATACCGATATCTGCCGATACCGACCTATCTGAGCATGTATTAAAGTTTTAAGTCATTTAACCAACTTACTTTGTTGTCAGACTCATGCTGAATAGGGTTTTACTCCTGATAATAACTAGCCAGCTGAATTAGGTGCATTTGAATAATACACATTGGTTGGTAACGAGAAACAGACCTATTTATTTAACAAATCAACACAAAATAGACAAAATGATAAATAACAAACAGAAATGGCATCAGTAAACCACGGCTTTACAAGCCATAAGTGCAGATAATATTGTTAATTGTATTAAGCAAACACAACCTGAGTTTAACCGTCTATTAACAGCATTAGTACCTGTGCTTTGACACTGTTCAGTGGCAGTTTGTCACGATTCCCAAACGTCCCAAACAGGGGGTGGAGAGGAGCTCGAGTTGTCTCGCGCGGGGGGCGGGGTGTTTGTGGCTGTGCACTGTGCCCGACAGAGAGAGAGCAGTGTTGCCAACTTAGCGACTTTGTCGCTATATCTAGCGACTTTCCAGACCCCCCTAGCGACTTAATTTGTAAAAAGCGACTAGCGACAAATCTAGCGACTTTTTCTGGTGATTTAGCGACTCACTGGCACTCAAACCGCTAGGTTTGAAGCCATCACTTGGCCGCTGATGGCTGCTGTCTGCCTCGCGAGCCACGCTTCTCTCTCTTTCTCTCTCTCTGTCGGGCACAGTGCACAGCCACAAACCAAACACCCCGCCCCCCGCGCGAGACAACTCGAGCTCCTCCTGAAGGCGTGCTGGAAAATGCGGACCGGATATTAGGGAAACACAGAGCAAGACCTGGAATGGGTTATCTGAATAATGCGCTGCGCGGTGCGCTGGAAAACCCGGAACGGAATATGGAAAAAAAAACTGGATCGGAGTCTGGATCGGCATTTTTAGGGCTTGCCGATCCGATACCGATCCGCATTTTTTGCTCATATCGGCGGCCGATCCGATCCGAATATCGGATCGGGACACCTCTAATGTGGAATGTGACCCAAGGTCATATTATGTTAGAAAAGGGCTTTCTGAATGTGATCAAATCCAAAAGCTTGTAATTTTAGATAAACAGAATGAATAAAGAAATGGAAACAAAATGAACTCAAACCTGAAGCTGCACAAAAATATCTGTCTAGGAAGCTCGCTATCTGGGAGGTAAATTTACATGTAGAAAACAATAGAACACAAAACATGAAATCCCAGTACTTGGGTTCAGCTTGAAGGCCTCTCTTGCTGTGAGGAATTAATGGTGCTCAGTCCTGATCTTGAAGTAAATCTCCACCACATACTTTTCAGTTTTATTTCACGGTAGTGTGGCTATGAAAAAAAAAGAGCTTTATCCAAAAACGCCTTATGGGTAATGCAGTTTATACAAAATGAAGAAATTCAATGTAAAAAAAAAAAAAACAACTGACATGCAAAATCAAAATCTGCGACCTTTAATGGAAGATGCAATACATATATACAGTCATGCAAAAAATTAAGCAGATGTTTAATAGGAATTAACCACCATCTATTGACTTGAAGCTAATGACAAGGTGCAAGGTGGACATCTACAATAGCATGCAGGCATTTTTTTTATCTACTGCCTGTCATATCACTGCTGTCTCCAGACCATCTGACCTTTTGCCCAAGCTTTCAATCACAGGAGTGCTGCAGCTGTAACATGCATGTGAAGTGCAACGTTGGTCCCTTGATGTGTGTCAGTGTGACAAGGTTTCTGGTTTTGGGCAGCAGATTAAGGAATGAAGGAGGCAGGAATGGAGTGACATTTTTCCTTCTCCATCAGCACAGTTCTGGTCCCTTTGGCAGACTTGCTGCCACTCTGCTGCTCGCTCGCTAAAAGCAGTATATACTGTCAGCTCAGTCCAGAGCTGTGGTTCTGGGGGTAGACAGGGAGACTGGCCCAGTCTTTACTGGCCCGGTCATTCGAGGAAGAGATTGGATTACGTCCGGAACCAGTTGGGCAGTCATCCTGCATATTGAACATCTGTGTATTTCTTCGTGGTTTAAGCCTCATAATAGAATGTAATCATTAATTTTTAAAAGGTTGTAGCATTCATTGTTTTTTACGTTTTTCCAGTCTTGCATGCAAAAATTTATACTGTTTATGTGAAAAGATTCTGTGCAGCATGATTATACGATGGCCTTTGACAAAAGGATTTTATCTGGTTCTTTTTTTAATGTGAAATCTGATTAGATTATAGTGGTTGGACATGTGTGCGTGCATTCATGTGTGTTTCTGTAAAGCTATAGTGGAGGTCTTGAGGCCTGGGTCAAATTTTGGAGATGAGATCATCATTTGTGGTACTGGATTCTGGCCTTGTGCTGTGCTGCTGCCTAGCAGATTATGTTGCCCCAACCTAAAACCAACTGGAAAAGCTTCTGTTGTACTTCAGTGCAGCGTAGCAGTCTTTTATTCCACTTATATTCTCTAACTTACAAGTTGTTTTGAATATAATGTACAATGTGTGTGTGTGTGTGTGTGTGTGTGTGTGTGTGTGCGCGCGCATGCGCGCGTGTTTTCTTTTAAATCTTTGTGGTCTTAACAAAAGGAAAAAGAACGTCTACCTGCAGAACAGCTCACTTGTGAACTGGTTTAACTTGTTGGTCCACTGTTGTGTGGTTACCTGTTACATGCCATTCAATTCAGTTTGATTCAATTCAGCTTCATTTGTATAGTATCTATTACAATACAAATTGTCTCTAGGCAGTTTTCAGAGACCCAGAGCATGACCCCCCCGGAGCAAAAATTAGTGGTAAGAAGAAGTCCCAAGTAAAAACTCACCTACTGGTTTTCTTTTCAGCTCATATGTGATGGGCTGTATGTTAGAAATATGTGTGAGCAGTTGGGAAGAGCTGTTTTTCTTTTGATAAGCATGTCTGTCATCTAGTTTACAAAGGTTTACAAGGATGTCACAGGCTTGAATAGGGTTTAAAAAATGCAGGTCTATGCTTAAATACGGTATACCCTTGCCCATTCGCGGTTCACTGTTCAAGGTCCCACATACTCGTGGATTTTGCTCTCAGTTTTTTTTTTCATAATATATTTAAATTTGTGGTAGCCCTGGCAATTTTGTGAATTTCTTAGACCATTTATTTATTTATTTTTTTGCAGAAAAATGCTCACATTCACCCTAACTGGTAAATAATTTTAAAATAACAATGTCGGTTAATATAAAATAAAAAATTTGAAAAGAGAAAAGTGATGCAGTACGTAATTTCTTAAATTACCTTGGGAGGGCTAATAAATTAAACATTTATCATTACTAAATTATTACTGTGCTAATGAGTAAGAATGTCTTTAGAATGTGTTTTGGAAGCACATTTTATTATATATAATATCATATATCGGCCTTTTAAAACTGCATCAATAATTCGTGGATTTTTGGGATTCATGGGAAAAGGAAGGAACGTAACCCCTGCGAATAATAAGGGTAGACTGTATCCATTTTTAGAGAATCTAAGTGATCTGACAGTATCTAGAACATTCGGTTGGCAAATTCATTATCCTATTTAAAAGCTATAGACTGAAGATCTGAAGTCTTTTATTTTACATTAAAAAAATAAAAACAGAACAAAGATGGTCTAAACTGTTTCTAATCAATATCAGCAATATTCTCAGTCTCTTTCATTTCAGCATCAAAGTTAAGTGTATTACTTGTTAAGCAGCTTGCTCAGGATAAGGTCGGTCTTTTAGTTTCCTGAAAAATGATTTCCACTAAAGGCTATTTCAATCAAAGAATAAATGTGTTTTGTCCAGATGTATTTATGCATTGGTTTCCTCTGCATAAACATGAAACGTTCTTTAGATAAGGTATCATACAAGTCATTAATTGCTGATTCTTTCTATTGACTACACAATCTTATTGATGGGTATCTGCTGTAACATGCCTATAAGCCATACAACATAGTGATAGGATAAATAAAGGCTAATACTTTAACAAAAATGATCCATAATCCACCAAATTAGTTTTGATATGTTTAAAAACACCTAAGGCCTTTAAAAATTGCACTTTTCAGAAGGCCAGCCAGTGAGATAATCTGTATTTGTAATTTTTGCTTGATGATCCTGTCGATACAGATTCCTGTTCAAAGTCTCCGCCCTCCTCCATGTGCCACTCTGTCTCGCAGCTTCAGACAGGAAGTTCCTTTCTTCCGGAACCCTTTTTAACAGGAAGCATCTACGCCACAGGAAGTAAAGGCAGTAGTTCCCTCTGCTGTTAGCTCAGAGCCTTGAGGGGTGTGGACAGACCAGTACACTATATTGTTGTTCAGGAAGTGCAGAGGACTAGCTGCCCATTCTCTCTGCTGATCTATTGTTTATCTCTTATGTTTGAGTGGTTATTCAGGGTAGGTGGCATTGTGTACAAGTCTGGGAAAACCTGGTATTATATGGTTTATTTCACTGTGTCATACCCTTAAGTCATCTCAGTCTCACACAGATGTATACATATTTACAAATACATACATACAAATGCTTTTCAGAAATTTACTGACGAGCTTTTCTTTACAAAACATTCACAGTTTACATGTAGCAGCAGGCTGCAGGGTTGCTTGGTACATTCGTGGTACTTTGACCACACCACAAGCTGGAGTTTGATGTGGTACTCATCTAGACATGGGTGGAGCTGCTTTAAATGTCTCCAATCTGGTAAAACACTAGACCACAGGAGGAGCGAAACTAGTACTTGAAGCTTTATTCCAACTATTGAAATGTTTACTTCTTTTATAGGTCTTTTTTACTTGTGCTTTAACTGTAACTTTAAACCTGATAAATCATCTTTGTCAACTCTCACCTATATTATTGTTCAGATGAACTTACAGAAAAGGATTCAGGAGTTCTGGGTAGGTTCATATACAGAAACCCAAGGACCATCTCATATTTGGCCTATGTGTGAGTCCCAGCCTGTGGCCCTTTTGCTGCCTGTTATCCCTTTGTCTCTATATACCTTTCTGTCACACCACATTCAAATAAAAGTCAGAAGTGCCCCCAAAAAAGTAAAGGTTAAAAAAAAAAGTGTCTTGATTCCATTTCACCCAATTTAAGATGAAGAAGAAAGACATTTTTTTTTTTCATTGCAATGCAAAAGCAGTTTTTGCTAAATAAGAAAAAAAAAATCACTTGAATATGTTAAAAAAAATGTCCACATTAATTTATCCACACTTCTGGTTTACAATGTGGTCTTTTTCAACATACTTGAGGCAAATTCTAGAGGAGGAGATACAAACACAGTTGTTTGTAGTATTTTGTGCACTATTCCAGATTTTATTTTGAGGCAATTTAATAAGGTAAAAAATAAATATTTTAGACTTGACATCAAAAATAAAAATTAGAAATGAAAGTAAGTCCCTAATATAGGCTGTAGTCTTCATTTGAGCAAATAAGGTTCATGTTGCCATTGCGACATGCAGTAGTGAGATATCAGTTGTGATTCCATGTACGATGTATTCTCATAATAATTAAAGTCAAGGAGGTCTGTGACGTTCAGACTAAACACACTGAAAGTTAGAATAGTTTAAATTCTTGCGTTGGATGAAAGAAGGAAAAGTTGTGTTTTCCAGTTTCAAGCTGTATGGATCTCTTCTTTTCTGAACAGAATAACTTTTCATAACCTTGTTCCTTTTGTGTCAGTTGTTCCTGTTAGCTGACTCAGCCTTTCTTTGCTTCTGTGCATGGTTCATCATTTATAAGTATTGTTCCTTGTTATTGTTGATTGTGTGTGTGTGTGTTTTTTAATTTAACTAAAGTGGGGCATGCATGGTTTTCCCTTTCTGGATGTTTAGTTGATTGTACATGTAACTGTAAAGGAATTTTTGTCAGAATGAATAATGAGGAGTTTACATTATTGTCTAAATCCATTTATATAGCTTTTATATGGCTGGAAAAAAGCATATTATTCAATATGCTATCTCGTGGATGTGTTTAATTTACTTTTCAGCCACCGCTAAGAATAGCAGTAATCTATTATGTTCAGCTATTGCATCCTGAACCAATTACTGATTATTTTTTTCTCCCAACCACCACTAGCACCATATTTCCATTCTGCTGTCATCCAACACAAGTTAGTTTCCACAGCAGCTCACTTGCAGCTTAATAGCTGTTGTGTGATAACTAGCCAAATATTTCATGATACTGATGTTTGTCTTCTGTGTTCAAATGCGTCAATCAGAAGGACTGCAACTAAGCAATGCTGTTTTAAATTAATCTTCTGATAACAAAATAATTCCTCATCATGCAGAGCATCTAAAAATCTTCATTTTAACATGAAATAAAACATACCCTGCATTTGCATACTTGCTTCACCCATCAGTCATGTCATTAATCTTGCAGTCATCTCAGCTGTTATGTATAGTTTCCAATGTGAATATTTCTGTCTTTAACACAGAAAATGCTTAAATTTTCATTTGGCTTTGAACTACATATAATGTATCCGACAAATTGGCTAAGTGCCGCTGCACTCATTAGAAAATTAATATTTATTTTATGGAGGACTGTTGTTTTACTTTAAAAAAAAAAAAAAAAAGTAATTTAACAGTTCGGATCAGTTAAGCATGAGGGCTGCAGTTGTTTGTAAAACTGGCGACCTGAAAAGAAGTCAAACATAGAAGAGAAGCTGATCGGAGATGTGGTTGCATTCAGTCGCAGCCAACAACATGTGATCTCACCAACACATTTTTCACATTCAACACAGCAACAAACAGTGAATATTTTGTCACCAAGTAGCGTGTGTTTTTTCTCTCAACATTGCAGCTATCAGTTATTACACACCTCATCACCCCGCTGCTCGTGTGTCCACTTTAACCTGTAATTTCCAATTATGTATAGTTTAAAGACCTAAAGTACATGATTGATATATTTCTGGGTTTAAAGTTTCTGCAGCTTTATTCATTTTGTATGAGTGGCTGCTGTTTTCCACTGTGAATGGAGAACCAGTCTTTGTGGCAGTTGGATTATTGAGAGTTCTTTGTGGGTGTATCCATGCTGTAGTGAGGTGTCGGTGTTGGGGCCTTGGCAGTGCCTGTGGAAACATTTTACTGAAGCACTTTTGAGAAGCAAAAGTAGATGCAGCCAATGTTTCAGACTGCCTGTAAACTCTAAAACAAATGGGTTTTCACAGAAAATAAGTGTTAGTCGTGCTCTGCAGGAATATTTGAAATGTTGTATGAACATACGACAGTTCACAAAGCATTGAATTGAATTGCATTGATATCTCCTGAGGAGCGGACATCAAAACTGTTTCTATGAGTATCTGATTTTGGACACATTAGACTAAATTATTACTTTATTTTACTCTGTTGATTTGTGTGCTGGTTATACCATAACTAATCTTTTAAGATCTTTTAACTGTATATTTTATGCCTTCGCATGTGTGCCCTGCTTTCTTGTTGAGGCAAACATCTCATAAAGTATGCTGTTTTGGAGACACGCCCCTAGTTCAGTTTGTGAGGAGAAGTTTGTGCATGTACGTGAAATGGGCTAAATCAGGATGTGAGCCTTTATACTGGTGGGTCTGGCTTTGTTGAAGTGAAAATGTACAAGGAGCAGAGTTTTGAAAGAAACTGTCTCACCACAGAAATAACTTAAAACAGCATTGTGTTAAAAGATGGATACTGGATATGCACACTGTACTCACATAATGCACATGTGGACACACTATAGGTTGCTGAGGCCCCACATGTCCCTTCTCTTGGTTTTGTTTCTCTATTTCTCTCACTCTTTTTCTTCCTTTTCTGTGTGCAAGCCCTGTTTTGTAAGGCTGCAGATTAACCGTGTCTTCCCATGGCTGCACTTTGGCAAGCTGTTGTTCTGCTTCCTCATACCTGCTGAGCCTTCCAGCCAATCAGACTGACTGTTAATGAACATGTTTGAATACGAATGATGCTGTGAGATGTTTAGAACTCCCTCTATGAGGCAACAGAACTAAGGCTTTGCTCAAACTTCCCAGGCTTTGGTACCACTGGCTGTTGGGTTCGTGCTTTGGCTTTGAGAACAGCAAAAGGCACAGTGGGCTGGAACGAATACTGAAACACTAAGAAAATCACATGAATTAATAATGTTAAAAAAGGGGGTAAAAAAATATATCCAACTTGAAAAAAAAAGCAAATTTAAAAACATATAGGCATCATTCTTGTGCTTTTGCATTTGTGTGCATCATCCATTAGAAAGTTTTGTGTGAGCAAGCAAGCTTGACCCTGTTTGCCACAACTGAGCATCTCTTACATCACACATGAACAAGCAACAAATATTTTCTCATGCTTTCTTTATCAGATCAACTATTTCAAAATAACTTCTTGATGTATTTGTTATAGTACACACATAGATAGATAGATAGATAGATAGATAGATAGATAGATAGATAGATAGATAGATAGATAGATAGATAGATATGCACAAATATGCAAAATAGCAGGACAAAAAGTAGGCCAACAGTTCATCCCAAGAAACCTGAGTCAGATTATGTAGGTATGTGTGTGTCTGTATTTGCATGTGGACCTGTCCTCTAATCAGTTCCAACACCACTAAATTAAATTCACCCTGCAACTACTTGGAGAATTACGATGTGGCTCCTATTTGACATGCACTGAGTCAACTTCCCTTGTGGTAGTCTTTTGTTGCGAGTGTGTGCGTATCTGTAACCATGTGAACATGCGCATCATGCTGAAAAAAACAAGACAGCTATTCTGTGGCCGTATCAATGCAGTAATCTGGGCCCCTAAGTGAGGCCTAGTTGCTGAGCTCTCTGCATCTCTGGCTGAGTAAGAATTTGACAGAGGCCTGGAAAGAAACTGTGATCCTTGATGCTCCTTTGCTTCTGGGCTGACATTGCTGTCAGAGGGGCTGGCCTGGTGTCATTCATCATCTCTGACCTATGCTCTCTCTCCGTCTCTTTCTCCCTGCTCGTTTGCTCTTCTACGTACACATACTCACCCAAATTAACATTGTGAAAGAGGGAAAGGGTACTGAGAGAAAAAAGTGAAAGAAAGAGATGGATGGGAAGAGTGTGAGAGGAGGGCAAGTGAAGACAATGACTTGCAGATGCTAACCTTCTTCTAAGAACCACCTAACATACACAGACTCAAACCCATCCCCCTCTTGTAGTTTCAGCTGCTTTGCAAAAGCGAAGTTGAACATTTGGAATATTCTGTATCTTTTTTGTTGTTGACTTCACTAAGTACTGATGGAGTGAGGTGTTTAGTTGGAAGTACACTCCACTCTAAATGTTGTTTTCACTCTCCCAAGCACTTCCATATATGGTTTGAAAGCCAACACAGTTCACAGTGGAGCTTCCAGTCATCAATGAGCTGCTTTAGAATTAAACATTTTGAGTCTGTATTTGAAACACTAGTGGGTGCTACATGAAGGGCATTATTTACTTAGGAATCTAAACTGATATGATGTGCTGCATGAAACTCTAGACTGAAATTTTTGAAATCTGTCTTTAGTTTCCTCCTTTCAGGTTGCTTTTGCTTTTTGAGAAATTACATTACCGACCTTTTTAAAAGGTTAAGAATCATGAGGCGAAAAGATAGCTGCAGGAATACTGTATTAATCGTTTATGTTGATTAATGCCATTGCTATCCTTGATAATTCTTTTTTTTTTTTCCTGTTTCTGTCTTCTCTTATCTCTGTCAGGCCTTTGGAAATGCTAAGACAGCCCAT